>CM016723.1:4185709-4229064 GCA_005771605.1 Scutellaria baicalensis | reverse complement strand
TAGTTAAACCAACCTTTGCGTATAGTTAGACCAACCATGTTGTAGGTAGGGCCTAACTATATACAAAGGTATGTCTAACATATATAAAGGTATGCTTAACTATATATAAAGGTATGTCTAACATATACAAATGTATGTTTAAGTATACATAAAGGTATGTCTAACACAACGTGAAAGTATGCCTAACATAATGTAGTGGTATGTGCCAAAATTCAAAAAATCAAGCCAAAAAAAGACAAGGCATGGAATCTGGGCAGAACTGGTATGTTTAACATAGCTTAAAGTTATGTCTAACATAACGTCAAGGTATGTCTAACATATACTATTGGTATGTGATTTTTTTCAAAAATCATGAGCGAAAAAAAAAAAAAAAGAGGGTGCGGTCCCCCCTGACCCGGATCTGACCCTGGTGCATGGATCTATGATCCATGCACCTGATTCACAAGAGACTTACTCAATCTTATTTCATGAGATCTAGTTGGACGAATACTTTTTAATATCTGTATTTTATGAGAAGGACTTGTGTGTCCGAGGGGCACAGATTCCCAACCCGCTCCAAGATTCATTTCCTATTAATATATATATATATATATATATATATATTTCTTTTTCTTATTTTAGGGTTTCCCTCTTCTTCATTTTTTTTCTTCTATGCTGCCCCCTTATTTCTCTTCTACTTTTCCCTATTCAGTACATATGTAATATCTATATAATATACATTTGATACCTATAGAACAAAGTTCGAACAAATAATTCATACCTTTATTGAATGAACACATGATACTTTAAGAGTATACATGTAATACCTATAGAACAAAAAATCAATACTTTATTGAGTAAGTTTGTAATATCTATAAAGTATACATGTAATACCTATAGAGTAAACACATGATACCTATCACTGAATCTTAAAAAATATGTGTAATACCTATAGGGTATACATGTAATACATATAGAGTAAACACATGATACCTTCATTGAATCTAAAAAAATATAAGTGTAATACCTATAGGGTATACATGTAATACCCATCACTGAATCATTAATTATAGAATCAGGTGTGTGTGGGCATATACCAGATTTGCTATGGGCGCGCGTCGCGGCCCCTGGGCCTAAAGTGGCTTCAACCATCATCGACCATTTAAGGACTTCAACCATCATCGACCACTTAAGTTGTCGAACGTGAGACGCATGCACCTAAAATTTTGCTCGGAGTCCTTAAATAGGACAATTTGTCATACATATGTGGAACCAAAATTGGACATAAGATACATATAGGATATTTTTTGGACAATGCATATAGTTGGGGGACTAAAATTATATTTTTCTCATTACATTAATGTCTCTTTACCTCCAAGTTTGGGCCAATTGAAAAGCAATATATCTTGAATTTGGGAAACAATAAAATAAGTGGCTCCATGCCTTCAAGCTTTGGCCAACTAATAAGCTTGAAAGACTTGACAATGGACAACAATGACAATAGTGGCTCCTTGCCTTCAAGCTTTGGCCGATTAATAAGCTTGAAATCTATGAGTTTGAGCTATAATCACATCAATGGCTCTTTACCTCCGAACTTGGGTTAATAAACAATGTCAGAACATTGGGTCCTCGACAACAATCACATCGCTAGACAAATACCTACTCAGTTTAGAAATATTGCTCCACTTCTTAGTATTATTGATCTATCAGGAAACAATCTCTCTGGTGAAATTCCTTTGTTTCTTACCAAGTCGGGAACAATTATTTCACCAATAAAAGTATTATATATTTTTGGCGTAAATTTCAAAAAATCACTACCTATTCAAAAATTGCAATTTTATCTTCACTTCTCAGTAATTGTTAAAAAAAAAAGACCTTTATTCACTGTTTCAATTTAAGTCACGTTTATATTTTCCAATAATTAAAGCCCACATGTCCGGCAACATGCCACACCACATACCACGTCAAATGACATGTACCCATTCTAAAAAAAATAGAAAAAATTAAATTGCAAAATAAAAACACCACCTTTCAAAATTGCAATTTAATCCTAACTTTTTATAGAATCTATACTATATATAAAGAGGAAGAAGTTGACAAATTTTACACATTCACCATTTTCATTCCCAAACCATCAACCAATAGAAAAAAGAGAAAAACTAAATAATTTTGAAGTATCTTATAAAATAAGCTTTGGGAAAATTTCATTTTTGGTCCTGTCCAAGAGGCCTTGTTCGATTTTGGTCTTGTCAATTTTCCGATTTTAATTTTTGTCTTGTTATCCCTGAAATCGTCCAATTTTAGTCCAATATCGCCGGATTTTTCAATTTGCTAGCCAATTCCGGGCAAGTGTGGAACACTCGCCCCCAATTTGACTTTGACGCTGAATTGTCGCTGACATGGCTAAATTTTACAGATGTGGAAATGAATTTTACATTTCTCTGAAATAGAAAATTAATAAAAATTTGAAAAATCAAAATTAAAGAAAAAAATAAAAAAATCAAAAGAAAAATAAATAAAAAATCAGAAAATTCAACTCCTCGCCGTCGCTGCATCTTCCTCCTCCTCGCCGCTGCTTCTTTCTCCTCCTCGCCTCCATCGCCGCCACCGCTTCTTCCTCCCGCCGCTGCTTCTTCCTCCTCCTCGCCCCATACCCGCTCCGAGATCTGAAACCCCGATCAGATCTTGATTTGATTCTGGATTTAAGATAAAATAGAGAGAGAAGAAACCCCATTGGATCTGAAACTCCATCCCCTCCACCACGACCACCCACCATGTGAATTGGGTGACTCAAGCAAGCTGAAACTTTATGCATTAAGGTGAGAAGATTTCAGAACCAGAGTCAGAATGTGAATAACCGATCGAATTGGAGATGAACCGGTCGATTTTCTAAAACTGGACTGCATGGACCGGTTTTGGGCAAATCTAGAGTTCAACAGATCAAATCTCAAAATTGACTTACGATTTGCTTCTGATATCGAATCTTATCTTGGGGCTTTTGATAAAGGTTGTTAGGCGAATCCAATTTCATATCAATTGTAAGATTTGGATTAGAATTACTCAAGATTACGATTTTAGGGCTCCATTATAAATCCTATCTTCGTGAAATTGGGGAAGAACTCAATTCTGTACTTTGAGATCAAAGTAGTGGATGTGTTTCTCTCTCCCGTGGATGTAGATCAAGTTTTCTTGATCGAACCACATAAATCTTTGTGTTTGATATTCTTCTTTGATTTCTATCTTCATCAAACATCAGGGTTGAGTTTATGATTTTATGCAACACTAAATCACTTCAATTGCAAGCCAATCTGATTAGTTTAATCAGAATTAAGTCTTGAATTAACAAGTGGCGCCGTCTGTGGGAAACGAGGCTTGCAAGATGATGAGCTTGATGAAGTTAGATGTTGATAAATTCAATGGATCAAACGACTACAACCTATGGAAGGTTAAGGTCACGACCATATTAACTCAGCATGGTTTAGATGAGGTATTGGAGGATGATATTGCTGCTTCAATATCACACACGGCTGAGAAAAGGGCTGAGATGGAAAAGAAAACTCGCACTGCAATTATTTTGTGTTTGGCAGATAAGGTATTGCGCGAAGTTTGTAAAGAAACTACGACAAAGGGCTTGATGGCAAAGTTAGATTCACTATATCTAACAAAGTCCCTGGTAAATAGATTGTATCTGAAACACAAACTATATGCGTTCAGGATGAATGATGAGAAGAGAATAGCATAGAAGATGGATGAGTTCAATAAGATCATTGACGATCTTAAAAACATAGGTGTGAAGATGGAAGATGAAGACAAGGCTTTCATGTTGCTTCACTCACTTCCAAAACATCTGGAAAACTTCAAAGATTCCTTGGTTTATGAAAGACATGATCGAGTGTTATCTTTAGAAGATGTTCAAGTAGCTTTGAGGACGAAGATATTACAATTCTCTTCTGAATCAAAGTCACCTCAAACACCTGAGAGTTTGAGTGTGAAATCAAAGAACCAAAGAAAGGGACAAGGAAACTTCAAGAAAGGAAATAAAGGAGAAGCTTCAGGTCCAAATCAATCTGGAGAGGAACAAAAGGAAACTCGAAGATGCTTCCACTGCCAACGGATTGGGCACGTTCAGAAGAATTGCTTGGACAAAAAGGCAGGGAAACCACCAAAGCAACCGCAAGCAGATGTAGCAGAGGGAGGGTATGATGATGGAGAGATGTTATGTGTCTCAGAAACCCAAAACCTAGAGGAGTGGGTGTTGGACTCAGGTTGCTCCTTCCATATGTGCCCAAACGATTCAGCATTCATTGAATTGAAGAAAGAAGAAGGTGGAGTGGTACTGCTGGGGAACAACCAGGAATGTAGGGTGAAAGGGATTGGCACCTTGAGGCTGAGGCTACATGATGGAAAGGTAAAGAAACTTCCTGATATCAGGTACATCCCTACACTGAAAAGGAATCTTATCTCCATAGGCTCTCTTTATAACTCTGGATACAATTTTAACACTTGTGAAAGAGGTTTCCTAAACATAACAAAGAATGGTAAAACAGTCATGAGAGGTAAAAGGAGTAATGGTCTTTACATTCTTGTTGGCTCTACTGTTATTGGTGAAAATCTACTAACCCTAAGTGCAGGAGATACTAATCTATGGCACAAGAGATTAGGTCACATTGGTGAAAAGGATTGCAGGAACTTGCAAAGCAGAAGGCATTTGGAGATTACAACCTATCTAAATTAGAATTATGTGAATTGTGTGTGCTTGGGAAGTCTAAGAAATTACAGTATCATACTGGAACTCACAACACCAATTCAATCTTGGACTATGTACACTCAGATGTGTGGGGGCCAACAAGATCAGTGACACATGGTGGAGGCAGATTTTTCATGAATATCATTGATGACTACTCAAGGAAAGCATGGGTGTTTGTAATGAAACATAAAGGAGATACATTCACTCATTTCAAACATTGGTTAATCCAGCAATAAACCACAACGGGAAAGAAACTGAAACACTTGAGGACTGATAATGGATTGGAATATTTATCAGAAGAATTCAAGGAATTTTGCAAAGAGAGAGGAATAACAAGACATAGAACAGTATCACTTAACCCCCAACAAAATGGGGTGGCTGAAAGGTTAAATAGAACTCTACTGGAGAGAGTCAGATGTATGCTGTTGGATGCTGGATTACACAAATCCTTTTGGGGAGAAGCTGTGAACACAACCACCTATCTGCTTAACAAGTGCCCAGTTAAGCATTGAAGTTCAAGACACCAGATGAAGTGTGGTACTCTAAGCCACCCGACTACACACACCTCAAAGTATTTGGATGTCAAGCATTTGCTCATGTGAAGCAGGATAAATTGGATGCAAGAGCAGTCAGATGCGTCTTCATAGGTTATCCCCAAGGAACAAAGGGATACAAGCTGTGGAGTTTAGAGCAAATAGGACAGAAATGCATTTTAAGTAGGGATGTGGTATTCAATGAACAAGTAATGGGGTACAAGAGAGAAAGTGTTAACTCAGAAACTCAAGGAAACACTGATGGGAAAGGGATTCAGCTTGAGGTGGAGCCTGAGTTAGATCCGAGTACAGAAGCAACACAGAACCAAGAGGTCACTGAACAAGCAGACACCCCAGAAAATGTGCAAGAAAATATGGAACTGAGCAGCTACAGATTGGCTAGAGATAGACAAAGGAGGGAGATTCATCCTCCAGAAAGATTTGGTCATGCAGATGTGGTTTCATATGCTCTTGTAGTTGCTGAAAACATAGAGTATGAGGAACCAAACTCATACACTGCTGCCATTAACTCACCAGATAAAGACAAGTGGATCCAAGCCATAAATAAGGATATTCTATCTCTGGAAAAAAATGAAACTTGGACCCTTGTGGATAAACCAAAGGGGCAGAAAATTGTGGGGTGCAAATGGATATTTAAGAGAAAAGTAGAGGTAGTTGGAACTGAGCAAATCCGTTTCAAGGCAAGGCTTGTAGCAAAGGGTTTCACTTAAAGAGAAGGGGTAGATTTCAATGAAGTTTTCTCCCCAGTGGTGAAGCATAGCTCAATCAGACTTCTATTAGCTCTTGTTGCACAGTGGAGTATGGAATTACACCATCTAGATGTAAAAACGGCCTTCCTACATGGAGATTTGGACGAGGTAATCTATATGAGACAGCCTAAAGGTTTCATAACACCTGGGAATGAAGAGAAAGTATGCAGACTGCAGAGATCACTATATAGCTTAAGACAAAGTCCTCGGCAGTGGTACAAGAGATTCAATGGTGTAATGAGCAGCCTTGGTCTTATTCGATGCAAGCATGATCAGTGTGTCTACTTGGAAGTGGAAAATGGGGCAGTATGTACCTATCTACTCATATATGTGGATGATATGCTCCTGGCCAGCAAAAGTTTGAAGAGAATCATCACTCTAAAACAGAAGTTAAAGCAGCAATTTGACATGAAAGACCTAGGTGATGCTAAGAGGATCCTAGGCATGGACATAAAGAGGGATAGGGATGCAGGAAGAGTGTTCCTATGGCAAGAAGATTATCTGAGAAAAGTGCTTAAAAGGTTTAACATGCACCAAGCTAAGCCACTGTCTATACCTATTGGGCAACAAATCAAGCTTACAGCTGATCAGAGCCCAAAGACTTATGAAGAGAAACAATACATGGAGGCAGTACCTTATGCTAGTGGAGTTGGAAGCATTATGTACTCAATGGTGTGCAGTCGACCTGATTTGGCTTACAGCATGAGTGCAGTTAGTAGGTACATGGCTAATCTGGGAAAGACACATTAGGATGCATTAAAATCTATTCTCAGATATATTGGAGGTTCAGCTAACAAAGGCCTTCTATTCATCAGAAATGAAGAGAAATAACATGAACCAATTGAAGGATTTGTAGACTCAGATTTTGCTGGAAATCAAGACACAAGAAAGTCCCTAACCGGCTATGTGTTTACCCTATATGGAACAACAATCAGTTGGAAATCAATCCAACAACCGACAGTAGCATTATCAACCACAGAGGCTGAATTCTTGGCAATGGCTGAGGCATTTAAAGAAGCAATATGGTTGAAAGGAATGATGGATGAACTTGGGGTGAAGCAAGAAGTCACAACCATACACTGTGACAATCAGAATGTTATCCATCTATCTAAGCACCAAACATTCCATGAGAGATCAAAGCACATTGATGTCAAACTACACTTCATAAGAGACATCATTGATGAAGGATCGATTACAGTCAAGAAGGTTAACACAGATGATAATACGGCTGATATGCTAACCAAGTCTGTGTGTGCATCAGAATTTCTTCATTGCATGAATCTAACGAAGATTCGTGCATGGGCATAACAGGTCCCAAACCTGTTAAGAATAGAGTGAGATTTATGTTCACCTTCTTGAGCCAAGGTGGAGAATTGTGAATTGGGTGACTCAAGCAAGCTGAAACTTTATGCATTAAGGTGAGAAGATTTCAGAACCGGAGTCAGAATGTGAAGAACCGATCGAATTGGAGATGAACCAGCCGGTTTTTTAAAACTGGACTGCACGGACCGGTTTAGGGCAAATCTTGGGTTCAACAGATCAAATCTCAAAATTGACTTATGATTTGCTTCTGATATCGAATCTTATCTTGGGGCTTTTGATAAAGGTTGCTATGCGAATCCAATTTCATATCAATTGTAAGATTTGGATTAGAATTACTCAAGATTACGATTTTAGGGCTCCATTATAAACCCTATCTTCGTGAAATTGGGGAAGAACTCAATTCTGTACTTTGAGATCAAATTAGTGGATGTGTTTCTCTCTCCCGTGGATGTAGATCAAGTTTTCTTGATCGAACCACGTAAATCTTTGTGTTTGATATTTTTCTTTGATTTCTATCTTCATCAAACATTAGGGTTTAGTTTATAATTTTATGCAACACTAAATCACTTCAATTGCAAGCCAATCTGATTAGTTTAATCAGCATTAAGTCTTGAATTAACACACCAACTTTTGGATTTGAAACCCCATCCCCTCCTAATTGGAGCCAGAAATTTGATTCTGGATCTGAGATAAAATAGAGAGAGAAAGATATGAAAGAGGTGGGGGAGAACAACTTGGATTCAGGCGGCGGTGGGTGCCGGCGGCCGCGATGGGGGGCGGTGGTGGTGGAGGTGGTGGCGCTCGTGGCAGTGCCGTTGGGATCGATGGGGAGGCGGTTGTGCCATTTAATTTTTTTTGTAATAATTTTGATTTAAATAATAAATTTAATTACCATATAAAAAGTAATTAACTCCAATTTATTTTAATTAGATATTTAATGATGTGACATTTTTAAAATTATGTTTTTCTGATTTTTTTTCTTAAAATAATGACATGGTAGTGAAGAAATTGAAAATTAATTTCCACATTTGCCAATTTAGGACAATAACTTTGGCTCATTTCATTATTAAGGGACATTATCTCTTTGGTGTTTGAAATTGAGACTGTATCTTTCAAAAATAAGTGAATGTAAGACAAATCAACATAAATCGATGAATGTTTGGCCAATTTTGGGCTAATTTCGTGCTAATTTCAGGCTCACTAGGTTAGGCATGAGACTTTCTCGTGCCAATTAACTCGAAATTCATGATTCAACCTAATATGTCCTAAATTATCCCATTTTTTTAAAGATATTGTTATTTTAATTTTGATATTTTTATAATAGTTTTCAAACTTTAACCCTTCTTAAAATGAAATTTAAATTTTAAACCTATTTCACATTTATATATTACAATTATAAACTAATTCCAAAAAAAATTATATTTTTAACGACGTATAAATTTTATTATTTTCAAAATTTATTAATCATATCATCAAAACTAACATATTTTGCTTCATATTTACTCCTATATGTAAATTAAAAGATAATTTATTATGTACGATATTAGATATATGTAAAGCTTATTGGGAAATTTTCATTTTCGGTCCTGCCCAAGAGGCCTCGTCCAATTTTGGTCCTGTCAATTTTTCGATTTTAATTTTTGTCCTGTTATCCCTGAAATTGTCCAATTTTAGTCCAATTTCGCCGGATTTTTCAATTTGCCGGCCAATTCCGGGCGAGTGTTCCACACTCGCCCCCAATTTCAACAATACAATAGAGTCATGATGATGTGGCCAATATATACACATGTTTCCCCTTTGGTAGAGCGTTCATGTGTTCAAAATTCATTTTACGTACACTTAAAAACTATTGTCTAATTTTCATCCATTTACTTTTAGGGTTTCAAATTTAGTCAAATTAATTTCAAAATCGCTCAATTTGTATCCTTTGGGCGTCGGAAATCGTTATTCCGGCTAGTTTGTTGGCGATTGCATTTCAATCGCCCCCAATTTTTTTTCCGGCTATGTAAATCTGATGTGGCATATTGTAGCACATGTGGCAACACCATTTAATTTCCACATAAATCTAATAATAATTAATAAATTAAAAGCATTTAAAAAATGAAAAAATAAGAAATTGTTTCTTCTTCCCCCGCCGCCTGCCTCTCGCGTCCACTGCCGCCACCTGCGCCTGCCACTCGCGTCTTCTTCCCCCACCGCCGTTCTCGCCGCCACCAATAGCTTCTTCTTCTTCCCCCAAATTATGCTTCTTCTTCGCCATTAAAATCTGCTCTTTCTTCTTCCCCCAACTGCTTCTTCTTCGCAATTAAAATCTGCTTCTTCTTCTTCTTTCCCTGATTACGTCTTCTTCTTCCAAAATATGCATCTTCTTTACGGTGGTGGGGAGCTTCATGGATAAACCGGCGTGGATGGGATCAATAGTGAGAGAAGATCCCTTTTCTCATGCTCTCTGTGTGTGGTGTCGCGGCCACCTCGCTCGTCGGAAGTGCTGGTGGTTGGTGTAGGAGGCCCTAGGTGGAGTCGCCGGCGAAACAAGAAAGGGCGCCGGCGGCAGATCTGTGCTCAATTTTTTTTATTTTTCATTTTTAATTACTTTTATATCATATTGTTGAAATTAAATATCAATTTAAGAAATGCCACGTGTGCTCCGTTAAGCAACATTAGCCACTACAATAAGCCACATCAGCACAATGTTAGAAAATAAAACCGAAACGGTCCCACATTCGTGTACGCAGGATGCGCATGCACACGAGTCAATTGAATCAAGCCTGTTTCGAAATGATTTGCACCCCAAAGATCACAAATTGAGCGATTTTGAAATTAATTGACTAAATTTGAAACCTTAAAAATAAATGGACAAAAATTGGACAGTAGCTTTTTAAGTGGACATAAAATGAATTTTTCCCATCTAGTATATATTAAATTTAACATATTCTATGTATAAATAAATCATCTCTCAATTACAATCTTAATATAAGGAAAAAAAATCATCTCCTTGTTCTTTTTATATTTAGCATAGGAGTATTTAACTTTGTAAAAAAATTAAACTAATACATGTATATTATATTTTCAAATATGTAAGTGCTTAGTTACAAAGAAAATTTTATTGCATAATTTTGACAAAAGAACCGTAGAATAAATCTAAATTGCAATGATAAATGAAAGTTGTGACTTTTTTACTAATTACATAAATAGTTAGAATTAAATTGCAATTTTGGAAACTAGTATTTTTTCTCGTGCGATTCAGAATATGGTATATATAGTTGGTTTAAAAAACCATGATTTAATTGATGACAAATTTTATTTTCTTAAAATCGGATTATAAAACTATTTTAAATATAATTAAATTTTTGTGGTTTTCTTTTAAAAATTGAGGTATTGCACAGGAAAAAACTAAAATGCCAATGGTGGGCAACTTTTAATATGTCCACCTGATGTCTTTTAGGCCCTGTTTGATACGTAGGTTGGGTATGGACTGGATTGTAATAATTTCGGACTTTTTACTGTTCATATAGTTTAATTTGGGTGTTTGGTGTAGAGGTTTTTGATATGGGTTTAGTTGTATTGTGTGTTTGGTATAAATGTTTATAAAGTGTATTGTTTATAAATTTTTGATTGGTATATAGGTTGGGTTTGATAAGGAAAGTAAAATGACAAAAATACCCCTAGAAAAATTATCTCAAGAAAATGACAAATTGGTACAATTTTAGTAATGCATGGGTGTGGATATTTCAACCCTACATTTTTTCTAACATCCTTTTCAACATATAATAGTTTAATAACTTATCTATTAGTGAAAAACCGTACCCACCCATTAGTGATTTAATTTTGACTCATGTATAATTGTTAACATCAAAGCATAATAAAATAAACTGAATACGTCTCAATTGAACAAGGAAAACTCACACTACAATATCTTATGAATTCAACATATGGAGAGAATTTAGAACTCCCAAATAATTAAAATAATCAAATTGAGAGGCACAAGTCACAAATTAAAGAAACAAAATTAAAACAAACTTTAAAAAAAAAAAACATATTTTCCCATGTTAGAATAATTTGGAGTAAAGAGCAAGTAGTTTTGTTCATCAACAACAAAATTTATATGCCCAACAGTGGGCATGTAGTCTCTTGTTAGGTGATGAGAATCAAGTAATAAGAAGATTGCCAGACTTGGAACAGAATTTCCAAAGTACTGGAGACACAACAATTACGCCGAAATAAAGTTTCAATTCACAAAATTAGTCCTAACCCTCAAGTTCCAAAAGAAAAGAATAAATACTAGTGTATATAGCCCATGTGCCAAACTTCCAAAGGCTTACATGCAAAATAAATAAAAGAGAAGATAATTAATAAAATTTGCCATTGTTCTTCAATTCCTGCTCTCGGTTTCTTCTTCCTCCATGCCATTGTTCTTCAATTGCTGCTCTCGGGTTTCTTCTTCCTCCTTACGTACACACGATCAATCGGCACCACTATTGGATTCTCATCATCTCCCCCATCCCCAAAACGAACCTTGTCCTCAAGGTTAAGATCCGGAAAACGAACTCTTAGCTCTTCCACTTCTTCCCAGGTAATATCGTCGATGCCCATCTGACGCCACTGAATCAAAGCTTCTCGCACAGTAATCCCCTTTCGATGCACCCAACGGTAATCAAGAACCACATCCGGAATGCAAGCAGGAGTGCCATCTACTGTGTAGGGTGGCAAGGTGGTCCGAACGTCATCCGCGGGTCCGATTCGTCGACGGAGCAAAGACACGTGAAATAACGGATGAATCCTGGACCCTTCTGGCAAGGTAAGTTTGTATGCCACAGCTCCCAGACAACTCTCCACCTGAAATGGCCCATAGAATTTACTAGCAAGCTTCTGGTTGATTCGCTTAAAAACAGATTGCTGGCGGTAAGGTTGCAATTTCAGGTAAACCCAATCTCCCACTTCGAACTCCTCTGGCCGCCTCTTAGCATTCCCGTATTGACGCATCCGATTTTGAGCAGCCTCCAAGTTATATCGCAGCTCACGAAGTAGCTCGTCACGTTCTCGCAGTTGAACGTCCACTTCTTGTACAGCTGTCGACCCCGGCTCTTGAAAAGGTATGTTTATTGCGGGTCGTCCGTACACTACCTCAAACGGAGTCATATCTATGGAACGTTGATATGTCGTATTGTACCAGTACTCTACCCATGGAAGGTGTCTTTCCCAATCCTTCGGTTTCTGATAAGAGAAACAGTGCAAGTATTGCTCAAGGCAACGGTTAACCACCTCGGTTTATCCGTCAGTTTGGGGGTTGTATGACGAACTCATATTCAGCTGCGTGCCCTGCAACTTAAATAACTCTTTCCAAAAAATACTTAAAAAAATCTTATCACGATCAGTGACTATGGAAGCTAGAATACCATGCAATCGAACAATGTTTTGGACAAATATCTCAGCCACGTCCTTAGCGTATATGGGTGACCCAAAGCAATAAAATGAGCATATTTCGACATGCGATCCACCACCACCAAGATCGTATCTTTACCTTTAGAGCGAGGTAATCCTGTTATAAAGTCCATCTAAATATCCCGCCATACCTGTTGTGGAATTGGAAGTGGCGAAAGTAACCTTGCCGGTTTGCGACTATCACCTTTGTTCCGTTGGCAGTTATCACAAGGTTGAATATGCTCAATGACTTCCTGTTTCATTCCTGGCCAGAAGAAAAGCTGGTGCAGCCATTTGACGGTCCTAAGAACCCCGGAATGGCCGCCGAAAGCCGATTCATGGAACTCCTTAATCAAAGCGTGAGCGTATCTTTACCTTTAGAGCGAGGTAATCCTGTTATAAAGTCCATCTAAATATCCCGCCATACCTGTTGTGGAATTGGAAGTGGCGAAAGTAACCTTGCCGGTTTGGGACTATCACCTTTGTTCCGTTGGCAGTTATCACAAGGTTGAATATGCTCAATGACTTCCTGTTTCATTCCTGGCCAGAAGAAAAGCTGGTGCAGCCATTTGACGGTCCTAAGAACCCCGGAATGGCCGCCGGAAGCCTATTCATGGAACTCCTTAATCAAAGCGTGAGCGTATCTTTACCTTTAGAGCGAGGTAATCCTGTTATAAAGTCCATCTAAATATCCCGCCATACCTGTTGTGGAATTGGAAGTGGCGAAAGTAACCTTGCCGGTTTGGGACTATCACCTTTGTTCCGTTGGCAGTTATCACAAGGTTGAATATGCTCAATGACTTCCTGTTTCATTCCTGGCCAGAAGAAAAGCTGGTGCAGCCATTTGACGGTCCTAAGAACCCCGGAATGGCCGTTGAAAGCCGATTCATGGAACTCCTTAATCAAGCGTGAGCGAAGCCCGCCACCTTTGGGAACAAAAATTCGTCCCTTATGTACAAGACAACCGTTTCGAACACTGTATCCCTCCTCCACAACGTCCCCATTGGTAAGAGCGTTCAATTTCGATCCCCATTTAGTATCGTGCATGGTGGTATCAACGATTTCTCCCTAAATCTGAGCAACCAGCACTGAGATTGCCATCAGCTCATCCATGTGGACCTGAGTAACTCCTCCACACTCGTCGGTCAACCCCTCTCTCCGCGATAGTGCGTCTGCAGCATCGTTTTTCTGACCGGGTCTATAGATAATTTCATAGTCGAACCCCACCAACTTAGTAATCCAACGCTGCTGTTCTGGGGTGGTTATTTTCTGCTCTAAAAGGTACCGGAGGCTGAGTTGATCAGTCAAAATTTTGAACCGACGCCCCAGCAAATACGGTATGAGAGGATTTGGGGTGTATGAGAGAAAGTTTGGAAATCACCAATGAATCATGGTGATGGGAAAACTACTATTAATAAAGAGAGATTTACAAAGGATACAACAGATATCCCAAAATTAAAGGGATTAAAAAAGGAAATACAATCAAAGAATATATCAAAGAATATATACTAAAAATACACGGTCAATCATCATTAACCATTAGCCTTATCATACCGCCGCCAACATCGTATCGCCTCGAGTACTGCAAACATCTCTTTTTCATATATGTACCAGGCCTGTTTTGTCTTGGCAATTCCCCGACTCAGATAAGCAATGGGTTTCCCACGTTGAGATAAAACTGCCCCAATTTCGAGTCCGGACGCATCCGTCTCTATCACAAAATCTTCATTGAAGTTGGGCAAGGCTAAAATTGGCATAGAGCTCATACCTACCTTCAGTTTCTCAAAAGCACCCTGTGCCACTTCATCCCAAATAAAATTATTTTTCTTGGTTAGATTATGAAGAGGGCGTGCAATCTCGCCATATTTTGGGCAAAATTTCCGGTAGTATCCTGCCAACCCAAGAAATCCTCGCAAAGCGGAGACAGTAGTTGGTACTGGCCAATTCACAACTGCTTCAATTTTTCGGGGATCCACGCGTACTCCATTAAATGATATAAAGTGCCCCAAATAATCTACTTCCTCAACCCCAAAAAAACATTTAGAGAGTTTAACCACAAAGGAGTTAGATTGCGAAATCATCAACACTACTCAAAGATGTTCCAAGTGACTACTCCATGACTCGCTATATACCAAAATATCATCAAAGAATACAAGGACAGACCTTCGTAAATGGGTTCGGAAGATGTGGTTCATGATTGCTTGGAAAGTGGCCGGTGCATTACTTAAGCCAAAAGGCATAACCAAGTACTCGTAGTGCCCATTATGTGTTCGAAAAACTGTCTTATGTACGTCATCAGGGTGCATGGGGATCTGATGGTAGTCTGCTCTTAAATCCAGTTTCGAAAAATATCTAGCCCCATACAACTCATCCAACATGTCGTCAACTGTTGGTATGGGATATCTATCTTTGATTGTGGCTGCATTAAGTGCTCGATAGTCCGTACAAAACCTCCACGAATCATCCTTCTTTTTAACCAATAAGACTGGCGAAGAGAACGGACTCGTACTATGTCTGATTAATCCAGCCTGAAGCATCTCCTCCACTTGTTTCTCAATTTCGTCCTTTTGAAAATAGGCGTATTTTATGGCGCAACATTCATTGGTTTCGTTTCATCGATTAAGCGAATCCGATGGTCAAACTCACATTGAGGTGGCAGTGATTTCGGCTGACTCGTTGCTCTGGCAAACTCGACCAATAAATCTGTAATTTCTCCCTCTTTTTCACAACCCAGATTTCCCGATGTTGTGCTAACGCTAATGGAAGATAACAAATAGCACCCCGCTCCTTGTGCTTGGTTTCGCGATAAATACTCTGCCTACTCCTTATCAACCCAATCATATTCCTTAAACCCAATCGCCTTGAGCAAGACAACCTCATCTCCAATCCAAAAATTCAAGGTGTTTACCTTTAAATCCATCATTAATGGACTTATTGCTGCTAACCACGACGTCCCAAAAATTGCATCCCATTTATGTACTGGTAAGGCATGAAACACAATAAAAAATCGAATTCCTTGTATCACAACCGGAACGCGTTCGTACTTAAACTGACAGTACATGGAATGGCCGTTGCCAACTCTGACCAAAATAGGATTCAGACATGGTTGTGCCGATAGCCTTAACTGAAGCGCAATATCTTGGGCAATAAAGTTCAGTGTTGCTCCATTATCGATCAACACAATCACACCCAACCCGTGAATATGTCCCTCATAACGAAGTGCCTCAATATTGTCATCGCCATTGATTATGTCCAAATTCGGTTGTGTGGCATCTAACACAGTTCTTTCAAATTCAGCCACTACCCCTTCACCGTTTCTCGGTTCTACCTCCTCATCGTAGATTGGTTTAGTTTCTTCCTCATCGCAATCCTCAACAATTAAGCTCAAGGACTGGACATTTGCGCATTTATGATTCCAAGAATATTTTTCATTGCATGTAAAACAGAGTCCCGCCTGACGTCTACGATTGATCTCTTCATTAGAGAGCACATTTTGTCCTCGTCCCACGACCAGTGGGTTGTTAACACCCACTTGACCTCCAACTGATGTCCCTACTATTGTCGATGGTCTCGTTGGCACCCCTCTACCGATTAATACCCCGCGACTGTAACCCATACTCTGCCGACTGACACGTAACTGTTCCTCCTTACGCGTGGCCAATTCGATTGCGTCTTGTAAGTCCCTAGGGCGCCACATCCTTACCTCGCTTCCTAGTTCGGGCTTCAGACCAGCCATGAATGCTCCCAAGAGGGCACTTTGCGGCCAGTGTGGAACACGATTAACCAACCTCTCAAATTCACATAAGAAATCTCGTAAACTACTGGTTTGGCGTAATCTATTCAATGCCTCATTCGCATCCTCGCGTGATTTATCTCCAAACCTCAGTAGCAACCCTTCCTTGAACCTTCCCCAAGATATCTTATCATGGTTGGTCAATTCAAACCAACGCCACCATTGTCTTGCTTCACCGTCCAAGTAATACTATGCAATTTGGACACGATTTCTTGTTCGCACATCTTGCAACTCAAAGTATTGCTCCGCTTTATCCATCCAATTAAGTGGATCTTCCCCAGCAAATTTGGGAAATTCAATCTTGATTCCCCGTGCTTTATGATCCCATGGTCTGTCGTAGTTTCGGACCGGACCCCGGCTACCAACCGAATACCCAGCTTCGGACTGATTTCCATCCTCATATTGGATGTCCTCATCTTCCTTTCCCGAAATCGACCCATCCCGGCGAGAAGGGTTATCATCTACTGCAAAAGGGTTCACAACTTGGTCCCTCTCACGCCTCGCCCCATCACGTCTCCATCGCGTAGGATCGCCCCTAGCGCGCTCCCTCACCGCGTGGTGTTCCAAACCAATACCCGTCTCACGGCGAAGATTTCTGAGTCTACGCGGTTAGCGATCACTCTCGTTACCCCCATGCGATTGCTCATCATTATCGCGACGCCTATCCAGGCGTCGAACACTACCTTCCTCATCGGATTGATGCTCACGTTGCGTTGTCAAGGTGCGCATCGCATCAATCACTCAACTCAGCCAATGTTGTCTCGATCCTTTCGAATCGTTGTTTATTCGTTAACATTATTGCAGAAGTTCATGATAGTCGACCTGGCTCTGAGGCCAATTGATGAGAATCAAGTAATAAGAAGATTGCCAGACTTGGAACAGAATTTCCAAAGTACTGGAGACACAGCAATCACAAAATTAGTCCTAACCCTCAAGTTCCAAAAGAAAAGAATAAATACTAGTGTATATAGCCCATGTGCCAAACTTCCAAAGGCTTACATGCAAAATAAATAAAACAGAAGATAATTAATAAAATTTGCCATTGTTCTTCAATTGCTGCTCTCGGGTTTTCCTCCTTACGTATACACGATCAATCGGCACCACTATTGGATTCTCATCATTAGGGCAAGAGGGTGCTTCACCATCTGCCATTTCTACTACCACGACCTTTTCCACCAAACCTACCACCCCCTCCTCCTCTTCCACCAGAAAACCTACCACCCCCTCCTCCTCTTCCACCAGAAAACCTACCACCCCCTCCTCCTCTTCCACCAGAAAACCTACCACCACCACTTCTCCTATCTGAGAAGCCACCACGGCCACCAAAGCCACCACCACCACCTCCAAATCTTCTCCTTGGTTGGTCTCTCTCTTGCAATTGTGGCAACGAGTTCACCACTTTTAAGTTCACACCAGAAGCATTCTTCTGACCTGCACCCCCACAAATGCAGTAAAATTATGAGTTTTTTTTTTTAATCAGAAGTCAAACAGCTACTGTATATGTCTGCCACCTCAAAATTTCACCAGACAACAAACACCAAATATAGCCAAAAACTAACCTTCAAGGAAAGTATCTAGATCTTCAACAACCACATCAAATACAACACCATTCCCATCAGCTGTCAATGAAAGACCCTTGACTGACTCAACCTTATCCTCGGGTAAGAACCTCCTCAGAACTCCATAAGCAAACCTGCAAGTCATTGTATTATGAGCAAATTGAAGAGACAAGGTAAAGAACAGTGCAAAGACATGAAGAAAGATTAATAAAAGTTTAAAAATTAGCTCTATCATAATCCGTGATGAGCAAACAGTAAGTTTGTATAAAGAATTTCAAGCACTCACGAGGGTGAGAACATGGGCTTTCCGCACTCAAGGTGTAAGGTAACACAATTTTCCATTGAAGTGAGAAGTGATCGAGTCGTGATCTCACTATAGCCCTGTATTATGTAAAAAAACACCAATAAAACTGTGTCCAACTACCAAATCAAAAACTGCTTTACTTAAACTAGATCTAGTGAAGACTTACAGCAGCCTTAGCCAGTGCCTTAGCAAGTAGGTCAGTTGGGGATAAATCAGACGAGTTCAATAGCTCTTCAGCCGCAGCCTTGAATACTGGAATAACACTGCAAATTGTAAAGTAGCGTAAGAAGGGTTTAATGCAGTATACGTACTAAAGTTAAACAAAACTACACAAACATACCTATCAGAGATGCCATTTATTTTTTCTGCAGCTTCAGCACCAGCAGCTTTGGCTATATCAGCTGGCTGTGGAGCAGATATATGTTCAAACTTGACACCTGATTCTCTTTCTATCCTAGAGAAATTTGACTTCCTTGGATCATAAAGCATCACAGTGACACCAGATTTCCCTGAAAAAATAATCAATGTGATTAAGTCATCAATACAACTCCAGCAATGCCTTGAACTTACAAAGGAAAAGAATCTCGACATGCCAACTTACCAGCTCTTCCTGTTCTTCCAGACCGATGAATGTATGCCTCTACATCACGAGGTGGCTCACACTAAAGAACAACATTCGTTCAGTTAAATGTCATACCAAGATTCACACTAGCAAAAAAAGGAGTGGCCAATATATAATAATATTTCATTTATCAAAACAACCCTGAATTAATAACTGGACATCATCAATATCCAATCCTCGGGCAGCTACATTTGTAGCCACAAGTGTGGAAAATTTGCCAGATCTGAACCCAGAAAGAGTGACCTGAAAGCATCAAAGCACAAAAAATTACCAAATGATACTCATGGGGTACAAAAGTGAAAGACCATTCAATTAATTTGTCAACTTACCTCATAGTACAACAAATAAATTCGACTGCCTCATATGCCTATTACTACCAAATAAATTACAGAAAACAACATGAACCCAGATTAAACTGACCGCGCTGTCGTGACGCGATAAAATTAAATAAAATTCTTCCTAACCTAACTAACTAGTAGATAGGGTAAGTCGGAGTCGATCCCACGAGGAGTGAAGATTTAATTATGTTTACTTATGTCTAAATTCAAAGAAACAAGAAATATGAGGGTTATCACATTGATTGATAAATAAACTAAAAATTACTAAAGATCTAGAAAACAGATTAAACAGAAATCAATTGATAAAAAAACATTCCAGTCAACAGTTCAGTTATCCCCCAATATCAATTACGTCTTAATCAATGTTACCCCCTCTCTCAGATTATCATGGAATTATCACCCCTAATCTAACAACAAGCTCTGTTAAATCGAATCGTCTCTTATGATTAGTTAAATTAGGATAAGATCACTAATTAACCCTATTTAATTGAACAACCTAGAATAAGCTCTCTCTAGATTTAATCATTAAACGCATTAGTTACCAAGACGATAGGGTGAACTAGACTCCAAATACACAAGCTCGATTTGATAATCTAGGATTGTGTTACCCTAGAGATGCGCGACCTCTAGTTTACTACCATTGAAAATTAAACCACAACAATTAGGATTCCTGGTTTAAGATTCTAGCAATCAATTATCAAACACTTAACCTAGGTCGCGAATCTAAATCAAGCATTAATAATTGAAATCATTCATCACAGATAACACAATCAATTCCAATCAAAACATCAAGAGGGAGAAACATGATTGATTAAAACATAAAAAGATAATTGGTTCAAACATCCGTGCTAACCGGAATTAAGGAATTAGCCAATCGTCATCTCGATCGGATCCACAAAAGTAGTTGATTGATCCATAAAGAAAAAGGAATAAAGCAAAATATGTTTGTAAAATAATTATCTCTCCTCCAACTCTCTCCAAACTGCCGTCCCCCCTTGTACTTGGTGGCTTGGGGATTAAGTAGGACAATTAAATGGACTTCCCTTTGCACAAAGTGACTTTGGGCCTTTCCTTGCAATAGCCCAATTCTTTCCTTTAACTTTTGGGGTTTTCAATTACTGGACCTTCTTTTTTGATCTTCATTAGGTTTGGGCCTCGATCCAACGAACTCCAAAATACTTCAAAAAATTCCTACAATAGTCAAGAATATAAAATATAAAGTATCTCGAGTTCAAAAGGCATATAGGTACGAAAATAATGCATCCAATCAAATAAAAGATGATAAGAATCCAATTAAGTCAACAATTAAATGCATATATTTTCTACCTATCAAATCCCCCCACACTTAAACCATTGCTCGTCCTCGAGCAACAAAAGAACTAAAGCACATCGGGGATAAAATAACAAAATGAGTATTGTTTGCTCAGATCATTACTACACTCATAGGAATTCGAATTTATGTCAAACAAAGCATATGCAAACAAAAACATGTTGGACTAAATGCAACTATCTCAAGAAATCACAAATTTAGGTAGGACATCGGAAATCAAATTTTTCATAGACAATTCATCAATCCACTCCACCACCCACATCAATCAACACACTCCAACTCCTTTTACGATTTCCTTCATCTAAATCAAAATTCGTTAAAGCTTCACACATAATGAGTCAACCCCTTTCACTCCAAATTTTTTTCCTCTCTTTTTTTTTTTTTACTTTTCGTTTTCACCCTTTTTTTTTCATAGACGATGATGACTTTTCATCTTTTTTTTTTGGATGGGGTTGGCTGCTCCACACCACTCTTAGGTTAGTCCGTTTATTGCGATTTTTTTTTCGCATTTTAACTTTCAAACGTGCACCCCTAAGAGTAGGCAGCTGATTCCACACCTCCATCATCTTTTCCAATCTCAATTTTTTTTCAACTCATCACCTTTTCTCCATACCCATAATTTTTTTCCAACCAAGGGGTTCATCAAAAGTGATCAAACTTTCACAAATTTCAATTTAGACTACTTCCATCAAGGAATTAAAAGCATATCTCAAGACACAAGTAAGCAAAGCAAATCAACTCACAATCATAGATTAATTCTCAAACCAATGTTATCCTTCCTAACAACAATTTCTCGAGACGACATTTAGCAATTTTAACCAACAGAAAGCAATGCTCAACAACACCTCATCCAACACAAACGAATTCCCAAAAAAATAATCAATAACACTCGAATCATCATTGCAAGCTCACTTACTGAACTTTTTTTTTTATTAGAGAATGTTGCAAGAGGAATCAAAATTTGGGCAATGAGAATCAAAATGTGTAAATTTGGAGACACGACCCGTGACCCGGCTGGGCTGCACAGTACCCGACCCGGGTCGCAGCTACGACCAGAGAGTGCAAAATGGCTAATCACGCGACCTGGCCGGGCTGCACAGCACCCGACCTAGGTCGCGCCTACGACTTTGGTGCGCAAGACAACAATACACGCGACCCGGCCGGGCTGCTCAGCACCCGGCCCGGGTCACACCTTCGACCTTCGGCACACTTTGCTCTAACTCACGACCCGGCCGGGCTGCTCAGCACACGACCCGGGTCACTCCCATCTTTTTCATTTTCCAGTTTTTTTTTTCGTTTTTTTTATACATATGCAAATGCCCACAAATTTAAACGTGCTAAAGCAATTAAACGTGCAATCTAACTAAAAGGGAAAGAACAACCTACATGCAACTACATGACTCTAAATGCAACTACATGCAAGATATGCAAACTATTCCACACTTTCTCAATTATGCAACATTCTCTAATCCCCCCACACTTAAATCTTGCTTGTCCTCAAGCAACTCATCATCAAAACACAACAAAAGATATAGACAAGAGAAGACTCATATATGTAAGAATTAAAGCAAAAATAAAAAATGTGGAACAAAATTCACCAAATCACCAAGGAGGCTTTGGAATTGGCTTCAGAGTAGGAACATCTAACATAGTCATCTTCAACCTTCTATTGAGCTTTCTCCAATTTCTTGCTTTGAGTCTTGAAAATTTGTTGAAATATCTCACGTTTTTTGTCAACACCACTTTTGAATTATCCCTACAATTCATCTCAAAAACATTCTCGACAATAGGGTCAATCAAACTCAAAGCAAAAACAGAATTCTCATCATCAGGATATTTCATGGCATCAAAAATATTGAATTTAATAATCTGCCCATTAAATTCCATCGTGAGGGTTCCCTCATGAACATCTATTTTTGTTTGAGAGGTGTTCAAGAACGGCCTCCCTAACAATATAGGTGCTGAAATTGATGGGTCACCATTCATATCCAAAACATAAAAGTCAGCAGGAAATATCAGATCATTGACTTCAACTAGAACATCTTCAATGACCCCATCAGGATATGCGATGCTACAATCGGCCAATTGAATAACAACTCGTGTATCTTTCAATGGCCCTAAATCTAAGGATGCATAAATGGAACGTGGCATGACATTTATCGATGCTCCTAGATCTAGCATAGCACGCTCAATTCTAGTATTTCCTATATGACATGGGATGACGAACATACCTGGGTCTTTTCGTTTTTGAGGAAGCTTTTTCTGAAAAATTACAGATACATTCTCTCCCATCACGACCTTCTCGTCTCCCTTGAGCTTTCGCTTGTTTGTGCACAAATCCTTGAGGAACTTCACATATCTTGGAACTTGCTTAATTGCATCGACCAATGGTATGTTGAACTCGACCTTGCGATACACGTCAAGGATCTATTTTTCCTTATCCTCCTTCGCTGCCTGAGCCAACCTGGAAGGAAAAGGAACCAAGTGAATAGGAAATTTTTCGAAAAATTCATTTTTTACCTTTGCAGACTTCGGAGTTTTAACACTGGATGACTGCTTCGACACTGGAGGCCCAGTGCCGGACTGCTCGACAGCTTCTTCTTCCTCATCGATTTTCTGAGTTTCAGCAGGCATTTTCGGACTTTCCAACTCCTTCCCACTCCGTAGGGTCATGGCACTGATATTCCTTGGATTTATTTCTGGTTGAGATGACAATTTCCCTCCGCTTTGGGCCTCAAGACGACTAACGGCAGTCGCCAATTGACTCATTTGCATCTCAAGATTCTTGATGCTTGATTGGGTGTCCTTCTGAAATTGCATGGTGTTGGAAGTCAGCGTCTTCATCATCTCCTCCAAATATGAGCTCGAATTTAGCCCGGATGATTGCCCTTGATAATTGGAATTTCCTCCTTGATGATTTTGATTCCTCAAGAGTTGTGGAGGCCTATTATTCTCTCCATTGAAGGCACCTTGCTGATTTCCCCATCTAATATTTGGGTGATCTCTCCAACCCGGATTGTAAGTGTTCGAGAAGGGGTCGTATTTCCTCCCTTGATAATTTCCACTTCCCACAACATTGGCATGAGCCTCTATTTCATCAAGCAAGATTCGGCATGCGTCTGTGGTATGCTCGGTGGTGTTGCAAATACGACATGGCTTCACAAGAGGAGCACCTGTAGCAACTTGACGTACAAGGGCAGTTAATTCAGAAATTTTATCCTCAACAGTAGATTCATTTACCTCTTTCATCCTCCAATCTGAATAATCTCGGCTGCCATATTGATGTGAACTTTTGGCCATGTTCGAGATGAGAAGTCTTGCTGCTGAGGGTGTCTTGTCCATCAATGTTCCCCTACTGGCTGCATCGATTGCATTCCAGTCCATTGGAGATAGACCCTCATAGAAATATTGAATCAACAATTGCTCAGAAAGTTGATGATGTGGACAACTAGCTTCCAACTTTGTGAAAGGATCCCAATAATCATACAAAGTTTCTCCCTTCCGTTGTCGGGCTCCACATATCTCTCTTCGAATATGAGCAGCTCGAGATGCAGGAAAATACCTCTCCAAGAATTGACGTTGCATCTCATCCCATGTGTTGGTGGACCCCGATGGAAGATAGTGGAGCCAATCTTTTGCACCATGCTTCAATGTGAATGGAAATGCACGAAGTTTGATTTGCTCCTCCGTCACCCCTGATGGTTTCATGCTCGAACAGGTGGTGTGACATTCCTTCAAGTGTTTGTGGGGATCCTCACCTACAAGACCAAAGAAAGATGGAAGATAGTGAATCAAACCGGATCTTAATTCAAAATTAATAGCATCAGGAAGTTCAGGAAAAGTGATGCAAAGAGGTTGTTGAGTGAGGCTCGGGTTTGCTAGCTCCCTCAAAGTTCGCTCTTCAGCCATTGCTTCCTCTTCTTCTTCGGAATCACCGATATCAGATTCAGGAGGTGGTAGTGTAAACTCCGAAGCTCGCTTAGCTTGTTGCCTTAGAACTCGATCTCTCCGGGTTATTTCAAGGTAAAATTCCAGGTCCTTGTTACCCTGAGAACGAGTGCGCATCCACAACCTGAAATCACAAAATTCGAGTGTGAAGATTCAAATTTTTCAGCAAGGAAAATCAGACTAATTCGATGAAATAGTCTGCAGAATTCGACACTGGAAGAGATGGGTCACACTGGGCTCCCAATGCGAAAAACAGAGCAAAACAAAGCAGACTTGGAAACAGTGAAATTCGACCAAAATGTAGAAAATTGAAATTTTTTTTTATAAAAACAGGAAAAGACAAAAGATGACACAATCAAATTTAAATCACTCCCCGGCAACGGCGCCAAAATTTGACTGCGCTATCGTGACACGATAAAATTAAATAAAATCCTTCCTAGCCTAACTAACTAGTAGATAGGGTAAGTCGGAGTCGATCCCACGAGGAGTGAAGATTTAATTATGTTTACTTATGTCTAAATTCAAAGAAACAAGAAATATGAGAGTTATCATATTGATTGATAAATAAACTAAAAATTACCAAAGATCTAGAAAACAGATTAAACAGAAATCAATTGATAAAAAAACATTCCAGTCAACAGTTCAGTTATCCCCCAATATCAATTACGTCTTAATCAATGTTACCCCCTCTCTCAGATTATCATGGAATTATCACCCCTAATCTAACAACAAGCTCTGTTAAATCGAATCGTCTCTTATGATTAGTTAAATTAGGATAAGATCACTAATTAACCCTATTTAATTGAACAACCTAGAATAAGCTCTCTCTAGATTTAATTCATTAAACGTATTAATTACCAAGACGATAGGGTGAACTAGACTCCAAATACACAAGCTCGATTTGATAATCTAGGATTGTGTTACCCTAGAGATGTGCAACCTCTAGTTTACTACCATTGAAAATTAAACCACAACAATTAGGATTCCTGATTTAAGATTCTAGCAATCAATTATCAAACACTTAACCTAGGTCGCGAATCTAAATCAAGCATCAATAATTAAAATCATTCGTCACAGATAACACAATCAATTCCAATCAAAACATCGAGAGGGAGAAATAGGATTAATTAAAACATAAAAAGATAATTGGGTTCAAATATCCCTGCTAACCGGAATTAAGGAATTAGCCAATCGTCATCTCGATCGGATCCACAAAAGTAGTTGATTGATCCATAAAGAAAAAGGAATAAAGCAAAATATGTTTGTAAAATAATTCTCTCTCCTCCAACTATCTCCAAACTCCCGTCCCCCCTTGTAACTTGGTGGCTTGGGGATTAAGTAGGACAATTAAATGGGCTTTCCTTTGCACAAAGTGACTTTGGGCCTTTCCTTGCAATAGCCCATTTCTTTCCTTTAACTTTTGGGCTTTTCAATTACTGGACCTTCTCTTTTGATCTTCATTATATATGGGCTCGATCCAACGAACTCCAAAATACTTCAAAAATTCCTACAATAGTCGAGAAAATAAAATATGAAGTATCTCGAGTTCAAAAGGCATATAGGTACGAAAATAATGCATCCAATCAAATAAAAGATGATAAGAATCCAATTAAGTCAACAATTAAATGCATATATTTTCTACCTATCATAAACCAAAAACCCTAACCAAAAATTAAACCAATCGGGGTTTCTCAACATGCTATTGCTGCAATCGGGGAAATCATGCATGTTCATAACCCTGATTAAACCAAAAACCCTAACCCAGTAAAAAAAACCAAGCAAAAACTGATAAATTTTTGTTGAAGAAGGTTACCTAGTGACAACACTGGAGCGAAGCTACTTCATCGTCGATCTGCACTTCACCTACATGTTTTCTGCACGACGAGCTCACAGTGGAAAAGGAAGAAGTTTGGATGCAGAAATTGGGAGAGTAGCTGATCAAATGGAGGGATTTTTCTATATATATGAGGGCAGACTTGTAGTTATTCAAAAATTCAAGGGCAACAATGTCATTAAATGTTGAACAGTAGGGGCAAATGCGTCTTTTCGGGTGATATTATTGTGTTGTTCAGATAAACCCACCAAGGACAGTGGGTTTACTCTCTCGCCTCCAACACAGCCTAAGCCCTTCAATCTCAACCCGGGCCCAGGTGAAACCCGAGCCCAAAACAACTGCACCAAACATGGGTTTGGGCTGGTTAATAAACCTGGACCAACCCAAACCCACCAATCAAACACCCCCTTATGATTTCATCTAATTATATGAAAAATAAAATAATTTGATATGTTGGATATCTGACACGTAATTGATGGACACATATTTATGTGGTAACCTTATTAATTTGTCATATAATTAACCATTAAATATTTATTTTAAACATATTTTTTTATAATATTATATTATTGAATATCTGGAATTGTTAGTATTTCAAAATACGTCCTTAGGATCTATCTAAGCAACTTAGGGACGTATACACAACCTCACAGTTGAACACTCTGAACACCTATACTAAAAAGTCATGAGTATGCAAATTCTATGACGATACAAGAAAAGAGGTGTTGCCTTCAGTATGAACAACACAAAGCATGACATCACTGTACTGCTAGACTTAAGGCTGCTTGAACTCTTAATTTCTGTGTCATTGATCTTCAACAGTCTTCACCTATTTATAGAGCTCGAAGTACACTGCATGAACTCCACTTCCCATGATCTTGGAGTGCTCCATGATCTCCATACTTTCACGTGCATGATGGATATAGTGGAGTGGACTTGTTCTTCTTCCTTTTCCACTTCTTGGACTGATTCTCCTTGACTTCTTCATGATCTTGAACTCTTGACTTGATCAATCTTGGATTCACGTTCAATCTCAAACCCACGTTCTCTTAATCTTAAAAAAACGTGTTTCACTCCTTCAATCTTCACATAATCCATCATATTATGAAAAGATAGAGATAACAATTTACCTAAAACTAGGAAAAGTTGTTAGTTAAAAGATAGGATCCATAATTCAAAACACATGAGTTTAACAAGTCAAAACTATAAGAGAGAGAAATCAAATCTTTTTCAAATCTAATCAAATCTAAATATAATCCAACAAATCTAATTTGATTTAGGATAAAATAAGAAAAAGGAAAAATTAATTAATGTTGGAAAATCCAACACTAACAAACACATATTTATGTGGTAACCTTATTAATTTGTCATATAATTAACCATTAAATATTTATTTTAAACATATTATTTTGTTTATAATATTATAATATTAAATACCTGGAATTGTTAGTATTTCAAAATTTATATCTTAGTTTTAGTTTGTACAACTAATCAAGATTTATCGATCCGATATGAGAATTGAATTAAATAATAGATCCAATCATGCACACACATCACACTTACTTTCAATAAATTAATATTAAAATTGTATGAACAGGGAAAACACTGTCCTTCATAGGGGTGAGTAAGGTTCGGAGCAAGTCGGAGATAAGAGAATCTCCAAAATTGCTTTAAAGTTTGGAGATTCATGGAAGATTCTAAAAACAATTCTCTGCTATTGTTCCGCCAATTGGGATTCAGTTCTTTCGAAGATTCAGGTATAACGGATTAGATCTTTTGATTTAATTTCGGGATTCATAATAGTACAATTCAAATTCGAAGCAGTTTGGTTCGAAGAAAAAAAAAAAAAATCAACCATTTTTTATCAATTCAAAATGTTTAGGTTCAGATTTCTCTACATGGTCATGAGTCGGGAGTGTTATTTTTTATCAATTCAAAACATTATATTGCTTGGGAATTTGGATATAAAATCATACATACACTACTAAAAAATACCAATCTTGGAAGAACTTATTTTCTTATGAGTAAAGTACTTTTTTTGCCCCATAGAGTGGGTCCCCTGACAATTTAGGACTTTCTTTATTCAGGCTGGCAAATGTGGACAGTAAATTACAAAAAAGAGCAATTTATGCCCAATTTCAGCACAAATCGCTTATTTGGGCTGAAATTGCACGTGCGGTGCACATGTGGGCTGAATTGCGGGCCGGAATCAGACATGCTGTATTTTTCACTTACGTGGCAGTTCAAAAAAAATACAATTCCACCTGGAAAACAAATGCACAAAACGAAAGAGTATGGAACACTAAATCAAATAATCGAAAGAACCCTAACCCCCAAATCAAAAAATTCACCCCAAATCAAAAATTTCAGTCCCAAATCTAAAATCCCATACTAACAGAACAAAAAATTCACCACCAAATCAAAAGAACCCTAACACCCATTCCACCTCATCCCATTAGAAAAGAGATTTTCGCAGAAGTTTGTCGCTCGCGAGAACCCATTTCAAAAAATGGCGAAGCTTCATCTGTTTTCTGAAGATGGTGAAGAAACGCGATAGGAAACTGCTGCACTTCCCAACTCCGAAATATGGTTAGTTATCAACGGCTTTAACATGTATTTGAGTTCCTCTCTTTTGATTTTTAGGGTTTTTACTAGAATGTGTCCCCCTTATATATACTGGTCAATATGATATGTATGTTTTTGTCTTTTACTGGTTGTTCAGTAATTAAATATGGTGCTTTTAGGTGTTATTGGTCCTGTTTTAAAAGATATGTGGGGTAGGGTATACTTTATTGTGTTGTGTGTTGGTGTTTGTGGGTGTGGGTGGGATTTCTTTAATGTGTTGAAGGGTGGGTGGGGGTGAGGTTTTGTGGACCTAAGAATCACTAATAAATAGCTAATTCCAAAGTTTGAGTTTAATTAATCTAAATATAGATTGTGGTAGTTTGATTTTTTTCAGATTTGGTATATTGTACAAGTGGGCCCCACTATTTTCCTTATTTAGTGTTGAGAATCATATTCTGGTAAAAGTTAGTTAATTTGGATGTTTATTTTTGTGAATTTACAGACAAGGAGCACCAATTCATCACTCTTGTCATCCATTATGGAGGGGAGTTCATTACTTCTGTGAAATCTGAATATAGGGGTGGAACATTTATGAATATAGATTATGTAGAAGCTGAAAATGTGTGCCTAGAGGATTTGCAAAGGTGGGCAGAGGTTGAGTTGGGGGAATGGGATAGGAGGTTCTATTTCATTCAACACAATGGTTTTAGGCTATTACATACTGATGCATTAATTAAAGAAATGGCTTTATCTCATGTTAGTGTTAGGGTTTTTCATGTATATGCTGAAAAGCTTGACAAGGTTGTTGGTGATGGGGTTAATGGGGTAGATGAATCTATGCATAATCTTGTGGATGACTTTATGGATGAGTTAGATAAAAATGATGATGAGATAATCAAAGAGTCTAATTATGCAGTGGAAACAGAAGATGAATCTAATGAAACTGAAAGTCTAGATGGGGTTGAGGCTAGGGAAACTGAAAATAGAGGGGTAGATGCAAGTGAACCTGAACTTGGAGGGGCAGAGGATAGTGAGGAGGATGTAGTGGAAACAAGGTTTGACTTTGATGAATACAAAGATAGTGATAGTGAGGGAGGACATGTAACTTTCCCTAAATTTAACAATGATTGTGTATATGATCCCATGTTTGTTGTTGGGTTAACTTTCAGTAATAGAGGGGATTTCAAGAAAGCTATTGATTCATATGTTGTTAGAACACATAGGTCCTTGAAGATTACTAAGAGTGATCCAACTAGATGCTATGCTAGGTGTGTTGTGGATAACTGCAAGTGGAGGGTGAATTTGGTAAAGGTTCCAGATGAGATGACTTTCAGGGTTAGGCTAGTTAAAGATGTTCACACTTTCCCGACCACTAGGAATGTTAGAAATGTCAAGAGTGGGGTTCCATACAAACATGCATTATGTGCAATTTACCATGAGGGTGTCAATCCAGAGGATTATGTAGACTTGCAATACACCCTTGATGTTTATAAGATGGTGTATGACTCTGGTGTAAAAGGCATTAATGGGCAGGCAGAGTGGGTAGAGACTGGAATGGCACCTCCTCTACCTCCAATAATCTTATCAAGACCAGTTGGAAGTCCTTCAACAGAAAAGGAAGAAGGAAGATGGGGAGCTGTGCAAAGGGAAAAAAGAAAAGGGAGTACAAAAGCTAAAGAGGCAACAAAAAACTTACTTGTGCAAGAAGTGTAAAGGAAAGGGGGCACAATGTGAGATCTTGTCCTCAAAACAAGGAGGCCCCTCCTGAACCTTCTGAGGTAATTGTTTAGCTTACATTAGTGTTTAGCATACTTTCTATTCTGCTATATGCTTTTAATTTTTGGGTGTTTGATAGTTGACAGAACTTGGTATCTCAATCCCACTTCAAACTACTGAGGCAGAAAGTGGATTGGATTGTAATCTGCCCACTTTGGATTGTAATCTGCCACATTCCCAACCAACCATTGACCAAGCCATTCCAACCCAACAATCTCAGGTCACTGCCCTTTCAATGTACGAGCAACTTCAACGGGGACAACCAAGTAGGAGGCCAAGAGGACCTACAAGTGGTGGGAAGAAGTTTGTGACACTTTCAGAGCTAATCCTAAAGAAGTCCAGAAAGCTATAGATGTTTTCAGAAGTGTTTTGTCTTCATTATTATGAAGTTATAAACTTAGGGTGTATTGTGGTATCTTTGAACACCCCCATTGTGGATGAATCTGTATTTTCAAATTCATAACACTCTCATAACACTAGATGTGTATATTTTGGTACCATGTGTGATTCTGAAACTGAATTTGTATTGAATCTGCATTTGGTATATTTTGGTGTCAATTTCTATCGATTTCTATCTATTTTATCTCTCAATTAGTTCATTGCATACACTATATTCCTCCAAAAAAAACAAGATTTAGGCATAATGGGAAAAAAATTGCAAATTCATTACATACACTATATTCCTCCAAAAAATAAGATTTAGGCACAATGGGAAAAAAATTGCAAACTCATTACATAAAATTCAGTACACCAACAACAAAAACTACAGAGTACAATTCAGTACAAATGAACTAATAACATAAAATCCAGTACATACATTGTAAAATTAACATGGTTCAACATACTCAAAACACCAAACTACTCAAAATCACCAACAACAAACCAAAAACACATTTCAGTAGCTTTCTACTCAAAACCCCAAACTACTCAAAACACCCTAAACCACACCCAACACCAAAAACTACAGACTACAGGAATTGAGACCAACAATTTCATTAGCTTTCTGTTATGCAATTTCAATTTATTCATCTCCTCAACCATGATATTCATTTCATTCTTCAAGCTTGAGTTTTCCTGCTGCATTGCATTCATTCTTCTCAACAAACTAGGTATCACACTTCTTGATCTACCACAGATTGGGGGGTCCTCCCAAGCAAAAAAGCCACAACCACCTTTCTAAAACATATTCGCAAGAAGGAAGATTTCACATACAACAGTAAATTGAATTTAAAATGAGTCATTTTAAGTCAAAAATCTACAGATTTACTTACGTTATAGTGGAGGCAAGAATAGAACCTTCTTCCTAGGTTTTCATTACTCCAAGAAGTGCGAATGACAGCTTTAATCCCACAGTTGCAAAACATATCCCCGGTTTTATATGACAATTTGAGTTCTTGACAAATTTTTTGATTTCCAGCTGTGTTAATATAAAGTGAAATTTTATGAACATATCGTAGCTAGGTGCGTTGCCTTAACATATAAAACCCCCAATTACTATCGAGCTGAGAGATTACCTGGGGGAGCTTGGCCTATTCACCGAGATTGGCAGGGGGCCTGGCGTGCGGTGGCGTGTCGTCGGCGGTGGGGGCGTGTCATCGTCTTGTGGAACATTAGGAATCGTGGATTTTTGATTTGGGGTGAATTTTTTGATTTGGGCATTAGAGTTTATGTAGATCTTATTTTGGGGGTTAGGGTTTTCCTTTCTTTCATTTTGTGCATTTGTTTTCCAGGTGGAATTGTATTTTTTTTTGAACTGCCACGTAAGTGAAAAATACAGCATGTCCGATTCCGGCCCATAATTCAGCCCACACGTGCACCGCACGTGCAATTTCAGTCCAAATAAGCGATTCGGGCTGAAATTGGGCATAAATTGCTCTTTTTTGTAATTTTCTGTCCACATTTGCCAGCTCGAATAAATAAAGTCCTAAATTGCTAGGGGACCCACTTATGGGGCAAAAAAAGTACTTTACTCTTTTCTTATTTTCAATTTGATGGATTCAAGGTGTGACATGGTGAGTCTTAGGAGTGTTATGATGATGGTCATCATCATTAGCAACCTAATCTTAACAATAGCAGATGATGATCATAGCAGTAGAGATTGTGAAGCTCTTCGGATTTTGTCTACACAAACGTTGCATGTTTCTCATCTACGATTACATGTTTGGGAATTATATATCCCGGGGATTTTCTTTCCTCAATATTTCCAATAAGAATTGCTCAAAAGAATTTGAATTTGATGTTGTTTGAGATGTTGGATAAGAGGTTACCATCTTCAAATGATGTAAGAGTGTGTCGCAATGTGGCTCGTGTAGTTAGAATATCACTTAAATGCGTAAATCCAGATCCGAAGAATCGGCCATCAATGAATCAGGTTTCTGAAGAACTTCATGTCAATGCACCACCTTTGTCAATGCCTTTACGCTCCATTTCGATGTTGCAGCTCATGTTTTCAGACTGATTGTACAAATAATCATTCATAATCATTTCCTTCACTGTTTCTGGTTCTATTTTGCATCTTATATTGGTTTAGTGATATGTAATGGATGTTGTATTCAATTTCAATGTATTCAGATATTGTATTTTCTGTTAATTCCAATTTCCATGAGTACTCTTGTAAATTTGATAATGTCTCAATTGTCAATAAACTTTGGAGTCCACTATACGAACAAATTTTCCACAATAATGTGGGTTTAGGTTTTATTTGGGTAGGTTGGAAATTGGTTTGGAAAAGTTGATATTGATCAATCTTTGACCAATTTGATTACATGGTGTTTCGTTTGTCAAAACCGAAATTAAGTTGCAAATTTGAAATCTACGTTTCGAGTAGAAACATGTAAAGTATTTATTTTCTCAAATCCAATTTTGCATGAATGAGAAATTAATGCTTAAAATTGGAAACTTAAATTGAAGAGGTGTGAAGGTGTGAAAATATGTAGGTTTGAATTGAATTGATACAACTCAAATTGAAGGGATGCAACCATTTCAGTGAGACACATTATTTCATACCAAGAGGTGTCTAATCATGAAAAGACTTCAATTCAAACGAAAAAATATCTGATCATGAAAAGGCATCATTTTACGAAAAGGTGTTTAAAAAGACATAAATTCAAACAAAATGATGTCTATTATGAAAAGACACAACATCTTTCAACTTCTATAAATAGGCCCACCATTCAATCATTTTATACACAACATTCACAACATTATATTACACTACAACTTGCATTCATTGCATTTTAACAATTGTAGTACTCTCTTCTTCTTGTCCAAGAAAGTTCAAAATATCTCTTTCGTTCGCCAGAAAACTTTTGGGTTTGTTGTTTGCGATCCTTAAGTTAGTAAGTCGCTGTATCTCGTGGACATGTGCCATAGACCGTAAAGCACTGAATACGGGGCAATTTCATCTTACGAAGAAAGAGTCCAACTCTTGCCTCGACTTTCCCTATTTGTTTTGTAAGTCATTTTCAAATACACCACATTCTTGTCCAACAACGTAAGATGAAATTTGTGTCTTTGAATATGACTTCGAAAAACATATTGTTGAATTGTTTTTTGGTTTATTCCTCATTTGATTCTCACGAGATTACTTGCAAGCATTGTTTAGGTTGGAATTAATTATATTTCTAACTAACTTTTGGTTTGAAAATTCTTTTGATTCGAAATGAAATGTTAGCATGGAATATGAGAACCATCACATGTAAGTTGGTAAATTTTAAACCACAGCATGGTCAGCTCTATTCCTACAACACTAGTTTATGCTGAAAGATCTGAAGTTCGATGACATATATTGAAATTAAAGGGTGGCAATTGGCACCATTCAGTAAATTTCAAAGAGAGTAAGTTTTCTAATCTATATTTCGTTTTTCTCTTTTTTAAAGTGATTATTTTGTTTTAGATCCAACTAGATTTAATATCTTTGGGCTTCAAATAAATTTATTTTGGTCTTACACAATTAGGTGGGCTCTTACCAAGTCCTGGTTTAAGCCCAAAATTAATTGTGGGGGTCCAATTGTATAGTAACTATGGTCTTAATTGGTGGCATCAAATTATAATTTGTTGGCTACTATTTATAAACCTAATTAAATTGTGCATTATGGCACAATTCGATTTAATCCAATACAAGTTGACTTAATTTAGTGAGACCAAAATTAAGAGTCAATTTGAGAATTTGTCTCAAATTAAAGATTTGGACATCGTAAAAGTCAATGTCATAGACCAAAGGTGGTTAATAAAGGTGAAAGGCCAAACATGTTCCCGTGTGGGGGAGACATATACAAGTTTGAAGAAGTTCAAATTAAAATTTGATATGAAAATCAAGTTAATAGACAATTTTAAGAATTGTGAACGCATATATGTTTTGTAACATTGAGCCTATACAAAGTTAGGCTACGAGTCCATTCAAAATCTTATCATAAATAGGTTGTGGGCCTCTTAGAAATCAAAAGTAGATGAATCAGTTTGATTTGATGTCCATATAAATTAGTTTGAGTCCATTAAGATGGATGTAATTCAAATGGGCTAAATTGAGGACATGGACAGATCTTATAAAAAGTGTTAACCCAATAAATTTGATGGATATCTCCCACAAAGTGTGGAAAGGAAAGAGAAGAGATCGTATTTGTGGTCCTCTTGTGATTGTCGACATAAACGTGTTTGGACGAAATAATAACATAAATAGTTAGGAAATGACTATTTAAGTTATGTCCATACATTAGTGTATGGAATATCAATTTACAGATTGATTACTTTCAAGAAGTAGCTTAGACACCCTAACATGAGAAACAAAAGTTTACGAGATAAATGTTGAAATGTGGGGGGACAAAGTCGTCCCATAAAAATGTTCAAATATGGGGGTGATCAACTAGTGACCAAAGGCAAGCTGATCTCTAGTGGAATAATTTCCAGATATTATATGGATCCGTGAAGTAAAAATTGGAATGAAAGATCAACTATGCTGCATGTCTAGGGGAATGAGTTAAAAAATTCACACATTAAAGAACTTCATATCATGGTGGAGATCCCACGAACTTGGTTCAATGAGACAACTAAGTTATGGAAGGTTCAGGAACTCACTCAACTCATTCCTAGGGACAATCAAGTGCTAATTGATAAAATCTTGTTGACGTGTGGTAAGGGTAAGCTTTTAAAACTTTTAATGATGTCTATACCTTATAAGGTGGAGTATTACAAGTTACTCTCTAGATAAAGTCCTAATAGGCAGTCACCTATGTAAGTGCGAGAATGACCGCCTCAATGAAACACTTATGAACCAAGATATGGTCCAGGACCGAAATGGACACAACGTGAGAACAAAAAGATATTAGAACTGCTATTGTGTAAATATTATTGTATTGGTTTACACAAAAAGCTGGCCGGTTCAAGACATTGCGTTCACCGAGCAGCGAGTAAATCCGATAGCATCATACTAAGAAAGGTTGTTGGTCTCAAGTGGTAGAAGGTTGGGGGGTGAATAAACCTTATTCGATTTTTCAAAATTTTCTCCAAAGATGAAGTTCAGCTCACTACGCAGGTTGCTGGGTAGTTTACAGCTTACTACTGAGCGATACTGCAGTAACCTTTCTGAAAGGTTACTAGACAGCTTGAACCTAGAGTTTTGCACAAAGGAAATTACTTTGATGAAATCACAAGATTTGGAAATCAGCTTTTTACGCAAGTGCAAAATGATGCAACAAGATATAGATATGCAAACAGGATATAAGCATAATATAAGCACATCACATGGTATATAGAGGTTCGAAGGTGGAGTAACCCTTCTACGTCCTCTCGACCACTCCTCGAGAGGGAACTTTGTTAATCTGTTGATTTACCAGCCCTAACTATTACAACCCAAACTTAACAAAGTGAGTAGCAAACTTCTACCACACAGGCTACTTGCCTACTCAACCAATGACCAACTCGGGATCCAACTGACCCACACAGGATCCTCTATTTTCTGCAAAGAACGAAAAGCTTAGCAGAAAACTCTTCCTAGCATTAAGCACTCCTAAACACAGTCTTGAAAAAATATGTTTTCAACTTCTTCAACTACGTAGTAGCAAGCTTAAACTTCTAAGTACAAGTTATTCTACTTTAGCTTGCTGCTTGACTGTTTGACTGAACTAGTATGCGAATTTCTAATGATAGATAACTTGATTTCACTTATAGGAATTGTAGATCGATTTGTTCAGTATTTTAGTAGTTTTCTTCAGTCTTCCTATATTTATAGAATGGAAGAATCTTCCCATTGAAGGAGGCAAATCTTTGGCATTTAATGCGCTTGATCTTCATAGTATAGTTCATTTAATGCAGCTAGTCCTTCTTCCTTACTGGAGTATCCTTTGATGTGTACGTGTCTTCTTTTGATAGGTCATATGCCTTTTGTCTCTACTGGTAACTCAGCAAGATCCTTGTACTTGAATTTATTCGTCCTTGTATAAGTCGCACTGGCGGAACCTGCCCTGTGCTTTACCCTTGGATCAAGTGTTTGTAGGTTGTTGTTTTCTGATCTGCAGTATGCTTGATACAGTGACCTTCCAGATAGCTCTCTGTAGTGACTTGTTTATTCAGCTTGTAGTAACCTTTGTACGACCTGTTGACCAGTAGCTTCTGCAATCTGAGTGTTGTCTTTTCATTGATTTATCCTTTGGTAGTGACATTATCCTGCAGTAACCTTTTCAAAATAGATAAAAACATGATAGCACTTATAGATTACTGAGGGCTTTCTTTGAAGGTTTTTGTCTCATCAAAACTTACTTGCTCAAACCTTACAATTTCCCCCTTTTTGATGATGACAAAACCTTATTAAAGAGGATCAGAAAGCGAGCAAAGAGAAAGCAGACACATAAAAATAAGCAACATTATAAGCATTTATCAAATCAGGTAGAAAGATCACGAGCAGTTAGCTTATATGGAACAGAAAGAAGAATTTTTATTAAGATTTGAAATTTTTACAGTACAGAGCACAAAGCAGAGTACAACATAAAAGATTCTATCTTTTCTGGGTTAGTCTTCTTTCTATTGTTCCAGCCATATATTGCCCCTTATCTTGCTACTTGCCGAATCTTCTAGCTAGCTCTTCCTCTTTTGATGTCTGAACTTGCACCAATTGATTCTTTTCTTTGATTCTGTTGAGAGGAGAATTTTAGAGAAGAAGAGAGGTTTGATGAGAGAGAAAAAGTATATTGGAGGTTTAGTGAAATGAAGAGATAGATAGAGAGAGAGAGAGAGTTGGTCACACTGACCTGACATCCAGTGACATTAAGTTCAGTGACCTTGGGATCTAGTGACCATATTGAAGATTGCAAATTTTGTAGCTTGATTGTGAAGCTTCCCCCCTGAGACATAAGCAAAAGTTAGAATATTTAAGAATTTATCTTAATAACTCCTAAGTCATTTCTAAGAAATGAAAAATAAGATTCATTTAGAGGTTTAATAATAATCTCAGCTAACTGTTGATCTGTAATCTTCTGCAAGGAGATGTCCTTTTTTCAACATGGTCTCTGATAAAATGGTGTTTGATGTCAATGTGCTTTGTTTTTTTAGTAAAACACTAGATTGTGCGTGATTGCAATTGCACTAGTGTTATAACACATAATTGGGGTTTCCTTTTCCGAGATTCCATAGTCCTTAAGTTGCTGTCGTATCCACAGTAACTGTGTGCAACAGCTTCCTGCAGCAACATATTCTGCTTCGGCTGTGGAGGTTGTTACTGATGTTTGCTTCCTGCAAAACCACGATACTAGCCTATTTCCCAAAAATTGGCAAGTACTACTAGTGTTTTTCCTGTCAATCTTGCAACCTGCAAGGTCTGAATCTGAGTAGCCTAACAGTTTGTCATATGCGATTCCTTTGGTGTTGATTGGTATCTTTCACACATTCCTACTGCGAAGATTATGTCTGGTCGACTTGTAGTAAGATACAACAGGGATCCTATAAGCCTCCTGTATGCAGTAAAATCTACTATTTTTCCATTTTCATCCTTGTCCATACTGACTGATGTTTACATAGGAATGCTTACAGAGCTTCCTTTCTCCATTCCAAATTTCTTGATTAACTCCTTGGTGTACTTCATCTGATTGATGAAGGTTCCTAAATCGAGTTGTTTGATTTGAAGTCCTAGGAAAAAACTCAGTTCTCCCATCATGCTCATTTTGAATTTCTTTAGCAAGATGGAGAACTTCTTGCAAAGTTCCTTGCTGGTTGATCCAATGATGATGTCATCCATATATATCTGAACTAATAGGATATTGTCTCCATCCTGTATCCTAAACAGAGTCTTTTCCACTGTTCCTTTTTTGAAGTCATTCTCCAATAGATACTGAGATTGAGTATCATACCACGCTCTAGGAGCCTGCTTGAGTCCATATAGAGCTTTCTGGAGCTTGTATACTTTCTCTTCAGGTTCATCTTCAAAACCTGGAGGTTGCTCTACATAGACTTCTTCTGTCAGTATGCCATTGAGAAATGCACTCTTCAAATCCATTTGACATACAACGAAATCTTTGTGTGCTGCATAGGCTATGAATATTCTGATTGCTTCAAGCCTCTCCACTAGTGCAAATGTCTCATCAAAATCAATTCCTTCTTCCTGACAGTATTCTCTTTAGCAACAAGTCTGGCTTTGTTTCTCACTACTTATCCATACTCATTAAGTTTGTTTTTGAACACCCACTTGGTTCCTATAACTCCTTGATGGCTTGGTCTTGGTACCAATTTCCAGACTTGATTTCTTTCAAATCCATTTAGCTCCTCCTACATGGCTAGAATACAGTTGCTACCTTCAACTGCTTCATTGATTGTCTTTGGTTCAACCTGCAAGATAAAAAATAGCAAACATAGCTTCGTATTGTTTCAAATGTCTTGTTCGTACACTCGTGCTAGGATTTCCTATGATCAATTCTTTGGGGTGATCTCTGAGCCATGTTCTATTTGAATCCGCTATAGCTTGCTGGTCAGCTTCCTCTAAAGGTTCAATGTCTAGTAACCTTGGTTGGTTAGCATCCTTGTTAGTAACTTCTTGTTGACATGTCCCGGCTTCCTTGCCAGCTTCATCAGATTTCTCAATGTCTTCCAAGAGCTGAGGTGGCTTAGGGACTTCAACATATGTTACTCCGGTATCTATCATTTGTAGTTTGAAAACTTCTTTTTCTAAGGTTTCCAATTATGTTGGATCACTGTGAGTTTCATCAAATACTACGTGAATAAACTCCTTTACCACCAGCGTCCTTTTGTTGAATACTCTAAAGGCTTTGCTTAATGAGGAGTATCCTATGATATATTAGGACATCTCCAATGCTACAGGAAGAAGATGACATGACATTTTCTTCTACCCACATATTTGGGTAGAAGGGGTTGGGAGAGATGGGTAGAGCTTTCTCAACCTAGGGAGAAGAGAGAAAATTTTGGAGAAGAGAGAAATTGTGTGCCTTTCTGCTTTTTTTTTTTAAATTAATTGTACCACTTTTATTCATACATTTCCAATCACAATATTGTTCGTGCCCCTTTTTTAGCCGTTTTTAAACAGCTATTTCTGCAATAATATTTTTTTTTCAAATTTAGAATTTAAACACTATATATACATGACATAACTCGCAAATTTTTATCATTTCTTAGAATCTTCTGATATCAATTTCTACGAAATCTTGTACATCTCTTTGAGTCAAATGGATAATGATTCTTGAAAGAATTGGTTTCATTCTTCCAATTTCGGAGAAAATACATCTTCTCGAAATAATAATATCCTTCCTCAAGCTTTCAACATCCATCCTCAAGATGGCAATTCCCAAAATTTCCCTATACATTGTCCAAATTTCTCAAAAGGTCGAAACTTTTCAGTCAATTTTATGTGTCCACCGCATATCCCCTTCATGCCACCTCCCCTGCATGGATTTCCTCCGGCCATGGGTTCAAACTCATCATGGAGATTCAATCCTCTTCTCACCACAATTCTCCCCAATAGATCTTGAGAATATCAATCTCATGGCCCACCTATCAAGTGCCGAAGAAGTAAACACTCGTCAGCATAATCAAATGACAATATACACTCATACAGAAAATGAGTTTCTTGTAAATTGTTGGCCAGATATTAGCACTGATTCGGCGGTAGGTAATGCCCACAAGTTGCAGCAAATGTGGATCCGGATTGCTGATGCTTACAACAACATTTGTCCAACCAACACACTATCCAAAACATGGGTCGTGTTGAAGTCACATTGTTATACCCTTCACAAAAAATGCAAATGGTTTGATGCAATCCACATCAAGGAATAGAAGAATTGGGGAGAGCAGTTCATGTGACGCGGATATTATGCTAAAGGCACAGAAAATTAAATAAATTTTTAAAATTTAAAAATTAATCGTGTTATTTTAAATATTAGAGTTTATTACTTTTTTTGCCCCATAAAGTAGGGGGTCTGGCAATCTCGGATATTATTATATCGGGGTGGCCAATTTGGACATTATTTTTCAAAAAAGAGCAATTTATGCCCAATTTCACCCCGAATTACTTATTTGGGCTGAAATCGCACGTGCAGTACGCGTGTGGCCATCAATTTGACTTTTCGGGACAATTTAGCTGACATGGAATAAAAATAAAGCAAAAATAAAATAAAAAATAAAAAAAAAACAAAATTGAAAACATTTTTTAAGAATTAAAAAAAAGTAAAAATCTAAATCTAAATAAAAAAGGGGTTATGCATCGTCCCCTTCCCCATTCCGCCGCCCTCCCCCCACCCACCCCCACCCCACCAGCCCCCTTCCCCAACCGCCACCTGGCCGCATCCCCCGCCGTTCTAGATCTGTCCCTCGCCCCCCCTCCGTTCTGGATCTGTCCCCCGCCGTTTTGCAGCAACACTTAGATCTGTGGATATTAGAGCTTTGCCTCTAGCAAGAATCTTACTCTCCACTGTGCTGCAAAAATCAAAAAATAATATTAGTAATGTGGTGGTGGGATTTGTACATCTGAGATGTGGTGGTGGTGGTGGCTTTGATTTAGAGAAGAAAAGAATTTGCGGTGGTGGTGGTGGTGGCGAAGTGAAGAAGATCAGAAGTGAAGAAAATAAGAGGAGTTGATGTTGGGAGATTCCAACGGTGGCAGCGGAAGAGGTGGTGGTCGGATTCTGGCGACGGCAGCCGTACGGGAGAAGAGGATGATGAAGAATTAGATGATGATTTTTTTAAATTTTACTAACTCATTTTAATTTTATTTTTCTTTTAATACATTTTAATGTTTATTTTCTGTTTTTATTTCCACATCACCATTTTATATCCAAGTGGCATTCATGTATACAATTAAATAACATTTAAATATTAGATGGTTGTCAGATCAGCTAAATTTGCCCGAAAAGTCCAAATTGATGGCCACACGTGCACTGCACGTGCAATTTCAGCCCAAATAAGCAATTCGGGCTGAAATTGGGCATAAATTGCTCTTTTTTGAAAAATAATGTCCAAATTGGTCAACCCGATATAATAGTGTCCGAGATTACTAGACCCCCTATTTTACGGGGCAAAAAAGTAATAAACTCTAAATATTATGTATTTTATTATTATTAAAAAGAAATAATAAATAAAGGTTGAATAATAAAGATTTATTGAGTGATTTGATAGTGGGACCCATGAATAGTTACTTTTTAGGAGAAGGTTTGGTGAAATATTTGTTTAAAGGTAGACGTTTTGTTACTTTTGAGGTGGTCAGTGATGTGGCGATGACGTGACACATATATACCTACTTTTTGGGTAGAGAGCGTTAGAAATACTCTCATATATGTTTCAACAGTTGATTTTGAAAATTGAAGTCAAACTAAAATACTGGTAAGTGGGTTCACATGCATACACTCATAATCACTCTTCTTTCAATAAATATAAAAACTAAATAAATTGGAAAAAGCTACCCTTTATAAATCCATGGAAAACGAAAAGAAGAAAGTGTGGGTGAGTTGATTTCATAGTCTACGCCAGTTGACTCGTTGACTTGGAAATTTCATGTTCAGAAATTTTAATAAAGGTTATATATATTGGTAAATACAATTAACAATATATATTGGGGTAAACGCAAAATTCAAATTAAGTACAATTGTTTTATAATTTACAATCTAAATATTATTTTTATCGATTTGATTGCAACCCGAAATGTAAAAGCTTTTCAAAATGCAACGTAATTTTTTTTTTCCTGGCAACTTTTTGTAGAGTGCATAACATGTGATTTTCATAAGGATAAAATTGTTATTCTAAGACGGTTTCAAATTTCAAAAACAGTCGTACTTCAGGTTGCAAATAGAAAAACAATTATACTTCAGAATGTTTTTATATTCCTCACATGAAAGTCACATGATGTGAATTTCCTTGGAAAGTTGTTAAAAAAAAAGGTTTAAATTGCACTTTAATAATTACACTCTTGAACTTTAGGTTGCCCTTGAGAAACTTTAGAACTTCAATTTGCGATCGTTAAAAAAAAAAAATTTAGACTGCAAATTGAAAAAATGATCGGACTTGTGTTGAATTTGAATTTGTAGA
>CM016723.1:3860154-4178647 GCA_005771605.1 Scutellaria baicalensis | reverse complement strand
AAAGATAAAGAAGAGACTGTATCTCCTAATAATTGCGGTTTCTACTGATATCAATAATTTAGTGCATCCTTTACTTTCATTATGGGAACTAAAGTGGCCGGCAACTTTAATTGAAGAAGACAACTCCACTTGCTTAATTTGGAGTTTGGATATTATCAAATCATATATGCTATACAAAAATACAAATCTTTTAAGTACTTTTATAATTTCAATTATTTGATGGATTCAAGGTCTGACATGGTGAATCTTGGGAGTGTTATAATGGTGAACCCGGATTAACCACGGCCAACCCTGTTTGCCCATGAGCTAAACGGTCCGGGGCAAAAAAGCTCGATTTTAAACGGGCTCCTAATATTTGAACGAAACCCTTTTTTTTTTAAGATTTGAACGAGATGACAAGTGAAAAACTTTTAAACTTTAAATTGCACTTTAAGAAACTCTTGAATTTCAATTTGCAACAGTATAAAAAAAAGTTTAGAGTACAGATTGAAAACAATGATTGTACATTAAGTTGGGGATAAAATCACTTTGGTGTCACACTACTAAAAAATACCAATCTTGGAAGAACTTATTTTCTTATTTTCAATTTGATGGATTCAAGGTGTGACATGGTGAGTCTTGGGAGTGTTATAATGAAAGGCAACCTACTCTTAACAATAGCAGATGATGATCATAGCAGTAGAGATAGAGAATTGAAGGCATTGGATACGTGGTGGCCTCATAACAACTCACAAACTGATCATTGCAAGTGGGATGGCATCACTTGCAATGAAGGTGGCAGAGTCACAGAGATGATTACAAACCCGCGATTATGCGATCTTAGGAGATCACTGGACGAACTAGATGTGCTTGCCTTTCCATGCCTTACTAGATTGGATCTTGGAAGCTCAAGATGGTGTCGAATCTATAGCTATGGAGAAAAAATTAAACTAGCGTAACATAAAAATTATGTGAACAGAACTAAAATGTTAGATGAACATTATTCAAAGGTTATACGTATGAGACTAGATTTGAGCATCGATTTGGGGCGTGTGAACTACACTCACGGGTCGATCCAATTCACGAATTATAAGTAATTGTAATAGTCTTACAAGTTCCAATCATTTTCTCAAATATAATTCTATAATATACAATTCCAAAATAACTATATATATTTCACTATTCATCGCTACCATACAATTCAAGATTAATCTAATTGGATTTACCTAGCCAACTTCAACTAGAAATAAACATGCTTAAAGCATTGGTACTAGATTTAATGTTAGTAAATCCAGGAATTTGCTATAACACGAACTCTTTGTCTTAAATCTAATGCTAGCAAATTCAAAATCTCAATAAACATGAATTTTCGTGAACCTACAACTTCTTGATGGATTTAATTATTCAATCTCTATAAATATAAATTTATCACCGGTACATGAGTCAATCGTTCTTTAGGCCTTCCGGCTGCCTGAGCAGAGTTGGCGCCTACCCAATTATCAAACACACATCAGTAGCCCCTCATTTCACTACACAATGTTGCAATCACAAATATCGAATACATTGCTGCATCCATAAAAAAATATAATGTCATTTTTTCATCCAACACTTTCCTCATGACTGCTATTTTAAACATGCCTCGAGCACACAATGGGTGTTAAAAATGAGTTAGTCTTGTGTGGACAAAGCGCACATACAATCCGCGCTTTTTTTTTTTTCGCTTCAGGTTGTTACCTTTATGTTATATGGGTGTGACCTTTATGTTATATAAGTGTGATCTTTATGTATAAATGTGGTGACCTTCAACTTAGAAAAAATGAAGATGTTTAACAAAATTTGTACATATTTACCTTTATGCATGCGATATTAGCTGCACCTTTATGTCATATTTGTTGCACCTGTATGTGATATTAGTTTTATCTTTATGTTATATATTATGGTACAACTAATATCACATAAAGGTATGTGTAGTATCACATAAATTATGTTCAACTTACAAAAGCGTTGAAAATTTTCAGAAAATGTTCATTTTTTTTCCAAATTATGAATCATGAAGGTCATGATATTTGCACATAAAGGTCACAAGAATACAACATAAGGGTCACAACAGTAGAACATGCATAAAGGTTTCAACCTGAAGCGAAAAAACTAGAACATAAAGGTCTCAACCTGAAACGAAAAAACTTGAAAATCTTCAATTTTTCATAAGTTACTGAACATAAAGATCATAACATTTATATATAAAGGTGACACTTATATAACATAAATGCCACATTCTTACAACATAAAGGTAATAGCTTGAAGTTAAAAAAAACACAGGTGCGCGGATTCGGGTCGGGTCACCCCAGTTGCACCAATCATCTTATAACTAATATATATTGGTGTTAACCCCTTGTGATAATATATAAAAATTCCCGCAGACATACCTTATATGGTATCAGATTTTCTCAATCCTTTGCATACACGCTTCCCCCACCCTAGCCTAACGCCACCGCAATCTGCCATGGCCACTGACGACTCATATGCTTCCACGCCGAATACTACTACTCCATTTACCTCCCCTCCCTCTTCTGTTATTGTCATAACCGCTCCATTCCCTACATCTCGCAAACTCTTTCCCTCCAATTTCCCACAGTGGCTCTCTCTCATCACCGCCATTCTCAATGGCCACGATCTACTTGGGTATGTCGATGGTTCCATTCCACAACCTCCATCGACTGATGCTAACTTTTGATCTTGGTTGTCATATAATTTTTTTTAGAAGAATAATATAATTATTTGGAATTGTAACTGACCTACCTATTTACACTCAAAATAGTTGTTCCACATTATAATCGCTCGATCAAAGTGCAGAAATTTGAAGCTTTACTTCTTTAAGAGACGGGTGGTAAAAAAATAACTAACTTTTCCTCGTTACAAGAATATAGATAATATTTTGAATATTGTTGAGTCTTATTTGAGACGGTCTCACGGATCATGTTACGTGAAACTGGTCAACCCATAATCCAAACCTCACATTTCATGTATAATTTAATGGAAATTGGTATGATTCATGGGTAAAAAAGATCCGTCTCGCTATTCATGTGACTTTCTCACACAAGTTTTTGTGTAATTTTATATCATATGTTCAGTTTGTACAATTGAGATGTAGAGATCTATTTTGAAAATTGAACTCAAACCACAACATGTGCACAACGCATCATCACTCTTCTTTCAATGAATATTAAAACTAATGTAAAAAGGTAAAAACTTGCACACCCCCGATGTATACATACCCCGAATGTATAGTTAGTTTGGTATTAATTATATACTCATAAGATCTCAGTGATGTATTCATAAGATATTATTGGTATATCTCTGAAGGTATTAGTTGTATACTCATAAGATATTAGTTGTATATATATAAGATAGTACTTATATAATTAAAATATATGTTTTAGTGAAGTTATTATTTAAGGTATTACTTGTTATATGTTAAGATATAATCATATTACTTAAACGAATTAGAGTTCGGTTTAGGGTACACAGTATCCCAGGGGCACACAAGTCCTAATCACGCAATTAAAAAAAATTATGAAACGGTCTTAGAAATAGTTTTCGTAAGATGGATGTTGTTATCAATGAATTGAATCTATTTTCACAAATTCATATATGAATTTTCAAGTATGGTTATGGATTAACTTGTCTCGTATAATAAAATTTGTGAGACGATCTCATATATCATCTAATCTAAAACTAAATGAATTGGAAAACATAATTACCATTCATAAATCTATGGAAGACGAAAAGTAGAAAGTGTGTGTGAGTTGATGTCAAAGTGTATGACAGTTGACGGGTTGGCTTGGAAATTTCTTATTTAGAACTTTTAACAAAATTTTATAATTTTGTAAATATAATTAACTTAAAGTACGATTATTATTCACTTTGCAATGCAAACGTATTTTTATCAATCTGATTGCATTTTGAAGTTTTTCAAAGTGCATCTAAAATAAATTTCTTAACTTTTTTGTTATGCACTACAAGAATAATGAGTATTTGCAATTACAGAATGTTGTCGCAAAAATCTCAATAATTGTCGCAAGTAACAATTTGTGACACATATTATCGCAAAATTATTATCACAAAAGTCTTTTCGTAAATATTTTTTTGTGGCAATATTGTTGTCACAAATGTATTAGCGACAACAATGTTGTCGTGAATAAATCGTTTTACATTGCTTTTTTGACAACATATTGTTAGTTTTTATTAACTTTTTTTACGATAATTTGTTGCAAAAATTAGACTTGTTGCGACAACGAAAAATGTTATCATAAATATTCATTTTTCCTGTAGTGGAAATGTACAACACATGATTTTTATAGGGATAATTGATAAGTTTGTCATGAAGAAAAATTTAGGTTCAAAATTGGAAAAAACATGTTTTACTTCAGGTCTCAAATTGAAGATCAATCATACTAATTGAGATCATTTTTATCTATGCATTTCGCCGGAAAAATTGTCGAGAAACAATTTAGCTTGCACTTTAAAAAACTCTTAAACTCAATAAAAAGATAATTGATGAATTTGTTATTTAAAAAAAGTTTAGGTTCAAAATTGAAAAAAAAAATGTTTTACTTTAGGTTTTAAATTGAAGATCGATCATACTTTAGGTCATTTTTATCTTTCTGAAAGTCACATGATATGCATTTCGTCAGAAAAGTTATCGAGAAAAAGTTTAGGTTGCACTTTAAAAAGTTTTTAAACTTTAGATTGCACCTTAAGAAACTCTTGAAATCCAATTTGCAACCTTATAAAAAAAAGAGTTTAGAGTACAGATTGAAAACAATGATTGTACATTAAGTTGGGGGATAAAATCACGTTTGGTCTCATAGTTATTGTCTTTTTCGCAAATAGTCTTATAATTATTAACTTTTTTAATTTAATTCCACAACTCAAATAATTGTTTGATTTTGGTCCAAATGTTATCGGAAATTTAAAAATTGACTGGAGAACGAAAAGATAGAAATCTAGAGGCTGTGGGTGAGTCTATGCAGGACAGTTGACCCGTTGACTTGGAAATTTCTTATTTGGATTTCCATTAAAATGGGCAATATATTGCAAAAGATATTTTGGCACAGAATGAGAATTAATGAGTGGAGCTAGACTGTTTTAATATATATGCATGAAAAACATTATATTGATATAAAATCACATATACTAGTTTTATAATTTTCAATTATTTGATGGATTCAAGGTCAGACATGGTGAATCTTGGGAGTGTTATAGTGATGATCATCATCATTAGCAATCCACGTTTTACAATATCAGAAAATGAAAGAGAATTGAAGGCATTGGATAAGTGGTGGCCTCGTAACAACTCACAAACTGATCATTGCAAGTGGGATGGCATCACTTGCAATGAGGGTGGCAGAGTCACAGAGATCATTACAAACCCGCGATTATGCGATCGTATGAGAGCGCTGGACGAACTAGATGTGCTTGCCTTTCCATGCCTTACTAGATTGGATCTTGGAAGATCATCATCATCGTCAATATATACCTATGGAGAAATCCCAACACAAATAGGTAAGTTACTCAATCTAACTTATCTCAATTTGTCTAGCAATTCTCTCTTAGGTACTTTGCCTATCTCACTAGCAAATCTCACCAAGTTGGAGGTGCTTGATGTTTCTTACAACAATCAAATTGAAGGTCCCATCCCACCTGAAATAGGAAACCTTACAAGTTTGGTTGTTCTTGATTTGAGTTTCAATGTTAACATCAAAGGTTCTTTGCCTTCAACTTTGGGCCAATTGACAAAATTACAATCTTTGAATTTGAGTTTTAATCAAATCAATGGCTCCTTGCCTTCAATCTTGGGCCAATTAACAAGCTTGAGATCTTTGAGTTTGAAATATAGTTACATTCAGGGCTCTTTACCTCCAAGTTTGGGCCAATTGAAAAGCTTGGAAAATTTGGAATTGAGCTACAATCAAATCAGTGGCTCCTTGCCTTCAAGCTTGGGCCAATTGACAAAATTACAATCTTTGGATTTGAGTTTAAATCAAATCAATGGCTCCTTGCCTTCAATCTTGGGCCAATTAACAAGCTTGAGATCTTTGAGTTTGAAATATAGTTACATTCATGGCTCTTTACCTCCAAGTTTGGGCCAATTGAAAAGCTTGGAAATTTTGGAATTGAGCTACAATCAAATCAGTGGCTCCTTGCCTTCAAGCTTGGGCCAATTGACAAAATTACAATCTTTGTATTTGAGTTCCAATCAAATCAATGGCTCCTTGCCTTCAAGCTTGGGCCAATTAACATGCTTGAGATCTTTGAGTTTGAGCAACAATTTCATCCATGGCTCTTTACCTCCAAGTTTGGGCCAATTGAAAAGCTTGGAAAATTTGGATTTGAGTTTCAATCAAATCAATGGCTCCTTTCCTTCAAGCTTGGGCCAATTAACAAGCTTGAGATCTTTGAGTTTGAGATCCAATTACATCCGTGGCTCTTTACCTCCAAGTTTGGGCCAATTGAAAAGCTTGGAAAATTTGCATTTGAGTTCCAATCAAATCAATGGCTCCTTGCCTTCAAGCTTGGGTCAATTGACAAAATTACAATCTTTGTATTTGAGTTCCAATCAAATCAATGGCTCCTTGCCTTCAAGCTTGGGCCAATTAACATGCTTGAGATCTTTGAGTTTGAGCAACAATTTCATCCATGGCTCTTTACCTCCAAGTTTGGGCCAATTGAAAAGCTTGGAAAATTTGGATTTGAGTTTCAATCAAATCAATGGCTCCTTTCCTTCAAGCTTGGGCCAATTAACAAGCTTAAGATCTTTGAATTTGAGATCCAATGACATCCATGACTCTTTACCTCCAAGTTTGGGCCAATTGAAAATCTTGGAATATTTGGATTTGAGTTCCAATCAAATCAATGGTGAAATTCCGTCGTTTCTTTCCAAGTTTGAAACAATTGATCTGTCCTTTAACGATTTAGAAGGTCGAATTCCACCTATGGTATGGCATAAGTTTCTTGAAAGCGCGTTTGATGGCAACCCAAAATTATTTCCTCCTATTGATTCCAAGAATAATGTTAGTAGTGGTCAAGAAGGCTGGAAAGCAAGTCATGATCATCTCAGGAATATTAAAATATTTCTCCCAGTTTCATTGTTCTTAGTCTCTTCAATTTTCATGATCATATATTATGTCAAAGGAAAGAATAAAAAGATAGTGAATCTGCCTGATCCTAAGCATGGAGACATATTCAAGATTTGGAATTACGATGGGAAGATTGCATATGAAGACATCATTGACTCGACTGCTGATTTCGACCTCAGATACTGCATCGGCACCGGAGGCTATGGCAGTGTGTACAGAGCAGAACTGCCGAGTGGAAGAGTTGTTGCTGTCAAAAAGCTTCACAGATTTGAAGGAGAGAATCCAACATACGACAAGTCTTTTAGGAATGAAGCCAAGGTTCTGTCTCAAATACGCCACCGCAATATAGTGAAGCTCTTCGGATTTTGTCTCCACAAACGTTGCATGTTTCTCATCTACGATTACATGGAAATGGGGAGTCTTTATAGTGTGTTGAAGGATGCAAATGAAGCTGTGGAACTTAACTGGATGAAGAGAGTTAATGTGGTGAAGGGCATTGCTGATGGGCTGGCTTACTTGCATCACCATTGTGGCCTACCAATTTTACACAGAGACATTTCAACCAGCAACATACTTTTGAATTCTCAACTTGAAGCCTGCATATCTGATTTCGGAACTGCCAGATTGTTGGATTCTGATTCATCCAATCAGACTCTGCTCGTCGGGACACGTGGTTATATCGCACCAGGTACGTGTTGTATTAGTATTACGAGTTCATTTCAATTTGCTATCTAAATTTAAAATGTTTTTTTTTTTAACTTGTAGAGCTAGCGTACACTATGGTTGTTACAGAGAAATGTGATGTTTATAGCTTCGGTGTGGTGGTCTTGGAAACCATGTTTGGGAATTATCCCGGGGATTTTCTTTCCTCGATATTTCCCATAAAAATTTCTCAAAAGAATTTGATGTTGTTTGAGATGTTGGATAAGAGGTTAGCATCTCCAGATGATGTAAGAGTGTGTCGCGATGTGGCTCGTGTAGTTAGAATAGCACTTAAATGCGTAAATCCATATCCGAAGAATCGGCCATCAATGAATCAAGTTTCGGAGGAACTTCATGTCAACGCACCACCATTGTCGATGCCTTTACGCTCCATTTCTATGTTGCAGCTCATGTATTCAGACTGAGGGTACAAATAATCATCTGCTAGTTCTATTTTGCATCGGTTATAGTGATATGTTATGGATGTTGTATATTGTTGTCAATTGCATTGTATTCAGATATTGTAATTTCAGTTAATTCCAATTTCCATGAGTCCTCTAGATTGAATAATGTGTCAATTATCACCTAACTAATACAATTTCATGAAAGTGTCTCATGAATGTAACTCTTTAAAATCAAGTTTCATTATTTATAACATAAACTCATTTTCACAACCTAATTTTTATTTCATGGACAGTGGATGGTTCGTTTCACAAAATTAGATATTTCATTTAAGTGGATGGCCCGTTTCACAAAATTAGATCCGCATGGCGCAACCGCAAGAATTGTAGTAGTCACATTAATCTAGTTCTTCAGATACACTAAAATCTTCATCCTTTTAGGGAGTTGACACATCCTGAAAACACCACAAAATTCTAACAAAAAATGCTCCCATTCCAATCAAAGTCTAGAAAACAAAAAACAAAGAAAAAGAATCAAAACAGAAAACCCAAGTAAAATCAGGCAATAGTTAGTTGATCATGAAAGAAAAAAGCAGAATATATCCAAAGCAAATTTGCACCAACAAGAATTGATCTTCACTCTTCAACCATCTTTCCTCTTTCTTCACCACACCCATCCACCCCCCTATTCAGTCTCTTCAACCAAACATCATAATCAACACTATATGGTGTCCCACATATGCTATCTACATAATCTGCAAATGCTTTAAACACTGGTGAAACCTCCCCCAGCTGCTGCTGTATCTTCGCTGCCTCCACTTCAACTCTGATTCGATTGAGTCGGGCTGTTGGACGGACCCCCCACTAATGAAATGAATCAAATAGGCCATCATGAGCTATGATGGATGAGAGTGGCTCTCCTATTGGGCATGTTACAAGCATGGGTGTTCCGCACCACGGGTGATCGCAGCGTCCCTTTGGGCTTTGCTTTTCGCAAGGCCCAGAGTGGACCATTCTGCCCGATGCTATTATTTCGGGCAGATGTTTGCTTCAAATACCTTGTTCTTTAAAGATGTTTAGCACTTTGGTTTGCCTTTGAACTTGGTACCATAGATTCATGTCTTCCCATGATGGCTCCAAACGGGACGGATGAGTTCCAACGTACAATGTCAAGAAGTCAGAACAACAATCAGCAGCTATGGCTATGTAGGAACAGCCATTTCCATCTTCAAGAAAGTCTTGTATTTTAAAGCTCTTTATCCCCTGCTTCTGATCTTCCATCAATAGTTCTTCACCTCGACTAAGGTTTAACCGGCCCCCTTTCTGCTTATACGTCTGATGGTTTTCACGAGTTTGTTCCACAATTTGACTTTAATTTAGTGAGACCAAAGTTAAGAGTCAATTTGAGAATTTGTCTCAAATTAAAGATTTGGACATCGTAAAAGTCAATGTCATCGATCAAAGGTGGTGAATAAAGGTGAAAGGCCAAACATGTTCCCATGTGGGGGAGACATATACAAGTTTGAAGAAGTTCAAATTTAAATTTGATATAAAAATCAAGTTAAAGGATAATTTTAAGAATTGTGAATGCATACATGTTTTGTAATATTGGGCCTATACAAAGTTAGGCTACGAGTCTATTCAAAATCTTATTGAGTTTTCTACATAAATAGGCTGTGGGCCTCTTAGAAATCAAAAGTAGATGAATCAATTTGATTTGATGTCCATATAAATTGGTTTGAGTCCATTAAGATGGATGTAATTCCAATGGGCTAAAATTGAGGACGTGGACAGATCTTATAAAAAATTGTTAACCCAATAAATTTGATGGATATCTCCCACAAAGTGTGGAAAGGAAAGACACAAGATCGTCTTTGTGGTCCTCTTGTGATTGTCGACATAAACTTGTTTGGACCGAATAATAACATAAATAGTTAGGAAATGACTATTTATGTTATGTCCAAATAGTAGTGTATGGAATATCAATTTACAGATTGATTACTTTCAAGAAGTAGCCTAGACACCCTAACATGAGAAACAAAAGTTTACCACATAAATGTTGAAATGTGGGGGGACAAAGTCGTCCCATAAAAATGTTCAAATATGGGGGTGATCAACTAGTGACCAAAGGCAGCTGATATTATACGGATCCGTGAAGTAAAAATTGGAATGAAAGATCAACTATGCTGCATGTCTAGGGGAATGAGTTAAAAAATTCACACATTAAAAAACTTTTATAGCATGGTGGAGATCTCACGAACTTGGTTCAATGAGACAACTAAATTATGGAAGGTTCAGGAACTCACTCAACTCATTCCTAGGGACAACCAAGTGCGAATAAAATCTTGTTGACGTGTGGTGAGGGTAAGCTTTTAAAACTTTTAATGGCGCCTATACATAATAAGGTGGAGTATTACAAGTTACTCTATGGATAAAGTTCTAATAGGCAGTCACCTATGTAAGTGCGAGAATGACCGCCTCAATGAAACACTTATGAACCAAGATATGGTTCAGGACCGAAATGGACACAACGTGAGAACAAAAAGATATTAGAATTGCTATTGTGTAAATATTATTGTATTGGTTTACACAAAAAGCTAACAGGTTCAAGACATCGTGTTCACCGAGCAGCGAGTAAATCCGATAGCATCTTACTAAGAAAGGTTGTTGGTCCCAAGTGGCAGAAGGTTTGGGGGTGAATAAACCTTATCTGATTTTTCAAAATTTTCTCCAAAGATGAAGTTCAGCTCGCTGCGCAGGTTGTTGGGTAGCTTACTGCTGAGCAATACTCCAGTAACCTTTCTGGAAGGTTACTAGACAGCTTGAACCTAGAGTTTTGCACAAAGGAAATTACTTTGATGAAATCACAAGATATTGAAATCATCTTTTAATGCAAGTGAAAAATGATGCAACAAGATATAGATATGCAAACAGGATATAAGCAGAAAGCATAATATAAGCACATCACATGATATATAGAGGTTCGAATGTGGAGTAACCCTTCTACGCCTCTCTACCACTCCTCGAGAGGGAACTTTGTTAATCTGTTGATTTACACAGCCCTATCTATTACAATCCAAACTTAACAAAGTGAGTAACAAGCTTCTATCACACAGACTACTTGCCTACTCAACCAATGACCCACTCGAGATCCAACTGACCCACACAGGATCCTCTCTTTTCTGCAAAGAACGAAAAGCTTAGCAGGAAACTCTTCCTACAATTAAACACTCCTAAACACAGTCTTGAAAAAATATGTTTTCAACTTCTTCAACTACATAGTAGCAAGCTTAAACTTCTAAGTGCTGGTTATTCTACTTTAGTTTGCTGCTTTGCAGAAAAGCACAATCCATGAGCATTCATTCTTAGTCGTTGATAACAATTTTAATCTTTTGATCTCAACCGTTCATATCATTTGGAAAGTGGTGAGTGTGCAGAAAAACACAATCCATGCAGAAAAGCACAATTCATTTGCAGCCATTGATAGTCTTTTTTTGATCTTTTGATCTCAACTGTTGATGTTGTTTGAAATCCAAATGAGAGTGTGAACTATCCAATCTAAAAAATAACCCTTCATTTCTACAAAAAATTCACACTTGAAGTAACATCTTTTGAATACATTTGTTTCTCATGTCTAACTTTTCAATTCTACAATGGTCTTCCGAAAAGCTTCTTATACTATTCATGAAGATATACATCTTTGTGATGTGTTTGTTGATATCTTCCAAGATCCAATTGTCGGTGCAAATCAATCTAGAAATACTTTTTGGTCACGTATAGAAGCCAAATACAATTCTACTTTGCCCAACAATGTCACTGAATCTCGAAATGTAAAGTTATTGCGTGATCGTGTTACTGTTATCAAAAGTAAAGTCTCAAAGTTGAGTGGATGTGTGACATAAATTCAACACACGAATCCAAGTGGAGCTTCAAATGAAGATATTGTAAGTTGGTGTTCTTGTTTAATTTATTATGTAAAGTCCAGAAGAAAAACATTCAATATTAACATTCATATTCTAAATTATGCAGATGTGCAGAGCAAATCTTGCATCAATCCAAAGTATAAGAAGGGATTTAAGTTTGATCATGTGTTCAATACTATGAAATTTTTTGTGGATTCAGGAAATACTCACTGTCAGAAATTAATGTGTTAATTATTTATCACAATAAGAAGCATCAATGTCAGATTCTCCTACTCTTTCTTCTCCTGGAATAACTCAATTCAATATTAACTTGAGTGATGAAAATGACAGTTGTCCATCATCCCAAATGCGTCCAGAGGGAGTGAAAAAGATTAAACTAAAAAGGAAAAAATGAGAAGAATCATTTCGTGTTATGGAATCCTTGGAAGAAGGAAATAAAAGGTTTCAAAATTTAATGGTTGAATTAAACACACGTCAAGATCGACTTTTGGAAGAGATTACAGAAAAGGGCAAATGAAATGTAGAAAAGGGCAGACAAAATACAGAAAAAGGATGATAAAATAATGCGTATGAATTTGGAGGACATTTCTGATCCGATTAGACGTTCATGGTTCCAGAATGAGCAACGCAAAATTATGAGTCAATCTCAACCTGAAAATTCCCCCAACATTTATGGAGAATATTTTAATGTAATTTGAGGGACTGGAAGTGGTTTACCATATTACTAAAATCCATATTATATATGGAGTTTAATTGCATTTCATTTATGTTTTTGTTATAGTTAATCTAGCATGATGTGTTTTATTAGTTTAAATTTAACATGTTGTAATGCTTATGTGTTTTAGTAAATTTCACTGTAATTTCTGTTAAACATTGTATGATATATTTCTATTAGTTATAATTCACGTTTATATGTAGTAAATTATATAGTCTACAATATAATGCAATGCTTATAAATATATAAATGTTATAATGTACCAAATACCAAATATCAAGTATATAAAATCAATGCATAAAGTATAATAAAAAAAATGTAGAAATAAGTAAATACAATAAATCAAAAAGAAAAAATAAATTTGCTTTCTGAACAGTAATTGACAAATTTGAAGTGCCAAATTTGACAAATTTGCCACTTACTATTCACAAATGGCAAATCAGCGTCCAAAATTGCGGCCGCGGTGGACCACTTTTTTTCTTAATATGCGTTTGAGTACTCATTTGAGTTGTCCAATGGAGTTGCTCCAAGTATATAACTTTTAGGTATTAATACTTTTTAAATCTTAAAATTGTAATAAAGTAAAATTTATGCATAATAAGATAACTTTTATGTTATATTAACATAAGTTTTATGTTATTCTTTTAAGTACATAAATATCATGATATTTTTATAAAAATGTTATTCAATATAATATAAAGGTTAAATCTATATATAGGGTAAAATTCAATTATAACCCTGTAGGAATAGGCTTGGGCCGATTTTGGCCCATGGATTGGAAATTTTAACCCACACGCTTACTGTCATCAAAATATAACGGAGAACATCACGTGTGATGCACATGTCTGTTAATTAACATCTTCGCCCTAATCGACCTTCACCCCCAATTACCCAAATTTTACCCCTTCAGCCCCAATTCCCAAATCGAACCCTAAATTACCTCTAATCCAACCTTAAACCCTAAATTTTAACCTGAATTCCCCTATTATTTGCAAGCTTTCGATCGACCCGGTGATTTTGAAGGCTCTACCAGTTCATTACAAGCGAAGGCTAGACCCATTCTTTACAATGGGAAAATCTCGATCTGGGAAAGATCGACCCGTTCAACCCACTGGTTAGTTTTCATCTTTACCATCTTTATAGCATGTATTAACTAGTATACATGTATTGATTTAGGATTTTGCTGTTGATTTAGGGTTATTCTTGTAAATGAATGTTTTTTTTCTATAAATTTATAGTTTGTTTGTGTGTGTGTATATGCGCATATATATCATGATTGCAGTGTGTCTATAACTGCACAATTAATTTACTCAATGCAATAGAGTTTGTATTAATTAGTTATAGTTTGTCATAATGATGAACTTCAATTAATTAGTTTAATAAAATATGTTGAACGCCATGGGCCCATGGCTATAGGCGATTTGTGCATGAGCTCATTATTAATTCTCTTTATTACCCAAATCTCAAACCTAAATCTTCATTTTAATTACCTAAAGCACCAATCACTAACTCACGTCCCATCACCATTCACCAACATTGTGTTCAACTATTGCTTTTGTGTCCAATTCTCCAATCATCATCTTAAATAGTTGTCTTAATTTATGTGGTGTGATGACGCAAGTTTATTGAAACTAGATGACAATCAAGAAATTACTCCCGTTCCATATTAGGTCTCACGTTTTTAGTATTTGTGGGGTGAATGTTTAATTTTAGGACACATAGTATAACGTGTAAAACATAAGGTCCAATGTAAAAAATGTTGTATTCCGTGCTTCGTGTAGTGTACTATAAGGGTCCGTTTGGTAACTGGGTTTAGGTTGGATTAAAATTATACTCCAGCCTAAACCCATGTTTGGGGTGCAGGTTTGAGGCCCGGGTCATGGGCCAAGCCTAGGTTTAGGGTGTCGAGAACCCACCTTTTATAAACCCACCAATTTGAGAGGGTTAATTCTTGACCCAACAGTTACTAAGTTGAATTTACATCTGGGCCCCCACTGTTCAAAAAATCTAGACTACATTGTCATTATTCTTTCACTAAATTACAGAAGTGTCATTATTCCATCACTCTCATCTTCATAACCAGTTTCACCACCACCACCACCCCACCTCTTGGATGTGGTCATCCATGCTTCTTTGTTGTTTAACTGCCTCATATATGTATCTACACTTGCCATTATCTCATTATCTCCCAAAATGTCTTCATGTTTAGAGTAAAGGAAATCAATGAACCACAAAATCGAACTAATTTCTTGTACAAATTTCAACCTTGGAAGAACATTACTACCGGGGAATGTGGAATGCAATCCGATGAAAGAGGGTTAGGGGAAGAAGACTATTTTTATCATTTCACTTACATTATCAAACCCAACATATATACCAAACATAAATTTATAAACATTGCCCATTTTAATCATCAATACCAAACACAAAATACAACTAAACCCATATCAAAAACCTCCACACCAAACGCCCAAATAAACTGCATGAACAGTAAAAAACCTGAAATTATTACAATTCAATCCAAACCCAACCATCGTATCAAACGGACCCTAATATTGGATGTATCATTTTTCTTTCTCTTTTTTGTTTGATGCAGAACATAACTGAATGGATAATGCAAAATTTGACGTTAAATTTGTGGTTTTTCTTTGGTTCAAATATGGGCTGCATGATGGATGATGACTTTGACCTATCAGACACTCCTCCTAAATAATCTCGGTAGTATTATTGGCAATCTTTATATATATAAAAACACAAACATTGCTAAAAATAGAAATGCAATATTTTCCCGCCAAAAACTTCTATCCTATATATAGAAATAAATAAAATTACATTATATATTTATTAATTATTTAAAATATTTAATTATATATATACACATATGTAATACGTCCATATATAAGTCAAATATTAACCTTAAATAGGATTAACAAATTATATTATATTAGGAAATCTATTATTCATTATATATGTATAAATCAAATTTGAAACTTATGGTATGTTCATAATGGAATTAATTAGATGGCACAATCAATTCAAGAAATTACAAAAATTTGACTTCAAATATCATTACCTTCCTTTATAACCGTGAGTTAAGTTTTAAGGGACCTTAATTCTGTTAAAATTAAAATTACATAAAATTTATGTTATAGATATGAGTTATGGTCTCATGGATCTTTATTAATTCTATTAGAATTAAATGTAATAGATCAAAGGTAATGAAATTTTAACCGACAATTATTTGTGGTCCTATGGAATCATTAACTGACTTTCATATATTAAATTTCAATTTATAATCAAATCACATTAAAAGGTAAGATAACAATATGATATTGTTATATTATATAGTTATTTAAGTAGACATACATTTGGATGTGATTTATAAAACCATTATTAATATTATAATGTGATTTTAATATTGATAAGCATTTATCTTTATTAAATAGTGCATCATCCATAATCGCATTAGTTTTTGCGTTAGTTTTATTGGTAAACATGTCAAGTTAAAATAAAAAAAGTATAATTACATATACATTTCAATTATAATTATCTTTATTACATGTCAAGTATAATTATAAATACATTTCTGATTATAAAGAAAATAACATTTTTTTTGTTTATTTTCTTTATTTGATATATATATATATATATGTTCTTTTTTGAATGTTTAAATATTCATAAAAGATGAAATGATTATTTTCAATGTATTATACATATTATCAGAACTATATATTGCTCATATATATTTTTGATATATATTATCATTACATCTTTTAAAAAAATTTAATTTCGTGCATCGCACGGGCAAAAAATTAGTCTTTGTTAAAATAAAAGTATCAATTTTAACCATGTTATAACTCAAAAATTGTCCAGTTTCAATCATCTTACCACTGAAATTTACAAAAAATTGGCAGTCTAAATCTTCTATTACCTAATAGTGTTACATAGCATTTAATTAACGTCACATATTAATTAATAAAATCATTGAATACACGTGGTATGTGGTGATGCATTTGGAATGAGATATGTAAAACAGAACATCTCACTCCGTAATTTGGTGAGCTTCGATTAATGATCATTTATTACTACCTAGTTCCGTTTCAATATACCGATAATATATCCTCCACAACACAATGCCCAAATAGCTACCAAAGTTGCATGTATACTTAAGCTAGAAGAAACCTTTCAAACCATGAAATCCATAATGTAACAAAACAATAATGAACTTAAAATCGATGAGAAAATTCCATAGCTGAAAACAAAGATATTGCAGTCCATTAACAAAAAATTCATCTTCATTGACAATTTCAAAAACTCTATCCAACAAAACCGAACTATTCAATCATCAAGTGATAACAAATCTTCTCATCTCTATACTAATGAATGCAAAAGAAAAAGAAAACAAGAATTCATGTTCAACACAAATGATGTAGCTATTAGTTCTGAATAGCAGCAAATTCATGAACAATATTCTGCAACCTCTTCAAGAAAGCATTTATCTCCTCGTCTCGGCCCAACATGCTTACTCTCACATACTCCGTGCCACTTCCAAATCGCCTTCCACTTCTCGTGAGAATCCGGTGCTCTCTCAGCGTCCTCTCGCCATCAACGCCTTCTTTGAATTTCATCCACGCAAATGCTGCATGATCAAATCAGACAGCAAGATCCGTGAGACAGTTTCACATATACTGAAGTGTCAAAAACCCATATTTCCAATAATATACGAACCAGGATAGGCCTCAGTGAAGTCTCCATTGAAATTGCACAACTGGAGGGGAAAGTCTGGGACACTCAACAGGTCATTCTGATCAACAATGGATCTCAACTTCTTCCACCTTGTAGCCATGAGAAGTCTGCTGTGTTTAAAGAAGTTGTCAAACTGGATGGACTCGACTCTTTGGCAGCTAGTCGAAATGGTTTCAAGAAGACTAGCAGCTCTAAGTTGAGCCTCTCTTGACACTCCAATCGTGTTGATCATCATGAATTTCACCATCTTCTCGGCTAGACCTTTGTCCCTAACAAGCCCCCATCTTCACATGAAAAAATATAGATCTGTCAGTAAAGATTAGGGAAAAACTCATTTTTCGTCTTAGCTACTGTCCGTTTTTAGTCCTGTAGAAATGCATTTTTTCGATTTGGTTTTGTAATTGAAAAATTCGTTCAATTTTGGTCCTGTTTAGCCGGCTACAGATTGGGCTCGAGTGTAGCGTCCTCGCCAGAATGTAGTCGAAAAATCAAAAATCCAACGAAAAAATGACCAAAATTGGGTAAAATTGTTAATTACAGAACCAAAATTGAAAAATGCATTCTTTTAGAATTAAAAAGGGATAGTAGCTCTGGTGGAGGACAAAACAAATGAGTTTATTTTCCCGGACTCATATTTTCCGGGCTAATCAACGAAACACATACATACCCTAATCTTGATCCGGCATGTCCACTGCATTTGGACATGGTGAACAACATAATGTCATGATCTGCAGGAGCAGTGATGGGAGTGTACTGAGGCCATAAGTAAGCAAGATCATGAACCACCATCCCATTGGCCCGATTAACCACGGGCTCACGGATAAATCCATCAGGGTTGTTTGGCGAAGTAACAACCTCAATGTAAGGCCCATCCTTGTCATACGCGTGAGCGTCGCCTGCCCATCTGAAGAGCCCGGACCGGACACAGTCCGTTACGTCCTGATATGTCTGCAAGAAATTTTAGGGTTAGAATCAAGAAAATGTGGTTCCAAATGGACCAAAATAAGCATGTATACCGAGTAGTAGGGCGCAGCAGAAACAACAGGGATGGGATTGGGCTCATTCAGAGGATCAGTAAGTGCATACAATGCAGCTTGATAAAGCTGACTCGATCCCATCCCAACCACAATGTGATGATCATCAACTACTGCATTGCCTACTAGCTTGTGCAGAATTTTGATCTGCTCTTCAAGCTTGGGCTCCATGAACCAGCAAAGATTCGTGGTGCTGGAAAAATAGCTCAGAGATTCGTATCCATATATTGTGGTTTTACAGTTCTCTCCGACCTTTTTCCAGTACGATTCATATGCTGTTGGATCGCCACTGCCACAGTAAAAAGATTGGAAACAATATAAACCCGATTAAATTCAGGATTGTTTATACGTCGATTTTACAAAGAAAAGCAGCTGGAAATTGCAATGAAAGGTAAACACATACTGATCAAGATTGATAGTGGGTTGAAGCTGGTGGATCTGATTAGCATCAGCATTTGAAACAACATGTGAAGAAGTTGAGCTTGCCATTTGATCAATCTCAATTTTGCAGTTTGTGATATTGTTCATGCACTTTGTTTATACACTCCTCAGAGTAATTTGGTGCCATATTTATAGAGCACCAAATTAAAGAATTTAATTGTTCGTCTATTAAAGTTTCAGAACACAACAAAGGAATTAATGGATAGTTGTAGATTAGATTAGGAGCGTTGCAGATGAGGAAGACATTAATGCTGCTAGGAAAATCCCAAAAGAACCTGCAAACCAATGGCACAATCCCTTTTTCTCCTTACGAGTATCAGTGTGTCGCACGTGGAGGATGAATTTCTGAATCAAAAAAATTATATTACTATTAGCCTCAAATAATATTTTTTTTATAACGATACATAATTTATATTAAATTAAATTCAAAAAAATCTATAGTAAATTAGAGTCATAATATAATAGAGTCCTACTTATAATAAAATTTTATATGTAAAATTATTTAATTATGAAAATCATAAATTACTATTATAATCTTAAATAATAATCTATAATAAGGATATATTAATCAATACATATTTTGTAAGAAATATCCGTACTTTTATATATGTAATAGATAATACATAATAGATGAATTAATAATGGCAAAATCTTTAAACTCATTGTTCTATTTGCAATTCAATGAAAATATCCAATAAGTATGACATATCACATTCTAGTCCCTTAATTTTTTTTTTACTTATATAAAGAATTTCAGGATAATTTACAACCAAAAAATATAAATCATCATTTCATAATTTGAACACGACAATCATTATATTATAAATCTACCAATCAAATACATTATAACGATACAACTCGACTTTTCAGACATGATATGATATTATTCATAGTAATAATTGATTAATAATCTATACAACTTTATTTTACAGGAATGATTTGACATCTACAATAAAAAATCATCATCTTGCTTTTCTCGATCTTACAATAAAGAAATAATCTATTCATTAGGACTCCAAAGTTTAGCCTAAATGAGCTGACTTGATCTTGTTCCATATACTCCCTCCGTCCCACTTATCTTTGTCTACTTTCCGTTTTTGGACGTTCCAATTAATTTTGTCAGCCCAAAAATGGCAAAAAAAGAAAATTACGACCTTACCCCTCCACTTAATTCATTTTACTTACTTTACACTCAAAAAACACACATTAATTACAAAACTGCCACTCAAAAACATTAAAATAACACGGCACATCAAAGTCAACAGTTTTTTTCTTAGAATTCGTGCAGGTCAAGGGTGGCAAAGATAACCGGGACGGAGGTAGTATAACTATATGACGATCTTCAACTACTGCATTGCCAACTAGCTTGTGCAGAATTTTAATTTGCTCTTCAAGCTTGGGCTCCATGAACCAGCAACGATTCGTCGTGCTGGAAAAATAGCTGAGAGATTTGTATCCATACATTGTGGTTTTACAGTTCTCTCCCAGCTTTTTCCAGTACGATTCGTATGCTGCTGGATCGCCACTGCCACAGTAAAAAGAGTTCGGATTCAGGATTGTTTATACATATTTCGTACAAAAAAAGCAGCAAGAAACAATGAAAAAGATGAATATGTATAAATATTGATTAAGATTAATCAAGAAAAATACTTTTTCTTGATCCTACATGTCCACTGCATTTAGACATTGTGGATAATATAGCATCATGAATCTCAAGAAAAGATGGCAGTAAGGCCTGCAAGAAACTTTAGGATTAAAATCAAGAAATAATCCTCACAACCTGAAAGACCATGTTCTTAATTCTATATAGGGTCAAAATAGAGAGCCAAGACTAATTAGGGTTTACCGAGCTGAACCATGGGTTAGGTTCATTGAGATGATCTGAAAGAGATGACTTGATCTTGTTCTCATAATTATATGACTATCTTCAACTAGTCTCGTCATCAGTGGCTTCAGCATCTGAAGCGATAGCTGAAGTCGTTGAGCTATGCCCCACATGTTTGTGGGTCATGTCACTCTTCTTTTTTTAGCCACAACTTTATTTTTCTAGTAAATAAAGGTGTCGGAAATAGGTCGGTCGGAAGGGAGAAGGATTTTTTGAATGGAAAAGCTTATTCGAAAGAACGAAGTCTTCTCCGGGGCTAAGGGATATAGTTTTGATGCACAATGTATCGCACTAGACCTTCCCTTTTATAGGCGACGAGAGCGGAAATTTCGAAGAACTCTATATTAGGTGAGTTAATGACGATTTAATGCAGTCATAATATCTTCTATTACATATTTGTGTTTCATCTGATATTTCAATATAATCATCGCACGTCAAGTATAAAAGATATAAAATGAAACATCAACTTAAAATAGAGGACCAGTTAGCATTTAAAAAAGGCCAATATGGCTAACGATATTTCAATTATGAAAAGTGGATACAAAATCGCTTTCTTAAAGTTCCCAGGCCACCAACACCAATTAATGTTGGTTTAAAGAAATATGAGATTTATTTTTACATATAAGGAATTAGAAATACAAATTTGCAAATTAAAGTATTGCTTATATATAGAAGCAACAAATTGTGCTTATAATTTAAAAAAAAGGTTTTCTTGTTTTTGTACTATACTTTTCTTTTTCCTTGTTAGGGTCATTAAAAAAAATTATAGTTAGATTATAAACATAGAGTGGTAACTATAAAATTAAGTTTTAACTAAAAATATATACAATTAATTCGATCCCAAATTAAAGGGAAAATAATTAAAAACTAAAACTAATAATGCACAACACCTCAATATGTACACTATATTCGGTCATGGAAAAAAATCATAAATGAATTATTTATGATTTGATAAATAAATATTTAAATTTAAAAAAATTAATTTGCATTAATTGAAATATTCTATTCAAATATAAATGAAAATTACTCGAATTGATTTTGCTCTATTAAGAGATTGGGTGTGATGTCACCCCTCAACCCCCCATATTATAAGGACAAGGTTTTTTATCTGTATTATTTGACATTTGCCTATTTAAGTATATAAAGCCAATTAGTTAGGAAACATAACTGATAAATTAATTAGAAATGTATCGTTGTATATAAATTTGTGAGATAAGTGTAGGTAGGAACGAAGTTAATGTTTCTTTTAACACTTACATTTATTACAAACCACCTTTCTTTTTTCTTGAAGCAAATACAAAACGAGTAAGTCTGATGTGAGACCGTCTCACGAATCATTTCATGTGAGACAGATCAACTTATAACTCACATTTCACAATTCACATATAAATTTGTGGATATGAGTTTGGTTAATGGGTAAAAGGATCCGTCTCATGAAAATCATTCGTGAGATGTCTCACGCAAGTTTTTGTGTTACAAAAATATTTGAGCAAGTCTTGTGTTAGATCGTCTCACAGATCTTTTCTCGTGAGACGGGTCAACCCATAGTCCACACTTAGCAATTTTTGTGAAAGTTTGTGAATATGGATTCAATTAATGGGTAATAAGGATCCGTCTCACGAAAACTATCCGTGAGACCGTCTCACATGAGTTTTTGTGAAAATCTTTAATGTTCATATAAGGGGTTCATTATTTAATATTCTTATTTAAGCACGTATATACTTAATTAGCATAAATCTAACTATACAATTAACTTTTAACTTTAAAAAACAATATATTTAATTTGATTCCAAAAGGGAAAACAACAAATGAATTTAGGTAAGTATAATTAATTCTACTTAATCCCAATCTCTTAGTCTTATTAAATGTATTCAACTTAAAGTTATATTTGAAAATGTATAAAATATAAATATGATCAACTAAACCATATTTAAATAAAACAAAAATAAATAAATATCAACCAATGCAAAATTATTTAAATTAAAGAAAAGTATAATTAATTCTACTTAATCCCAATCTCTTAGGGCTAGTTTGGATTGAGTGTTGGGATTGTTTATGTGGGATATTGTAGGTTTATTTTAACCTTTGATGTGACATATTTTTTTGTTTGGATTGTATGTTTAGTGTAGTAGGATTAGTTGAAGTTTTTGTTTGGATTGAACTATTGTGACTTTTTTGAGGTGGGTTTAATTTTTAACTTTATGTTTGGATTGTATGATTATTATCACATGTCCTGAAATACCTAAAATGCCCTTCATGAATCTACACAAAAGTTCACCCCTATTTCTCGTGTGTTTTTTTGAAGTACCTTGTGCATTTGTTTTTTGTGACGTCTCATTCTAAATTCAAATAACACAAATTGTATATGTTTTTCTAAATTAAAGTATCTAATTTCCTTAGTTGACGTTTACTAAATCAAAAAAGGCTTTTCCATTCATTTTTAAAGCTATGGTTTCAATTTCAAAATTCGAAAAGATCATGTCTCTAGATGATGAAAAGACTAAAGTTAATGTGCTAAATTTGTAATTTCCCCAATCAATCTTATTATTAGGAGAAGACTTATTTATTAAATTTATTTAAGTGATTGATATTTCACCATAAAATTTGTATGTAATCTTAAAGATAAACAGACTCATCTTTATTTATTTTTTCTGGGAAAAACTTTTATGCACCGGTAGCACGGATGTGGGATCCGTGCAACCGGTCTACCCATTCACGCGCCCAAAACGTGCTTTCATGCGCCTGAACACTTGCTCTGAAACTCACCCAAAATTCACTCCAATAGACCAACTTTTGTGTATAGTTAGACCAACATTTGTGTTATGTTAAACATACCTTAATGTAGGTAGGTCTAACTATATACAAAGGTATGTCTAACATATATAAAGGTATGTCTAACTATATACAAAGGTATGTCTAATATATACAAATGTATGTCTAAGTATACATAGAGGTATGTCTAACACAACGTAAATGTATGTCTAACATAACGTAGTGGTATGTGCCAAAATTCAAAAATCAAGCCTAAAAAAGACAAGGTATGAAATCTAGGCAGTATGATATGTTTAACATAGCTTAAATGTATGTCTAACATAACATAAATGTATGTCTAACATAACCTATTGGTATGTGAATTTTTTCAAAAATCATGCGCAAAAAAAAAAAGAAAAAAAAAAAAAAGAGGCGGTCCCCCCGACGCGGGTGCATGGATGATTCACAAGAAACTTACTTTTTTTTCTGTAATGTAAATTAATTTATTATATATAAATATATATGTATATTTATGAGTTTAATTAAATAATTTATTTTTGTCAATTTAAAATAGATATTTATATATACTAACAAAATTATTTTAAATGATGTATACTTTTAGTACTACAAATTATTTTTATTTTCAAGATATGTATCAGAAAAATATTTTTTTTCTATTATACGTTATATATTAAAATAATGGCAAAAACTTATATATGTACATAGGGGCACGAATTTAGGTGTTATATACATGCTCTTCAAGTGTTATATATATACTCTATAGGCATGTTGTTTCTTGGGCCAAATTCATGGACATATCATTTAGGATTATTTTGTTACTTCTTATTTATACATTAATTGCACTATTTGAATTATTTATTAAAAATATTGATTTATATCTCTACTGCTTCAAGATATTGTTACTAAATACTTCTACAATTTAAAGTGAGACATGATTGATTTTATGATGACGATGATGTGAATGAATTTAGAAGCACTTTGGGTGATGATGAAACAACCATTGTCATGTTAGAGATTATGATTCATGGTCTTTTTCACAAATTCTGATCCATTGTTATAATCTATATTATTTGTTTTTCTTTTCTTTTACTTGATACAATAATTTACTAAAACTATAGAGTGTCATTTAAAAAAGCAAAAAAAATATAAGAAATGTAATTGTTTTTTGTATATCTTTTTAAATGATAAATATGATATAAAAAACCTTTTAATTTATACAACTTCATTATAAATTGTATATATTATGAATATAATAATGAACCACACATCGCATGGGTGAAATACTAGTATATCTATAACACTATACAAGTATGGATGTTTTGTCCATTTTTTGTAATGCCAAATTTAACCCTCATGATTAAATTTAATTGATGTGAAATAGAGTCCTATTTAAATAAAACTCTTTATTAAGAATAGTAATGAAATTTAATGTTTATTTATTTTTCTAGAATCCTTTACTTTTACAACTCTTCTAGAATTTTTTTACATGAATTGATTAATTTTCTTCTATAACATTTTAAATTTGAGACTAAAATTAATTTCATATTGATAGTCAGTTCTATTTCTCGATGGGGGCAGGGAAGGGATATAACTCAGCGGTAGAATGTCGCCTTGACGTGGTGGAAGTCATCAGTTATTTAAAGATCTTTTCAATGGTATAAAAGCTTATGAAAAAAAAGTTATACTATGAATTCAATATTTTTATTAAAGTATTGTACTATTAGAAGTTAGGGATAATTTCAATTTTGGTTTTATATGTAAGATAATTTCCATTTTTATCTTAGGTTTATTAAGTATTTATTTTCAATTTTGGTCCTCTATATTTTCATATTTTTCAATTTCAGTCATTTTTTTTTGTCTAAATTTTCAAAACTGCTGACGTAGATACCAAAATTGAAGACAAAATATAATTATCGTTTATATAATAATCAGTAAGTTTGAATTACCAAAATTAAAAAAGGAAATAAAATTAAATAACCATGAAGATTAGACTTTGGTTCAAATAATCTATCAAACTAAAATTATTCTTCTATAACATCCAGAATTTGAGACTAAAATTAGTTTCATATTAATATATATTTAAAGAGTTTTTCGATGATAAATTAAAAGCTTATGGAAAAAAAGATATACTATAAATTTAATATTTTTATTAGTATTATATTATTAGAAGTTAGAGATAATTTCAAAATGGTTTTATATGTAAGACAATTTCCATTTTTTGTACAATTAAGTATTCGTTTTTCAATTTTGGTCCTCTATGTTTTAATTTTTTTTCAACTTTAGTCATTTTTTTGTCTAAATTTTCAGAACTGCTGACGTAGCTATCAAAATTGGATGTAAAATATAATTATCTTTATGTAAGAATCAGTAAGTTTGAATTACCAAAATCGAGAGAAAATAAAATTAAATAACCATGGAGATTTATTTGGAAAACATAGAGACTTTGGTTTAAATAATCTATCAAACTAAAATTAAGTATTATAGGTATCTGAACTTTGGAATTTTATAATACCATCACCAACCTTTGCGAATGATACTAATAGGCAACCAAATGTCGTCGAAGGTGGAAAATTCCCTTGAAGATATTTATTTGGAAGGGTATTTTTATCTTTTAAAAGTATTGGGGTAGAGACTGTAAGTTTGAAAAGTTTATAAAACTAACAATATTTCTTATTATACTTTTAATTTTCAAAATCATGTTTTCAATTCGAAAATAAACAAGAGAAATCGAGCCATTTGGTTACGATTTAGAGGGAATTTAGTTTTCAACTTGAGGGACGGTCATAAAGATTTTCGACAACTATGATGGGGATTATTTGATGTTATTGGTGTGTTTTTTGTCATATTTTTATGAAAAGTTAATGAATTGATGTGTCGTTGAATTTATCCGAAAATATAGGAATTGAGACGAAAATGAGAGTTTTGAGGGTTTTTCGTTAGGGGTGATGTGACAGTCATCAGCGAGCACCAAATATAATTGAGAAATTAATGAATCAAAAGACAAAAATATATACCCTCAAGAATAAGCATCTTCGGGACAATATTCCATTGTATCAGTCTATAAGTATCATTTGCAAATGTTGGCAATTGTAAAGTTCCAAAATTCTAATAATTTTGTGTAAAAGGGTTATAGTTTGGGGTGATTTTTGTTATTTACCTTATTTTTCTATAATAACAAATTATAAATTCACATGTATGAAAAGAGTTCAAGAAAAATGGTTAGATTTGAATTTTCATTAATTTTTTGCTTGATTCGAAAATTCTTTAATTAAGAATAAAAAAATTGAATATTCAAGTAATTAAGAAATTACTAAATAAATTTTACCTTGTATACTAAATTTTCGGTCATACCATTATACGTCAAATAATCTATATATTTTTATCTTTATTTCTTTCATTTCAAATTGTAATTTTTGTAAACTTTCTATCTTTACAATTATAAATATTATAAAATCATCATTTAACGTTTAAAATTATTAAATTACCATTAAAAAGTATAAATATAATTTCAAGTTTTTCTAATTAAATTCTATTTTAATAAACATAAACGTTGAAAGAAATATGAAAACCAAGATTTTAAATTTTGTGGGGCTTACAGAGAGAATTAATTTGCCGTGAACTTTGTATGTTTTGGTTAAAATTTGGTTTTCAACTTGACTAAGGTACTTGAACTTTGAAACTTTATAATATTACCACAAACCTTTATGAATGATACTAATAGGATGTCAAATGTTGTCGGCGATGGAAAAATTCCCCTGTAGATGTTTATTATGAAGGGTATTTTAATCTTTTAAAAGTATTCGGGTGGAGGTTGTGATTTTGCAAAGTTCATAAAAAGGGAAACAATCAATTTCCGTCTTGTAAATTAGGCTCTTTCCAGTTTTGGTGTATCAAGTTTACACTTTCCAATTTTAGTCCTTTAACTATTGAATTCATCTAATTTGAATCCGATTTTGACCAGAATATTTTCCGGACTGACGTGGCCATCGGATTTGCGTGCGTGGCTTGAAAACAGAAATCCCCAATTTCTTAGAGGGAAAATCCAGTGATGTGTCTGTCATGTCATTAAAAATATTAATTCTCCCTTTCCTGTAGGCATTGCGTGCGGCATTCCACCAAGCCCGGACTTGAGATGGAGTTAAGTTTTCCGGAACTATTAGTGCTTCCTTTTACTCCCCTTGAAAAGCTAAAGACTAATGGAAGGTACTCCGCGCTTAGGTCAAAGCAATCGATCTAAGCTTGATGTCCCATCCACCTTTCTTCCATCCCGAGCAGGAGGAGAAAGCTTAAGAGCCGAGTCCCTCCAGCCCAGCTGCTGTTTATTGAGCTCAAAGGTTCAAAAATAATTTTAAAAAAATTCCAAATCATATTAAAAGAAGTAACTTGGGAGTTTTTTTTCTTCTTCGATCTTCATCACCGGGTACCAGCAAATTGGGGATCTATTATTTTTCTTCGTTCTTTATCATTGCCAATCTTTATCTTCTCCACTGTTCCAACAAATTCCTCACTCTCTTCTCTCAAACCTGATGCCTCTTTCTCACCTAAATTGAAATCTCAGATCAAGCTACCCCATGGAGTAGTTGATCGAAGCTCAACTTCTATTTAATTAGAAAATTGTATTGGAAATTCTGGATTTTCCTGGGGGAATTGATGAAATTGTGATTTTTAGAGATGAGAAATGTTGTGGGTCAGTGAACAGGATGGCTACAATGGTGGTCAACCACAAAAGGGCAAAAGAAATCACGGCTTGTGTTCGGTAGGGAGGAAGAAGACAAATGATGATTTTTTTTTATTTCTTTTTTTATTTTCCATTTATTTTATTTATCTTTTAATAATGTGGCAATGAGGATTTTTAATTGGGGTGACATGTATACAACTCCAACAGCCACATCAGCACTAAAAGATTTCTGATCAAAATCGGAATGCAAGTGGAAAAATCCGATAGCTAGGATTAAAATTGGAAAGCTTAAATTTGATGCACAAAAACTGGAATGGTCTAACTTACAGGACTATAATTGATATTTACCCTTATAAAAATTGCAAATAAGTCCTTATTATATTTTGATTTCTCAAAATCGTGTCCTTAAATTTGAAAATAAACAAGAGAAATTGAGTCATCACAAGATAATAAAAATAACAAAAAATTCTTAGAAAATTGATGCTCAAATCATGAGAATTAAAAACCCTAAAACAATTTATGAGTTTACATGCATGAAAAAAAGTCTTCACAAAAGGATTAGATTTGAATTTCATTCCCCCCGCTCGAGTTTAAATTTAATAAGAATTAAAAATTTGAGTTGAGGCTTTTGTTGGGCTTGCACAGAGAATTAATTTGATATGAATTTTGTGCATTTTGATTAAGATTTGGAGGAAATCTGGTTTTCAACTTGAGGGACAGTGATAGGGTTTTTTCGGCGACAATGGTGGTAGTTATTTGATGGTATATATTGATGTGTTTTTCATCATATTTTCATGAAAATTTAATGGAAAGATGATGTCCAATTGAATTTGACCCAAAACATAGGGATTGAGAAGAATATTGGAGTTTCGAAGGTTATTTGACCTAAAATATAGGGATTGAGACAAAATTTTGAGTTTTGAAGGTCTTTCATTAGTGACCATGTGGTGGCCATCCGCAAGCTGATGTTGGAAGAGAAAGATGCAGCAAAAAATAATAATTAATTAAGTAAAAGACAAAAATATCGTCAAAAATAAGTATCTTCAGGATAATATTCCCACCATATCGACCTAAGTATCATTCACAAAGGTTCACTGTTTTAAAATTCTAAAGTTTATATATCTTTGTCCAAAAGGGGTTATAGTTTGACGTGGTTTTTGAAATTTACCCAAATTGAACTTACATGTATGAAAAATAGTTCAACAAAAGGGTTAGATTTGAATTTCATTCCTTTTCTACTCGATTCAAGTTTAAATTATGTAAGAACTAAAAAATCAAGAAGGACTTTTGTGGGGCTTGTAGAGAGAATTATTTTTTTATGAATTTTGTGTGTTTTGGTAAAAATTAAGTTTTCAGCTTGAGGGACGGTAATGGAGTTTTTCGGTAACTGTGGTGGCGGTTATTTGATGGTAATGATGTGATTTTCATCAAATTTTTATGAAAATTAATGGAAACATGATGTCCAATTGAATTTGACAAAAACATAGGGATTGAGGTGAAAATTAGAGTTTTGAAGGTTTTTCGGTAGCGGTGATGTGGCAGTCATCAACGAGCTGATGGTTGAAGGAGGAAGATGCAACAAATAAATGAAAAATTAATTGATTAATCATATGACAAAGACACGTTAGCATTTTGAAAATTTTGAGAAAAATGACTCAAATTGGAAAAAATTGAAACATAAAAGACCAAAATTGAAAAACGGATACTTAGTTGTCAAAAAATGGAAAGTGTCTTACATAAATGACATAAATTGAGATTAACCCTAACTTATATAATAGTATCATACTTCAATAAAGTACTAAATTTATGGTATAACTTTTTTTTTGTCATATGCTTATAATATATCTTTGGAAAACTCTTCAAATATATTTTAATATGAGACTAATTTTGGTATAAAGTTTTAAATGTTCAAGATTATAGAAGGAAAAAACATGTAAACTTTTTCAATAAGAGTTTGGAATGTAAAGAACTATTGCCTATTTATAATTAAATAAAAAAATAAAATAAACTTTGAATTACGTAATTATCCTTAACAAAGATTTTTCTTTATAATTAGGAGTCCATTTAATTTCAATTTAATCATGTTAAAGGGTTGAAATCGGCATTATGAAAAATAGATAAAACATGATTTATACTATAAATAGAGTAATTTATAATAAATATGAACATGAACAAAAAACTGAGAACCATAAAAATAAAAATTTTAAGATGGTGAGTTCATATTGTACATTAATTAATTATGCAGAATAATAAAATAAATGAATAATATGGAAAAATTGAATGACATTTTTGTAAAAAAAAAATTGAAATGTTTTTTTTTAATTAAAACATACTTGAAAATTATTTAAGATGTTCTTAAGAGGCCTTTAGATGTTCCTATTTAGTAAAACTATTAGATAAAGGAGAAAGAGTTTGAAAATTTTTATAAAATATATGGAACCAATTGTTAACAAATAGTTCATTTGTATATTTAAATAATCACTTAGAAATATATGAAGTTGTGTGAAGTATAGGTAGAAACATTGAACTAATGAGTCATACGATGATATGATGGGAAAAAAAATACAAAAGATTTAGATAAGTTAATTACTAAATTTATTTGATAATTGATAAAACAAAAAATATTGATTAAAATAAACTTTAATTTGTGTACTAAATTTTATGTCATACGTACCCTTATACGTGAAATAAGCAAGATCTTTTTATCTTTATTCCTTTCATTTCAAATTATAATTTCTATTAACTTTCTATCTTAATTTAAAACTTTGGACAATTATATTTATATATAATATAATATAATATAATATATAACATTATATAAGTATGATTGTTTCGTCCATTTTTTGTAATGTCAAATTTAACCCTCATAATTAAATTTAATTGATGTGAAATAGAGTCTTAATTAAATAAAACTCTTAATTAAGAATAGTAATGTAATTTAATGTTTATTTATTTTCCTAGAGTCATTTACTTTTACAACTCTTCTAGAATTTTTCTTACATGAATTTATTATTTTTCTTCTATAACATTTTAAATTTGAGAGTAAAATTGGTTTCATATTAATATATATTTAAAGAGTTTTTCAATCATATATATATTAAAAGCTTATGAAAAAAAAAGTTATACTATAAATTTAATATTTTGATTAAAGTATTGTACTATTAGAAATTAACATTTGAATTACCATATTAATAATAAAAAGCATATACATATTCGAAAATAGAAATTAAGATTTAGAATTTTATTTTTTTAAAATAATTCAAATTCTCATTTTTTATGTTGAACTATCAAGATATAAATTCATTTAACCAAAAAGTATTCTGTTGGTTTTGAAGATGATTTAAATTGTAAATATTATCAGTTACTTAAGAAATAAAATAGAAATAATTTTCTTTAATTATGACAAAATAGAAATAAAATGTTTTTAAAATGTAAGTAAATAATTTTATTGATTTTAATTGATTGAACTTTAAATAAATTATGTTAATTAATGAAATTCTTATATTATAAAAAACAAGTACGTAATGTTTTAGAAAAATAAGTATTTAATAATAAATTATGTAATTATAATATCTCACGTGCAGTGCACGTGTTGTTATACTAGTATATATTATATATATATATATATATATATTCTATCATATCCATTGTGGACACATTAATATGTGTTCATTACTGATATGTCAGATATCGAATATATCAATTAATTTTACTCTTTATATAATTAGGGTATGAGATCATTACACATAAGCGGTTGACATATTAAGATCTGTCCACCATTGATATTTTAACATTTATATATGGCAAAAATTTGTGTGCCTTTGGGACACGAATCTTAGATCCGTGCCCCCAACCCGACCCGGGGCATGGGCCGCCTCCACGCGCTCCCACGCTCCCCCACGCGCGCCTGCAGCTGTGCTGGTGTATGCCCTCACGCACACCAGATTGGTATTATATACATACTCTTAAGGTATTACATATGCACCTTTGAGGTATTACATATTTGAGTATAAAGTATTACATATTCAGTTTTAAGGTATTATTGTTTATAGTTTAAGGTATTACGTGTTTATCCTTAAAGTATTACATAAAATATGTTTCATGTATTACATTTTTATCTATATGATATTACATATTTATATTTACATTTAAGGTATTTGATACTCAAATTTCAGGTATTACATGAATACCTTTAATGTATTATATGTATGTTTCTGTGTTATTACACAATATATCTCGATTTTCATTATCTTCCTTCTCAAAGATGTAGGATTAATAGCGGCTTACGAGCAGTAAGACTCTGGTTCTTCTCGCTATGTTCATCAACTTCTCTCTCAAAAATATACTTTCGAAATCGACCCTTCTGCGGAATCCTTGCAGGAAAAAGACTAGGAAACCGCCGCCTCACGAGCTCCAGCGGCACGCCCTCCAAACCCCTGCGGTCTCCTAAAAACAAGCCCAAGCCTCCCATTATCATCTCAATTTGAGCCACTCTCTCTGAAGCTAATTTGTGTGATATTCAATAAGAGTGAGATAAAGGAAGAAGGAGAAGAAAATGATGAAGAAGAATAGACGCATGCAGAGAAGAAGAAAAAAATGAAATAAAATGAATATATATATATATATATATATATATATATATAAATGGGTCAGAGGCTGGTTGGGACACCCAAATTCTTCTCTTTATATATTAAAGAGAATAGGAATTTTATTGGATTGGACTAAGGGCACCACACTCATTTCACAAACCCATAATAAATTTTATTCATGAGTTTAATGTCCTAAAAAATTAATGTGATAACTTTAGTTCCATTTTTTTTGTTTGACATTTTGGTATCCCCATTTTCAAGCCTTCCTAAATTTCGCTCCAAAAAAAAAAAAAAACGTTTATAAATTTCCCTCTCTCTCTCCTCCAATCGTCTGCAATTATCATAATTTTCTGGTAGATTGCGCGGGAATTCTCTCTCTTCGGTCTCTCCAAATGGAAGTGAATCATGTGGAAAAGCTCTGTGAATTCGTGAGTATAGATTCTCGCTTATATCCCGATTTCGTTCTCTGAACCTCTGATTCTTCTGCAATTCCCGTTGTAATTCAACCTTCTTCTTTTCACATTTCACTGATTAAGTTTTCCATTGTAATCTGCAGCTAATTTCTTGTGCGTTTCAGAGATGCCGCTTGTTAGATGATCTCTGCAGATTATCGGTGTCTCTCAAACCCACGCCTCCTCTAGTCCTAATTTCAGGCATGTATGCTCGCCCATTCATGTTTTGAATCACACGGATATGAATATATTGAATTACTGTACAGCTATGCTAAATATACAGCAAAAACTATGTTTCACCATCCGAATTACACACAGTAGACACTTTGCTTTCTAATTTTGGGTTACTCTCTGCCATTCCCACAATATGATTATTATGCCTGTCCTTTTACTGCGCGATTGTAACGGAATACTTCATTTTGAAGTACGGCTATCAGTTCATGTTAAAGTTATCATGTTCATGTTATAGTTTGTAATTTATCAATTTGTCACTTGAATTCAAAGGATCCAAAGATATGCATATATGAGTATTTTATCTCGTTAAAATGAATTGATATGATATTATTTAAATTAGATGTATATTGTTAGTATTTGTTTGTTCTTTAAACATCCTTGTCCAATTGTACATTATGTTCTCTAATTTGCTTCATTTAATCTTAATTGATATAATAGTTTTGAATTATAAAATCTTATACCAGTACGGAGTGAGAATTAACATAAAATAGTCCATTTCACGAAAGCTGTCCATTTTTAGCAGTTTTTTTTTCTTACATTAAGTTTTTTATATATATATATATACACACACACACACACACAATGAACATGTTTTGACTTTGACTAACTTATTTCACATTTTCCATATAATGCTACTAGGATTGCACTGAGGTGATTGACTGAAGTTGTCTTACAATATACTGTCTTCTTGATCAAGAAATTGATAATCCAGAAACTTGGTCATCAGTTGTAAATGATTTTGACAGAGTTTATGCTATATGATATAAAAAAAAATTAATGTTGTCTATGTCAAAAAGCTTATATCTAACACTTTCCATAGACAACCGAATTAAACTAATAATGGTTGATCAAAGTTGATCATATGCCATGTTTATTGTGGGGGTGATATATGAAAAAGGATGAGTATATTTGTTATTTTAGGCTAGGCCTTAACTTTGGAACAAATTACAGAAGTTCCGTAGTAATTAATTTTGAGGTGAATAACTTTGCATTTGTAGCTTATTTTAGTACATAAACTTATGTCATGGTGTTGAACAATGTCTTACAATTCAGACTCATAACTTTGATGCTGAAATATTGATATATTCATAATGTATAGGAATCTATTTTGAAATAATTCCTTCTTGGCTACAATATATTATATTTGATCTTGTGTTGAGGAAAATAGATAATTGTATGAAACGAGTTTTAAGATATATAGAATGTGGCAAGTATAGTAGAGTTGCTAATGGTTGCAACGTAAATGAACTTGGATTTCAGAGTTGTTTATGAAACTTATGCCTTCTCCCCCTCTTTTTTACTGCTTCAACAGTTTCTGATACAGGCATTCCAAGCACTTTGGAGGAATTTCAGGAATTAAAATACCAAAATGATGCCATTTTGTCTGGTAACTGGGGTAAGTTTACATTACAAGTTTTGCATGTTCTAGAACTGTCCTCATGTATATAATGTGTTTTGACAATCTGAATCTTATCCAAGTAGATTGTGTTCATATATAGAATATTCCATGTTTCAATTATCTTTGTTTGGCAAATGTAAAAGGTATTACTTAAAATTTGCGCAGCGTTGTGACTTTCTATGCTGCCTTTTGTAATGGTCTTTTAATCACATATCTGTTTCTTATCTGTATTTATCTTAGAAAAGGTGAAAGTAGGTAGGAGGAGGTGGAGGCTTGGTGTGGTGACTGGTGATATTAAAAAGAACACATTTCACTATATATACAGTCTTAATGTGTTCTCAATGAATCATAGGGAATTATTTATTGTCCTACCTTTTATCGTGCAGTATTTTGCCACTATGTTGCAGTGGTGGTCTGCTAATTGATGTCACTTATTGCAGATGGAGTTCTTTGCATTGCAACCACTGGTAAGCTCCATCTTACATAATTGTCCTCTATTCAATTGCTGGGTGATAAAGGTAATTAAAGTTTTCAAGGTTGATGCAAATATACTGTCAGCTAAACTTAATATCAACTATAAATGAATGGTTCGATAATAAAGTGGGGTTAAATTTTACTGATACTTTAATAAGGAAATTGTTGATTCCAGTATAGCACTTAACGGTAATGAGTGCAGTATAGCTAGAATTTAAGTTTTGAATAGAGAGGCTTGTGGCTACTCTTCCCATAAGTCTCACTGTTAATTGTGGAACCTAACTCAAAGTTAGTTAAGAATTTTAGAATTTTGTGTCTGTATATCTTTTGTACATTTGATAAGGGTGGTGTATTACCATACCTGTCTCTTTATATTCGTTTGTAGTTTATTTGGAGGGGAGGGGGGGATCTTTTCTTTTATAATTTTAGAAGGTTATCTGATGATCCACCTTTTCTCTTCATATGATTTTACTTGCTATGCCCGGTCCTGTAGTATAAAGTATTAAAATACCTCTATTCAAAATTGAAGCCATACTGCATGATTTGTGTCAGGGAGATGTCATGTCCATGTTTGGATGTGCAAGTAAGATATTACCCTATATTGGAAATTTGTGGATCAAAAGCAAATGTTTAGTTCATAGTTCGCCTCAAACGAAATCTAGAGAGATATTAAAAGCAATGGTGCTAAACCTGTTCCAAGTATTCGAGAGATATTATCAGAATTTAGTCGTGAGTAGAGTAGAGAAAAACTGTTTATGGTCCTAAATCATTAAAAGATTCACCCTCACAGCTTGAGGACCTCTTTTGGACAACATTGGCGATTGACAGAAAGATGAGAGACCTTGGTGAACACTGCCATTGATCAAACAACAAGAGAGAAACTTATTGGAAATCAATTGCAAACCTGCTGATTGGAATCCATCACACTTATTGAACAACACAGAGAGCCATGCCAGTTCTGGGTGATGTTGTATTGATTATATTTTAGAGGGTAGATTAGGGTGATTGTGGGTCCACCAAATGAGCCCTACAACAAACGGGGTTTGGTATTTGGAATCTCATAATAGATTGGGAATGGTAGTCCAAACTTAAAGGCACTCTTAATTTCATGTATCTTGAAAATTTATTTTTGTAAAGTAAAAGTTCAAAGTTTGTTGTGAGGTTGGTCAACTTGCCAAACATACTTGTTGCTACTGTCCCAGTTTATTCCATCTGATCCATTTGATTCATAGTGATATTGGGGCCATTCGATATCTGGAACAGAATAGTTTGTTATCATTTAATGATGACCACATGATGTGGATATTTCTCATGAAAGACAAATCTTAAACTGGTTAAATCTCTCAAATCGAAGTACCATGATACAAACTCAATTCAAGACCAAGATTGAAGTTTTCAACAACTGATAATACCTGAGGGTACTTCCTGAATTGATGAGGTATGTAGCTAAAAGAACTACCTCTTCTTAGAAATGTTTTAATATGCGGGTGGAAAACATGATAGACCAAGCCACATTCTATCAAGTGTCCACTTTTTCTGTGTACAACCTCGTTCTCTTGATGGGTGTGAACACAAGAACTCAAGTGACACTATGCCCAAAGTCAGGAGATAACTATTCCATAATTTAAAATTTTCAAACTCCTTGTTTCTTTGATATGTATCACATCCCAAAATCATCTCTTCACCCACTAGACTTATTCGGTTTCAAGTAGTTGCTCCTAATCACCAACAAACATATAAATGCAAATAAGATTCTAAAGACTTTATAAAGGCTACTCTTCCTTCAAAGAAGGTGTATAACATTGATGAAACATTCTTTGAACATCAGTCCTACCACTGAAACCTGAGATTCAGATGAGTGTATGAGGAAATATTAGCTCTAGGGCACTTTTTTGGTATGGAATTGGGACTCCTTACAGCCACCCCACATGTTTTGGAGTCAAATGCATTTTAACTTAAGAGATTAATACTTCCTCAGTTTATCTAATTCCTTTTTTGACCAATCCTAGGCTACAGTCCTACAAGTCTACTTGAGATCCTCCGTTATTAACTGCCTACGGGTAATTTCAGAGTTTCCCTTTGGATAAAACTTACTTAGTAGTGAATGGATTTTTACCATCAACACAAACCTGATTGTTGTTTTGAGAGTTTTGAAGGATTGCTAAGAGATTTACCCAATCTTATGGAATAGATTACTAGAGACATTTACTCCAATAGACAAACTCAAGACTGTCAAGAGTTATTGTCTTTCTCAGATTAAACTATGATTGGTGTTTACATCAACTGGATGTCAAGAGTGCATTCCTAAATGCTGACTCACAACAAAATTGTTATGGAGATACCACCAAAGCTAAAAGCTTACATTGATAATATCAAAGTCCGTAGGTTTCAAAATTATATGTATGTGCTCAAGCAGTCTTCTCTCGTTTGCATGGCTTGACAGTTGCAGCCAACTCACCTATATTATCTTGTAACTTTTCTGTTGAGAATATGAATACAGAAAATTGTTCACCCTCAGAAATTAACATCAATCAATTTTCTGTCTTTTTGCTGAAGGCATCTCGGATAAAGAAGTACATCACTTAAAATTTGATTTGAAGGAAGTTGTTTCCTCAAGAAGACTGATGAGGCTACCATCAGGAACAAAAAATGGTGCAAAGTTCAGGTATTCTGTCCTGTCCTTGTGTATGTCGCTTATGTACAAAGAGCTATGCTATCAGTATAGTAACAATCTCTATTACCGTTTCTTACCTTTTAAGTGGAACTGAGGTATCACTATCAACATATGAAGAAATCGATGGTCTAGTAACAATGATATCTCTTTTTATCCGGAAGGTTGTGTTCCTCATCTATCTTGTTCAAGTATTGTCTGACTTAGTTACTTTATTGCTGATAGTCAATCCTTTTCACTGTGTTTGTTTGCAGATGCTGCTTTTGAAAGCATCTGTAAGTTTGAACTGCCTTTTAGATTCTCTATGTTCCATGCAATCTTCTGTTCAGGAAAACATAGCGTTCTCTCCCTCTCCCCATGTTTCCTGATGTATTTGCACTTGTAGCAGTGAACTTGAAATTGGGAGATGTCTACCCAAACCAAACTACGATCATGCACAATGACCAATGAGTATATATATAATATAATGTTGTGTGTTCAGCATTAGCAAATTGTTCTCTTTCTCCTGATTCACATACTTTAATAGGAGTAAGTGTTCATTACTTTAAATAATGATATGGAGTGACATTGGAGTCCATTTAATAAAATCTGTACTTGCTATCTTTGAAAATCTAAAAGTAGTCCATGTCAGTGCTTAAAGATATATTTGAATAACATTATAATCTTGATTTCTGCAGTCTCTAATGATAGTTTATCTGCTGATTTATTTATCATATGTGATCCTGTCCAGAAAATTGCAGTTGACTTGATTGTGAAATCTGGTGGCAGTGCAAAATCAATTGTTCTTCAAAAGGCATGCAGTGACCTAGCTGTGAATGCTGCAAATATTGACAACCTGAAGTTGGGACTTGAAGATTATGTTTTCAAGCATGGAAACAGACTTCTTGAGCCTTGCCACTCTTGCTTCTCAACTAGGTGTGTATCAATATTTTTCAGTATTTATCCTATAACTAGAACTGGGATACTTCCACGCCTAGAAGATTTCAGTTAGGCTCTTGAGATAATGGGGAAACTTTGGTATTTGACTCTTTGATTGTCTCAAACTTAAGAAATTTATCGATCTTAAATACTTAAGTGCAAATTCCACTGCCACTTTTTTTCCCAGTGCTTCATGTCTGGCAGAATCTTGGTTTTAAAATCTGTGTAGTTTCTCCATAGATCTTCAGTCCTTAATATCACCAATCTTTGCTACAATATCATATTACACTGGATGCTATCTTACTATTTTGGTTATAGTTAATCTGCATTTAAACTATGAGATTGTGCATTAACTGAAATTTTTGGTAGAAGTTGATTCAAGTGAATAAAATAATCTGTATTCCTTCAGGCTAATTATTTGTTTGGTATCTTTTAACTTGCTTTCTGGTTAACATAAGTTGTTTTGGTTATGCTCCAGCAAGAGACTTATCCATTGATTTCAAGGTTTTAAAACAGACCCCTCCATTGAAATGAACTAATACTTTTTATATGCAGTGTACCATATTATACGCAATCTCTACATCTATTTTAATTCCTAATTCTATTTTTTTTCTCTGGTCCCATCTATCAAGTAAGACAGGCTGAGCTGGTAAATGCCATTATTACTGTGGAATAATTGCACAATGTTATGCTATGTCGTTCTAGTGGTTCATCAACCTATGTTCTATGCATGCCAGACTCTTGATTAATGATGTTTTCAGAGGTCTCACTTCCTTGAAAAGTTTGGTGATCAGAGTTCTGACGATATGTATCACCTTATCTGTGACACAACTATAACTTAAGATTTATTATGAGGAAAAATCCAGAAAGGATCTCAAAGCTGGCATCGGGATAGCCTGTAGCAGAGGAAACCGATCAAATCTTGCAGAGGTGGTGGAAGTTGTAATTATCATTAGCGATATATCAATGTCAGACCAAGGTTCCTGCTCCAGGATATATGGCAAAAGAACAGAGGTTAGTTCTGGATACTCCCACTTTTTCTTTTTCTTTTTTTTTTTTTTTCTACATGGAAGCATCAATGCTAATTGAAGATTTCAATTATTGTATAGTATCCAATGTTTTCCGGGATACTGTATCGTCATATAGTCTTAAAGTAACTTCAAGTTGGAAAATTTGAAATGCATATTAATTGGTAATTATGCTGATCTGCATCATAACTTTTCAGACATCATCTCTATTATCTAGACCGAGAAACTAATTTCAGTAGACTCTGGTTGAGGTTATTGCTGAAAATCCTATCTTAGTGAAACCTCACCTGTCCCTCCGCTTTTCAGGAGAATTACGAACGATCTTCTTGATTAAGCATTTTATGAAGCTTTTATTATCATTTTAAACCTTTTTAAGTTCTACCCATGACACGTGATTGGTAGTTTTGATGCTTCGTGCCAATGAATTAGTAATATTATTTTTTCTATGACAAAGCTGATTGAGTTTTCATTTTTCCCATGATTATTCCCTTTTTTTTTTCCTTTTTTTTTTCCATTTACAATCACCCAAACATTTAGAATAATGATGACAAACTTGATTCTGCCTGCAAATATGCTAGAACTGGTCATTGTAATCTGTTTGAAATGAATATCATCAGATAAATTCAGAAGGAAACTCAACAAAAAGTTCATTCACTTTCCTACTACAGATCAGCACCGAAACCCCTGATGCCACTAGCTCCCCATAAGCACATAAAATGAGAATCATTTAATTAGACTTTACTTAGAAGTTGAAGCATGATTTCTACCTTAAAAAATCTTTATCATCGATATAACCCCCTCGTTTTTCTCCTTTTCCGTCTCTACTCAAGGAAACTAATAGTTTTTGCCTCTTACCATGGATGGGAAAATATTTATGCATACTTATGATAGCTTTACGTTTACACATAATTAATTTTAATCTCTGCATCTAGGTGCTATACTTCCAAGATTTCTCACCCTGCTCAGTATCCCAATCAGCTCTTGAAGCATTGACCAGCATTGAATGGAAAAATTATGGCTTGGTTCTGAAGAGTGTTGGAGATCAAGATGGAGTCACATTATTTGAATGGGAGAACATGCCACCATGTTCACACATTGACATTGTGCTCCATAGATATCATAAACAATATCCTCACTTTCATGGAGAACAATAGTATTGCAATTTATTTTATAGAAACCCTGTGTCGCATATACATGTTGCTGGGTGTTACTCTTAACCAGATTCCAGGGCAATTATATGGCCTCGCAAACAAAGCAAGAGAATCGATACGTCTCTTACAAGAAAGGCTATAAAGCTTGCATTGACTGATCTGAAGAAGAGGAATGCAGGAACCTTACTAAGTCAGCGAGCTGTCAAGGTAGAAATACGAGAAAATAGTTGCTTTTCTGATTTAGGAATAAAAATCATGATATAAATTTGCTTGAGGTGTTATTCAGCAAGCCCTTGATTTTCCTAAAAATCTGGTAACATTTTCACCATTATTCCATATACAGTTGCTTAAATTTCAGAATCTGCACTTAACATCCATTCTGTTTAGAATAAAAACATTTTCCCATTTGAACTATATGTGATTTGAGACGTTTTGGTATAAATTTTGAAATTTGTTCATTTTACCATATAGGATTTATCTTAGTCATACATGTGTCAGAAATCAATGGTTAGAATTTGTCTGATACGGTAAAATGCCTCAAATTTAAAGTTGATATAACAGTGGAACGATTCAAAAATTATGCAAAAAGTGTCATATTATGTATCATTCAGATGGAAAATGTAAACTTATCATCCAAATGTAAAAATTATCATCATGATAGTTATTATGTATATAGAAATCACCTATAACATTCTCCTAAATCCAAACAATATGTAAAAAATCTGATATATTTGTTTGACTTTTCATCAGCCACTGTTCTTCTTGAGAAATTTTAACTATAATGATGGTCCAGTGTGTAGTCTATACTGCATTGTGCTAGACATTTCTATTTATCTCCAAGTGTTTTCCAATAATGAAATATCTCTATTTTTTTACTTCCAGATATGCAGTTATGCACCTGATCTTGCTAAAACGATTTCAGGCCTGATCATGGCTTCACATGATCTGAGTTTCCAAAGGGAATGTTATTCTCTTCTTGGATTGCACTCTGTTGAAAACGAAAAGGATGTCATTGAGAAGTGCATCAAGGATAAGATCATTTCTGTCGTAGAAATAAATGACACGAGTAGTTGGGGAAAGAGGGAAGCTTCCGCTCTTTTTGAAGATGGTGGTGATGCTCACCAGGAAGCCGACAGCCCAGATGAGGAACATGAAGGTTAGAATCCATTTGAGCAATTATATGTATGATATTGTGCTGCTAACTGCTATGTGCAAGGGGTTTCTCTTTATCTCTCATGTGATAAAGCTTGGAAACCTTATACTGCTTCAACTGTGGAATATGAAAACAAATAAAATGCCACTTTTATCTTAGACTAAAACTTTCCTTTATTTTAGCCTGCATTTGAATTCTTGATTTAGGAAAAACCGCATATCTCACATCATCATTTTGAAAGATTCTCAAACCGGAATTATCTAAACCTCAGCAATCGTTTCCTGGTTTTCCTAAAGGATCGGAATGCATTGATACGCTGCTCACTGATCCTGAGGAAACAATTCAAAGTGAGGCACATTCGTCCCAAGTAACCAAGCGCTCCAGGATGGAAAACTACGTTGTTTAAAGAAGGTGAGCGTTCCTTGGTTGTTATTATGCAGTAAAGGGGGATAACTCATTTAAATGGGAGGAGTAAGAGTTGAAATAGTGAAATGCAAGCTTTGTTCCTCAATTTTCTGCTTTCCTTGTATGCTGTTATCCTTATTGTTTTTCGTTACTGTCACATGTCACATCCTCCCATTAATATGAGCTACAACAAAATAAAACAAACTAATATACATTTAGAGTAGGAATTGTTTTGTTCATGATGGCTTGTGAAAAATCAATAGGGCTATGTTTATTTCTGGGTGATAGGGTTGGGGATAAATCTGATTTTGTAATATTTGATTATGTAATAAAGGTAAATAATTAAATATATAATTGAGGTTGTATAAGATATGATATTGTGAATGTTAAATCGTGTCTGAAAATGGTTTATGATTTTTTTTTCCTGTTTTTTTTTTTTTTGTGAGAAAATGTTAATGGTTATTTTGATGTATGCATTTTATTGTGATAATAGTGTTGGTAATGATTTAGGGTCCTTCTGTAATACACCTGGTGTATTAATACACCTGCTCTCCATCATTTTCAGTCATTAGATCTGAGATCATAGTTGACCTTGACCTTAATGATCTCAGATCTAATGGCTGAAAATGAGTGGAGAGTCTGGTGTATTAATACACCTGGTGTACTATAGAATTACCCAATGATTTATCTATTTATAAGGTAGTATTTTGGTGGATGAAAATTTTAAATTAATTTTAAAATAAATAGATATTTGACCACCAAAACTAGAAACAGACATGCAAGAGTTGGCAATTCAATTGCACCATTCATTCTTTATTTTGTCTTTTTTTTTTCCCCTCTAAAAAGGGACAAAAATGTATGCATTGGTAATGTGGTTGTTGAGTGCAAATTTCATTAATGATTAATCTTTTTCTTTGAGAATCAAATAGACAACATTTATAATAAAACTTGAAAAAACAAGTATGAAAATACTTTCTACTTTTGTTTTGTTTTTAATTTAATAGTATAGAAATGAAGAATATATATATATATATATATATATATATGAAAACAAATGACAAACATTATATTTTATTCAAAATTCAAATAATTTTCTTTATAAGCATGATAACATACAATATTTCAATTTTCATGATTAATAAGTTGGGTGTAAAATCCTAATAGTAATTTAGGCAAAATTATATACAATATGTTATCAAGAATATTTCAAGTTTCCAATTTATTCAGAATAAAAATGTTTCAATATAAAAAATTAGTTACTTAATAAGATGTATAAAAACTAATGTAGAAAAATGTAAAAAGTAAGATAAAAACTTATATACTCCTGGGGCACGGATTTAGGTGTTATATAAATGTTCTTCAGGTGTTGTATATATATTCTATAAGTGTTATATTTGTTGATGTTATAAATATACCCTACAGGTATCATATGTATATAAGACTATTCATGTGATACCTGAAGAGTATATATATGATACCTATAGAGTATATATTTAACATTATATGATGATTAATTTGGGGATATCATGCCCCTGGGGCACACAAGTGTCACTTAAAAAGTAAAAGATGCTGACAAGAAAGATCACAATAAAATTGCATTATAATATATATATATATATCAAAAATATATTTGCATCATAACTTCAATATCAGAGATGTATTTATTCCCACAAAAAAAATAAAAATATATTTGCATATTAAAAAAATTTAATTGCATAAAAAGATCACAAACTTAATGTTTAGTCTCAATTGCAGCATGAAATTTAACTATAACACACAAACAACATCAATGCGTGATTAATTGATTGGTGTGTTAATTAGACTATCTTTATCAACAACCCACCACTACTCAACCTCTTAATAAAATATTCATTTATCTGTCAATCACATATACAATCTACAACTCAACCTTATCCCAATTTTTTTACACTTTATCAACAACCCAACTCAATCTAACATTTTAATATAATATTCATTTATCTCTTGTCTATCTTTACCCACTACTACCATTAATATGAAATTACTATTTTGAGAATTTTTTTTAATTATACTTAAAAATATAATAATTGTATAGAATAAAAAATATTTTAATTTTGCAATTATAATAAAGAAATTGTTTGTTTTGGACATACACTTAAAATAACATACTAACACAATAACTAAATTAAAATTACAACATTTACATTATTATATTTTAAAGTTTATATTATAATAATATAACATTTATATTTTTTTAAAAGTTTTGATAGTTGTACAAAAAAGTTATATCAATATAACATAAATGTTAAATTATTATAACGTAAATGTTTTCAGCTATATTATCTTACATTTATGTTGAAAAAGTCTAAGTAAATTAACTTAAAGGTTATGATATTTGTATAGAATAGTTATACTCATATAACATAAAAGGTTGGCGTATAAATTAAAAATAAACCCTTGGACGCGGTTCGGGCCGGATTAAGCCCGACCCAACCCGCGAGTGCCCAGTTGCATCTAGATCCATACAACTGGTGTACAAGAACAATACTCATTTAAATATTTTATTTACTTAAAATATTCAAAACAAATTTGCGTATCAAAAATTAGAAAATCTAAAATAAATTTAAGTTAAAATCAGGGGAGAGAAATTGAATAGAAATGAGGTTGCGAAATAGTTATAACTTATAACTTATATTTCATGGGGGTGTGAATGTCGATATAAATTGATGAAATGTTGAGATGGAGGAATGAATACACACCCGAAAACTTACCTAACGCACCCCAAAAATGTGTATTTATAATACATTTCATTTATTGAAGAAGTGGGGTATATTAAGTAAATTTTGCGGTATATATAACCCCACCCTATCGTAAATGGAAACATCGTAAATGATAAAATGAATTGTATTTTTTATGCATTGATCGTAGTTGCTATAATTTCATGTTTTAAAAACTATACTATAATAATAGTAGAGAAGTTGACCATAATTTCTATTTTGCCATTTTCCCTCCAAGTGACATCCATATGTTTTTTCTTTTTCATGTTTTTTCTTTTTAGTATAGTAGATATTTGTTTACATGCTTCCTTCGCAAGACCTGTAACAATTTCTTGGAAAATGGAGAGTTGTTGTTCCTTGCACCAAATTTTTAAGTAACCTGTGAAATTGCTCCTTCTTAGCCAATCAGGGACACACACATGGGTTGATATAAATAATTATGTATATAAATAAACGCAAAAACTCATATGAGACGGTCTTACGGATAGTTTCCGTGAGACGGATCCTTATTACCCATGAATTGAATTCATATTCACAAACTTTCATATGAATTTCTAAGTGTGGATTATGAGTTAACTCGTCTTACGAAAAAAGATCCGTGAGACAGTCTCACACAAGATCTTCTTATAAGTAAAATCCATGATAATGATTATGTGTTAATCTTACACTCCACTAATCGTATCACCTTTTTTTTTTTGGCCAATCAAACCACATACATGGACTCATACATATGCATAGATTGTCTGTTGAGATGCCACGTCAGTTCATGAACATTTGTTTTGTTCCACTAATGCTGCTCATATTGTTAGTTTATAAATATCCCCCGCAACCAGATCTGGATATGCCCCTACATACTTATCAACTTCCTTTTTCTAGAGCAAGAGAAGAAGTTAGTCTACATATGTTATACAAATTTTCCTTTTATACACACATTTACTGAGATGTAACTCATTCTTTTTTCTTCGATATATATTGCAGTCATTCAAGGGACAACTTTATGTAGCTGTTTTACGTGTAACAAAATGTGATGGATTGAAGATATTAGTCTGTGATGCAGGTGATAAAGAAAATATTTCTACTATAAATGTTGTGTATAAGGAAGTATTTCAGAACTTATAAATTTTGCAAGTAAAATTTCTAATTTTGAAATATGTGTATATAATAGCAATAAAATGTTGTGAATTGAACTATCTTACGTGAATTAATTTTTATAATTATTACATATTATGTACTTCTTCTATACACTATAATAATTAAATATTAGATACTTCTTTTCAAGTACATTTAGATTTTCCTAGTTATTCAATATTATATGTTTTTTATATACTAAAATTACATAGATTATATTATCAATAATTTATACACAAAAACTCATGTGAGACGGTCTCACGGATAGTTTCCGTGAGACGGATCCTTATTACCCATGTATTGAATCAATTTTCACATATTTCAATATAAATTATTAAGGATGGATTATAAATTGACTCGTCTCATATAAAAAGATTCATGAGACGATCTCACATGAGACTTACTCCGGTAGTTAAAAAAAAAAAGAGAAGAGTAATTAGTAGTCAGTTGTTTGGTCAAAAAAAGGAGCATGTGATCGATGGAAACCAGAAGGAGATTAGAATAGTTATTATTTACCTTGTGATTCCATTTTCATGGAACAAATTTGCCCAATTTCATTTTGAATCTACTTTCAGAAGCAGTTGTTCATCATCAATTTCTCACACAAGAAGAAGAGTGCTTGAAATTGATCGTCGCTGGCGCACTTCGCTGTACTATTACTTTCTATCTCGCTATTTTGCGCCCTCGTTGGGTTGCGTTTGCCACTTACCCAGCTCCATAATCGGCCCTCGCCTCCTTCTTCATCGTCGTGTGCTGTAACTGAGCTCAACGACGTCGTTTCGTCGGAGATCTACGCCCCGGTGATGTCCAAAGCGCGGGTCTACGCTGACGTCAATGTATTGCGTCCCAGGGAATACTGGGATTACGAGAATCTCACTGTTCAGTGGGGGTAAGTAGTTAGTAACACTACTGCACTTGATTTCTTCGTTTGCTACTGTGATTTCTCATTAATTACTTGTGAAGAATGCTCTGTGTTGAGGATTGTGAACGGGAATTGTGGATATCCAGTTCAGATGTGATATAATTTGAATTGCTTAACTTTGCTTTAGACTACGTGTAAGTTGAGGATTTAGTGCGTTTTAATTTTCCGTTGAATTTGTATTTCTTCATTCATTGATGTTCTTGTTTTGTGTCTGTGTTTGTTGTTTCCCCTTTCCTTCAGAATTGAATTTGGGTATGTTTGATGCCTATTGGGATCCTTGCATTACTTTTAAATTAAACATGCAGCAAAAAATTAGATTTCAGAATATTCATAAGCTCTGAACTTGGAGTAAGAAAACCATGTAGTATAATTCACCAAATAAACAAAGAACTAATTAATGGAAAAGAATATTAGAGTGGTGAGACCGTTCGTGTAGCAAATATAAAACGAAGATAGTAACAGTGCCCCCACCCCCTCCCTTTGCTTCTTTATTTTACCATCTCATTTATGTGGCAAGTTGCTTTGCTACTTACATTTTATATTTGCTTAACCTTATTGGAGGGTGTGAAGGAATTATGTTGTTTAACTTTTCTTTAGGGTGTTAAAGAGTAATTATCCATTATGGATTTTCTCGTGTATAATATGACAAGGTGAACAATCTATGCTTAAACTATTGAATGTTGTGTCAAATGGCCATAATTGTTTTATGTGTGCACGACGACTTGAGGACAGCTATTCAACTGTTAGTGATTTGATTTTCTATTATACCAGACTAGTTTGTTGAAAGCATGACCTTCTAGAAGATGCAACTCTTATGTCTGAATTCTTTGATATATGTTTTCAGAGACCAGGATGATTATGAGGTCGTTCGTAAAGTCGGGAGGGGAAAATACAGTGAAGTTTTTGAAGGCATAAATGTGAACAACAATGAGCGGTGTATAATCAAGATTCTGAAGCCTGTTAAGAAGAAAAAGGTGCATTATTCCTCCTATTTAAGTGACCAAAAGAACTTTTTTGATTATGTTTTTTCAACACTTCCTTAAATATTAGCTGTTTGGTGATGTAGATTCTAGTGAAAAAAACTCAAAATGTGCTTTTCTCTTTATGATTAATATATGCGATGTAATCCTACATTTGAAGGCTGTTATATTCATATAATACTTGCAGGCTTTTACTGGGTTTTGCTTCCCTAGATTCTTTTGTTTTTTCCTCTGAGTTGATCAAAGGGCCAAAGGCTACCGAAAGAAGAAGTATAAAACTCTATAATAGCTAAAAGTATCCATGTATTGCTTGTATGAACTGCAGCTCAGTAGTGACAAACATGTTTTCTAAATTTGTATTCAATCTTCTGCTACATATATTTTTTCTTACATGATGGTTTTGATATTGTTCAGTACATTTAACTGTATTCTTATGAAATGCGAAATGCGGAAAATATGTAGTAGAATATGTATGGTTGGGTCATGATTTAGTTCTTTATGTTTAATTTATCTTCTTCTATTGTTGTATGCAGATAAAGAGAGAGATCAAAATCCTGCAGAACCTTTGTGGGGGACCCAATATTGTCAAACTTCTAGACATCGTTAGAGATCAGCACTCGAAAACTCCTAGCTTGATATTTGAATTTGTTAACAGTACAGATTTCAAAGTTTTGTATCCTACCTTGACAGATTATGACATACGCTACTACATATATGAGCTTCTCAAGGTAAGAAAAAATGTCATTCAATATTACTTTTATGCAATTGACCTGTGAATCTTTCTTTTTTCTTTTTTTGATTTTATTATAGGCTATATCATATTTATGCTGCTCCTAAAATTCTGACGGCGGGAGTGCTTATATAATTTTTACTTGCTTAATTTAAGGTGTACTGTAAAGGCCCCATGCCCAGGTTGGTTTCTCATCATGAATAATACTAATAAATGAAACTAATTATCTACTAATTATGTGTTCATTATATACAAGAAAGGAAATTCGTATCATATCAGATATGCAAGATATGCAGGTAGCTTATGTGTGCTGGGTGGTTTTCTTGTCTTGTAACGGAATTCCGGGGGGGGGGGGGGTGTATTGAATATAGGAGGATAAAATATATCTAGTTATGTTTTTTATCAATATTGTTATGGTGCTTGTGCTTTTGGAAATTGATAGACTGTGATGTTCATTTGTTCGACTTTTAATTGCTCACATAAGATATAATTTATTTTGATTGGAGATTTGATATTCATTCCAGAGACCATTATGTTTTTGACTAAGATCTGAATTTTTCTGTTTTCTTAGGAATGACTTCAGTTCCTGTGCAAGTTTTGCTGGCTTCTGAGGGTCTCAAAACCTGGAAAAAAAAAAAAAAGATTCAATTGCTCTTTGAAATCTTTATTTAATGTTTTTTAAACAAAATCCGAAACCATGTTTTTTCCTTTTAATCTATTGTTGCCACCTTTATCCTCCCGTCTTAAATTTTCAAGACTAAATCAGAGAGAGACTTTCTTTTCTTCATGTGTTCAATGTAAGATTTATATTATAGTAATTGTATTGGGTAAAAAATTTCTAAATAATTCTACATGAAGATCAATTAACGCATGATTTACAATTTGTGTGTAATATTTTGTCTAATGGAATTTCAGCGATATATTTCTTCATGCTTGTGTAGGCACTAGATTACTGTCACTCACTGGGAATAATGCACAGAGATGTTAAGCCTCATAATGTAATGATTGACCATGAATTGCGAAAACTTCGCTTGATTGATTGGGGTCTTGCAGAATTTTACCACCCGGGCAAAGAATATAATGTTCGTGTTGCTTCAAGGTAATAACAACTATTTTCTTTAGGAGAGTTGCTGCTGTTATCTTTTCCAGGATATACTTTTTTGTTTCCACTTTTCATGTTTCCAGCCAGGTCTTTTTACATTTTATTTAGAATGTGTATTGTTTTTTGTTGACAGTATTTGGACCTTTATTTATGTGACTTTCTACAGAAACATGTATGTCTGATGTAGCTACTTTGATTATATGAGTTCAAATCAATTTGTTGGATGTTGCATGCCTACATAGTACATGCATCTGCCCATCCATGTGCTCACTCTGTCTTTACATTTTTGGTTCCATTGATCATTTTCTGTTGACGGATGGAATGATAATTTCATAATTATTTAATGGAAGGATGAAGTTGTTCTCTTCCTTCTTTGCTTCAAAGCAGTAGATTTACAAGTTTTTGTTTCTTTTCAGAATGAAAGTGTAGCTAGTTAATCTGATTCCGTAAAATCCCCCTTTTTCATTCAGATATTTCAAGGGTCCAGAACTTCTTGTTGACTTGCAAGACTACGACTATTCTTTGGATATGTGGAGCCTGGGTTGCATGTTTGCTGGAATGGTGAGAGCTTTCAGTGGATCAATTTCTCTAATCCATAGATTTATCTTCATCTTTTCTTTTTTGGTGAACTTCTATTATTCACTGTATTCTCTTCTATTCATGTTCTTATGCAGATTTTTCGTAAAGAGCCTTTCTTTTATGGGCATGACAACCAGGATCAACTTGTCAAAATTGCTAAGGTTAATATTTTTGTCTGTACTCCTATGATGACAAAGGCAATGCTTAGATGGTTTTATAATAGTTTCCTTCACGATTTCTTCCACCATAACACAATCAAAAAAAAGTATCGTTTTCACGTGCATTATCTAAGACATCTCAATTTTCAATACATTTATTCTCAAACTCTTCTCCCAGAAAAATCCGAAACACATCCAAACATCCTCTACAACTTCATTCTGTCTAAATAGTTGAAAAATATGATTTTCACTATTTTTTAGGTTTTCTAACCAATATAAGTTGCAAATGTGGATATTCAAGTTAACCCGGTAGCTCTATACATTAAATACTTGCATAGTCAAGTTGCATCCCAAGTTATTTTGAGTATGGTAGCTGAGCGACTTTTCGTGTTTATCATCAGTTAGCGTGTCTTCATTGGTTTATAGATGTCTTAGCAAAGTAGACACATGAAGCAGCTGGCTACACACTATAATTCACTTTGAAATTTGTTGGTACTGATGTTTTCAGAGAACAGCACATAATATAGTGCTGCCTCTCCTCGAAAGCTGTTGGATTTCCTATGTATTAGTCATCTGATGTGAGATTCTTTGGTCCAGGTTCTTGGTACTGATGAGTTGAATGCATATGTACACAAATATCGCTTGGAACTTGATCCTCAACTTGAAGCTCTTGTTGGGAGGTATGCTGCGGGCCAAGAACTATGATGACAAAAACAAGTTTTGTTTTGCCTACTTTATATATTATGAAATATCTAATAAAATGTTCTTTGGATGCGACTCAAATAGATGCTTTGAAAATAAATAAAGAAATCCGAATTGCATAGTACATCTAGACATAAAGTTGTCTACTTTTGTCGTTTGACAGACACAGCAGGAAACCATGGTCAAAGTTTGTGAATGCAGATAATCAGCATCTTGTGTCGCCAGAGGTCATGCATTCATTAGTTATTCATAAACATTACCCCTTTGATGTTCCACTTGATCCAGACAAGTAAAAGTTACTAAAGAGCTTTGATTTTCTTGTATCATTGTGGCAGGCCATCGATTTCCTTGACAAACTCCTGCGTTATGATCATCAAGATAGGCTCACAGCAAGAGAAGCCATGGTATTCTTCATTGTCTTGCTTACAGTTTTTTAGTTTTCCTTTCTTAGGGATGTTAGGATGGGATTTCTCATTACTTTAAGTTTCTGGACCTTGCACTAACAAGACATGATACTCAAAGTCCGAATGAGTGCCTATCCAAGCATCCTTGAGTCTCGAGTCTTTTGCATTCATTTCAACAATCCTTTCTAGTTTGTCATCAACATTCTTTAGTTGTGAACTCTAATTATTCTTGGTGTCGTTTCAGGCTCATCCATACCTCTCGCAAGTAAGGGCTGCAGAAAGTAGCAGGACGCGAACTCAATAGCACCCTCAAGTGGATTCTGTTGTACTGTAACAAATCCAGCATTCCACAGATATTAAGTTTTGCATGTTTATCATTTGTTGACAAGTTTGTTTGTTTTGGATCGACCACCATATCACTTGTTTTTAGTTAGTTTGGAGTCGTTTGTCTTTGTTCAACTCATATCATCTTTTCATTTTTATGATGTTGTGTAACATGGTAATATATATCACAACCCCATTTTCAATGAACCATGATAGTTTTTGTTCTTATTTAAATAGTCAATCTCAACCCTTTTTATCCTTTTCATATCTAATATTTGAATCCTGTTTTTGCATTTCCATTGTCATCTACCAGTATTGTCTACTAATGAGTGAAGTTCATGATTTTTAATACTAAAGCATTTTTTCAAGGAAAAAAAACCATTGAAAGAATTTAACTGTTAATTTATATCCTAATTGATGCAGAAACAAAGAGAAAGATCTCTATGGAGCAAGAACCATCAATAGGGCCATCTACTTCAAATATTGAGTATCTATCTATATTGAATACTTATAAAAGAAAAAAAAAAAGAGTTGTAACTTGAGAAGTATTAACTCCCATGTCTTCATTTTAGTTTATAATTGTTATTTTACAGATTTAAACAACAGTGGCAGATCCATGATCTTAAAATGGATGTACGAGCAAATAAGATATACGTAACGTACTAGAAAAAAATTCAAGTGAAAGTTACAATGACATGCTAAAATTTGCGCATAAACATTGTTTAATATTTAAATATACAGAATTATTTATATACATCATGTGCATGAGTGACCCAGCAATTCGGGTCATATGACCCGAAAGGTTAATTTTAGGCTCAAAGTGTGCTGCCATGCGCCCCCAAATTCACGCTCAACCCTAATTTCACACTCTAATTTTTTAGTTATTTCGTCTAACCTTTTAGTTATATTGACATAACCTTTTAGTCAAGTTCGCATATCCTTTTAGTAAAATTCACATAATCTTTATATTTTGATAGTTTAATATTTTATAAAGTATTATAAACCTATATTACATCTTAAACTTTTGAGAAGCACTCGTGTGCCCCGCCAACTCAGTTCTCAAATATATATATTCTGTTTTTTTTTTTTTTTTTTTGTAACCCTAATGAGCTTCAACTTCTTCAACACAACCGCTCTTCTACATTCTTTTCTTCAACCACATTCTTCTACTTCTCTTCATTCTTCTTCATCAATCCCCACACTATCATTCATGCAATTCCGTCAGTTGCCCTAGTCACCGGCTTCCTCATATCCACCATCTCAATCTCTGACAACGGCAAAGCTTTTCGGTGCCTGAAATTCTCTCTGTCATCTCTCTTTTGCTCCTCTCTATGCATTCTTCGATCGGTCTCTTCCTCCTCCTTCGGCCACGAGCTGCCGTCCACTCTGACACAGATCATGTCGTCAATCTTAACGGAACTACTCCGCTTTTGTTCCGCCGTTGGATCTACAATTGAAGATTGCATAGTCGGTGTTGAGTCTTTTAAGGAGTATATATATTCTTTTAGATTCTTGAAACTCTTAAAGAGAGAGAGAGAGAGAGTTACACTATATTGAAAGTCTTGAGTGTTTAGAAGAGAGGTTGAATCTCTTTGTATTTTCTGATGTAATTTTTATTTTGGATTTCCTTTGGATTGAATAAAATAGCAGACAATCTTCTCCATGGATGTAGATCATTTGATTGAACCAAGTTAAAAGTGTCTTTCATTTCTTGTTGGTTATTTGAGGTGACCTTTATTTCTTTGATTGTGAGCGGTTTACTGCAAATCCTTGTGTTCACATGAATATTGCAACGATAACATTTGCCACGTACGATGCAACAGGGCTGTTTCGATGTTTTGCTCAAAGGTAATTCGATGTTTTGCTCAAATGTAAAAATGTGATACCTTAAAAGGGATTTATGTAATACCTCAAAGGTAAAATGTGATACCTTAAAAGGGATTTATGTAATACCTCAAAGGTAAAATGCAATACCATAAAGGTAAGAATATGAATACAAAGGGATTTATATAAGACCTTAAAAGAGATACAATACCAAAAAGGTAAAAATGTGATGTATACCTTTAAAGGGATTTATGTAATACCTCAAGAGTATACATATAATACCTCAAAAGTATACATGTGATATCTAAGAGTATACACCTCATACCTATCACTGAATCTCAACATAAGCAAGTAATAACAAGTAATACCTTAAGAGTATACATGTGATACCTTGAGAGTACACATGTGATACCTCAAGAGTATACACATGACATTTATCACTTTTATAGTGTATAACTTTTATGTATATATGTAATACCTCAAAGGTATGTACATAATATGTTTCATGTATTTATGTGATACCGTAAAGGCACATGCATAATACCTTTTAATATCACTTCTAATTGCATTCGATTAATACATTCATGTATTTATATAATACCTTAGACATGAACATGATTTGATTGCATTGATCAACTAAAATCCTCCAAACATTAAAATATAAATATTTATTTCAACCAATTCCCCGACGATTAAAATAAAATTATTGTTTTCAATTCAAATCTTCAAAACTAAAATAGAAAAACCATTGTTTAAGTCGTAAAATACATCTCTTCCTAGCTCTTTTAATTTCATCCATAGTCTATGACTCTATGTAACTTTTGAATGGTCATCTTTTCTTTCTTGAACTCCATAGTTTTTTCTGCTTCTTCTTCTTACTTTATTTGTGTTATATGCGACACAAATTTCTTCAAGTCATTCTTCTTTAACAACATAATTGTTGCAAAAAGCTCAAATTTGAGGATCATCTTATAGCACTCTGAAAAAAGAAAAACTATGATAAAATCACAACATGATATAAAAAAAAACATAATAAAAAGTATGATATCTTAAGTGAATACATGCAATAGCTCAAGCTTATTTATGTGATACCTTAAATACCTAAACATCAAAGTAAACCTAAACAACATAGAAAAAGTGTGAAACCCTTCAAATATAAGAGTACAATCATATCAACATAAATAACAACTTTTACAACATATAACTAAAAACCTTACATATATACACATAATATCTTTTAAAGTAACATATGATACTTTAAGTTAAAACATAGGATACCTTAATAAGACAATAAATATATGCATACGACACATTTGAAATAACCATATAATACCTTAAATGCATACACGGAATACTTCAAAGACTATCAATATGACACCTTAGAATCTATAAAATGCAGAACACATTTTGCATATTATAAGAGAAATATCAATCAACAACATCCACCATTTTCTCCTTCTGCATTTTCTACTTACCAGCAAGTTCTTTTTCAAACGACCCAAAATTTCTTCATTACTTCTTTTCTGCTTATGATCTGTATCATCCATCAAAAATTTAATTCATGAATCTGTAATAATATTTTGATCATTAATGGTCATAATGACAAAACAGATCAACATCTATTCAAACCTTGGTTTGTTCATTAATATCAAACACTCAATTCTCTAAACAAACTGAAAAAAAAAAAAAAAAAACATAAAGGCTATGATATTTATATATAAAAGTTACATCAACATAATATAAATGTTAAATTATTAACGTAAAAGTTTTCAACTATATTATCTAACATTTTATATTAAAAAAAGTGTAAGTATATTAATTTAAAGATTATAATATTTGTACAGAAATATTATACTCACATAACATAAAGGTTATCATATAAATAAATAAATACAAACTGAGTGCGGATACAACATAAGGGTCGCCACCAAAAAAAAAAACTTATATTTTTTTCTTAGTTACTACATTGTATTCGTATATAAAGATCACTCTTATATAATATAAAGTTTACACAAATACAACATAAAAATATTAACCTGAAGTAAAAAAAAAAATCAAAATCCGATACCCGCATGAGATGGTTCAAAAGAATCCAAATAGATACGAATGAGTATTAATGGGATTGAGATCTTCTATTACACTTGATGTTACATCTTCTATTCCAAATTAATCACCACACGCCACGTGTATTCAATGACATCATTAATGTGGCATGTATTAAATGTTATGTAACACAAGATATTACACCAAATGTAATAGAAGATGTAGACTCGTAATAGTGTATTATATATTATTGAATGATGTGCAACTGAAAAGGAAAGGTTAATGGAAAAGAAAGAGACGTAATTAATGCGGCGGACACCGAATATGCTCTCCTCATCCCTCCCTCCCTCCCTCCATTATTATTCTCTCATTCAATTAATCAACCAATTCTCTCTCTCCTCTCTCTCTCTCTCTCTCTCTCTCTCTCTGAACTTACAATACATACATGGCTGTGGTGGAGACTTTGCTTTTATGCCTTGTGGCTATTTCGGTTTTGTTTTCTTTAGCTATTGATTACCTTCAACAAAGCACTAAAACTACTTGCACTAGTCTTCATCAAGAAAGTGGAGAAATTTGTGAGAATTCTTCAAGTAATGAGGATACTTCAAAACCAAAAGAAATAGCAGAGGATTATTTTGAAGAAGAAGATGAAGAAGAATTTGTTGATGATTGGGTGAATGTTGAAGTTTATGTCAATTCCCACACCATTGCTCATCAATCCGGTATTCATAATCTCTTATCTCCTTATCAATAAACTTTTCATCTTCTAAACTTTGTAGCATAAATTAAACTTCGGATTTTTTATATTTTTTTCCGAGCATCTCTTGCAGTGCATGAAAAGATAATGTAGGTTTATTATTATTTTCATGTAAAGTTGACACTCATCCAACAATGTTTAATTATCGGGAAAATTTCACTTTACGTCCACTTAAAACGTTACTGTCCATTTTACGTCCACTTATTTTTAGGGTTTCACATTTAGTCCAATTAAAACCAAAATCGACCAATTTTGGTCAATTGGGGGCGATTGCATCTCAATCGCCCCTAATTTTGAATTTTTGATAAGACACATCAGCTGCCACATGTGCTCCGATAAGTCATGTCAGTTGAACTCAGCCGGAAAATAGATCTCCGGCGGCCAAAGGACCAAAATTGGTCGATTTTTGTTTTAATTGGACTAAATGTGAAACCCTAAAAATAAATGGACGTAAAATAGACAGTAACTTTTTAAGTTGACGTAAAATGAAATTTTCCCTTTAATTATCCAACCATCTCATTTTATCAAGTTCAATGTTAGTCAGATTAGTAAGCATTTATATGTTTCGATATGAAAATAGGAACTTGTTTGTAACAAGTAGTTTCATTGGTTGATTTATTGGTCAAATTCTATTCATGAACTCACTTGAATTGGTATTCTTCTTGATATTCTTCTTGATATGACAAAATCGTTGTATTAGAAAAGTTATTCTATAAAAATAAAAAAAGTTTTAACATAATATTTGATTCCAAACTAATTAAGTTTGATGATCGAGATAGTTTTTCTTATATATAAAAGATTACTTTATTATGTTATACATAAATTATATAAATAGGAGCTAGTATGCGTTTATGAACATTATGTTTCTAGATTTAGATAAGACATGTTTAAGTTGTAACAGATTATTTTTTGATGTTTACATGTAAAAACATGAACACATTTTCTACATTTCTTAAATATAGCCAAGAAAATGTGTATTGAATAATAATTCATTTTCCCATTCATTAAATGCAAGCTAATACAAGTTCCTCATTTTCTCTATTTCCTGCAGGCAGCCTCAATCTTCAATCTACTCCACGCAACGATAAAAATACAATATTTTTTACAAACATTCTGTAGTTATCCTAAGACGAAATCTCATCACCTATAAAGAATTGTAATGTAAGGTTTTTGGATGATTGGACTTTGGATCAATTTGTATCACGCAATGCAATGGAATTTGTACTACGACCTCGAAAGACTATCTCTCTTTTTAAAGGATAGAGTATATTAAATGAGTTCAATTCGTTTGGTTTAATTGCGGTTTCAATTTCGTATTACATTACTCGCTCGAGCTGGACTTCTGTGAGACCGTCTCATGTGCGACGGCACTTGCGCACGGTCGTGTTCTAGGATACGGTCGACTGTGCGCGAAAACACATACTTATAGCTCTAAAAGAGATACTTATAGATACAAATCACATACTTATCTCGACCGTGTCTTGAGACCCGACCATGCGCCATATTGCTCTTAGTTTTCGTACGAGGCACGACCGTATCCCAGGGCACGGTCGTGGGCGAGGAAAAAAAATATACTTATAGTGAAAATCACATATTTATTGTTAAAAAAAACATACTTATATACCACAGTCGCGCACGGTTGTGTCTTGGGATATGATCGACCGTGCGCGAGTGTCGTCGCACGTGCGGTTATCGCATATTAGTATTTGTGTACTCGTTTATAGCAATATGTGCATATAAATTAGATATCCCTTTTTAATCATTAAATATTGAAAATTCATCATCTAAAAGTACTACTCATCACTCTAGAGCTACATGGCCAAAAAGTTGTTTTAGCCTCTATATATCATGTTGAGAATAGTACTCTACATTCCTTATTTGTTTGTACTATCATGTTGTTTAGATAATATGGATTAGGCTGCAGGTTAATTTGTAGCTCATTATATTTTAACATGCAATCTATAATATTTTATTTATATCATATACTATTATTATATATATCTTATGATACTTATATCATCTCTCTCTATATATATGATATTATTTGTTAAAATTATTATTTCATAAAAAAGATTATATGATACACATAAAATTATCATATTAAATTATTTGTCAAAAGTATAAAATATTACTAATATGTATAAATGGTTTATATTATCAGAATAGAAAAGTTAGTTATCAGTTTACAAATATTATCAGATTATAATGGTTCAAATCAATTATAAACATGCAATATATGTGAAAATATTATATAATATATTGAAAATATGTATTATTATTGAACTATAAATAATTTGATGTTATGTCCGTTCTTTAAAATTTCTATTCTAACTTCCTCATATAATTTGACTTTAAGTGAAACTTATTAGTACTTTCAAAATTAATTAGGCCAGACTCTCATTATATAATCTAACAACCAAATAATATTATTTAATTTCCACATATTACAGTAGCTAGACATTGACGTGTTAATTATTAAAACTAGGTTTTGAACCCGTGTAATGCACGGGTTTGTTTAATTTTTTTTTATAAATAGTATCATTGAATACATAGTTTTTAATTTATTAATAAATTTTTTATTCTATACCCGTTAAATATTTGTCTATTATTTGTATTTTTCTTTCATTTAATCTTTTTATCAGTGTCTTAAATGAAATTTAAAAGTGAAGTTTAAATATATGAATTTGTATTAGCTTATATAGTATTGTTATTTGTAGCTGGGCTTCTTTTTTTTTTTTTTTTTTCCTCTTTATTTTGCACTTTAAAACTTGTTATATGTGTTGCTGCAATATTTCACACAATTTTTTATGGTTTAAGAGAGTGTTTGGACTGATTATGTCCATTTTGATTTTGGATGAAAAAGATCTCAATCACGTTATTTATTAGATTTGCATGATTAAAAATCATATCTTATCTTTTTTTTTTTATGACCAATATCATAATCATGTTATTTATTGATTTGTAGAATCTCATATTTGCAATATATTTTTTTCTATTTAATCACTTTTTAACAATTTCCAATAAAAATATCTTGCTTTTGTGCAAACTAAAATAATAGAACTTTTTTTGCACGAGCTTAATAATTCATCTTTTATCATTGGATTATTATGGACTATATTCGTATGCATTTATCATTATGTACATAAGTATGAATGTTCCTTTTTTTATGTATATATTGTAATAAAAATTGAATATGTACATTGTAGTAATTGATTTGTTAGGCATATATCCACATTAATTTCGAAATTGTAAAGTAGGATTAAGTTCATTTAGATACTTTTTTACTTTAAACTTTTTTGTGATTCGTAAAATTTTAAACTAATCTTGTTAATCTGATTGTATTAAATTTTTTAAAAAATCTATGGGGCCTAGATAATTTTTAAAATTGTTTTTTTTTATCAATAATATTGTCATTTTATACATCAAGAATGAATTGTTTAGCCTTGTTAAGTTTAAAAAAAATTCATTTGAACATGGGGAAATTAATAACAATATATGCTATTGTTGTTGTTACATTACAAAAGAAACAAAATGTCCTTCTAGTCTGGTAGATTAGACTGATTGATTAATAAAATAGCAAGCATAATTATTGGACTTGTGCGTATTTATTACATAGCTATATAAATGAAGAGGTGTGTAGGACATAAATTTATTAAAACTGCAGACTTAAAAGAGTGGTCTTTATCATTTTCATAGTTCATCTTGTTTTCTACTTACTACGCACCCTACTCAACCCCTTCTTTTCTCACACCACTACCTAAAAAAAAAGGGCAAAAGTTGGGTTTCTTGAGGCAACAAATTGCAAGTGGTCTTGTGCTTGTTCTGATTCTTCTTGCTTCCTCGTTGGTGAAGTTGCTGATGGAATTCTCTCTATTTCCAATTTTTCATTAAAATGTTGAATCCCTTGTGTGATAGCGTTCCTACATCCAAATGAAAGCCATGTTGAGTTGGAGAGTCTTAGCAGGGGGCCAGCCCCCTTGGCGAAGCACACATATTGGCCCATTATATCAAATGCTGCTCTGTTCTTGTATTGAATGTATTTATAATTAAAAAATCATGTCATCACTCCAATCCACAAAGCCATCACCCAAACTTTCTGCCAATTGTCGACTAAAAAGTAATGTAAGCCTCTGTATCACCTCTCTACCACGTGTTCTTGCGTCCATTTCAGTTTCTCACTCAAGCATGTTGCTCAAATTCTGACTCTCGTCACTTCTTCACACCGCTTTGATCGAACTTTGTAGTAATAGTATCTCCGAGTTCTTACATATCGATGTGTTTTTAGCTAGATCAATATATTTATCAGTGTTCTTTGTGTTCTTGTTTTTTGGCTTATTTTAGAATTGGATCTGTCCTTCATTATGATGCCTAAAACATTAATGTTTTATTTATCTTTTGGGTTTTGTCCCTGACATAGATACTACAGTAGCCATAGATCATGTTAAGTAGTTTCGAATTAATGTGATGTCTACTTAGCTGGTGTTTGTGAGAATATTTTCTTGTTATATTGCTATATTTTGATGGGCTGCCCACACATGATTCATCTGTCTTATAATTTGTAGATTGTTTCAATAGCTTTATATATTAGTGTTTATAACCTAAGACAAACACATAAGTTAAAATTATAGGAAGAATAAATAAATGTATAAAGCAAATTTTGTTTACGTTTATGTTAACGAAATGATTGTTGTTGTTCACTTAAAATTTTAGAAAGTATAAATTATAGTTTTTCTAACTTTGCTCTGAACTCATCTACACTTTGACTAATTCTCATAGAATGCAATATATAAAAGAATCATTATTATCTTTCTCTCACTCATAACTAAGCTAATGAGGATCATTTTTTCACAAATATAACAGTTGTCAAAGCAATATAATTCATTCATAAATACGAATGGAACTAAATCAAAAGTTGCATATGTTACCCTTTAAAACCCAAGGCAAAATCATAATTGACGAAATGAATTGGAATAATAAATGAATAAATAAATAAAACTGACCTTAGCAAGACCTTTCTGCTTGAAATTAACTAGGCCACCTCCTCAATTATTTCTTCATAATTGCAAACAAAAATGCACACTCCTACACCTCCTTCTTCTTATGCTCCTTCCATTTCTGGAAAAAAAAGTAAAGTTAATTAGTACAACGTTAATTAAAAATGTTGTCTTAAACTTATAGATCATTTACATTCGAAAGAATGTACTTATCTTTGTTTTTTGAATTATTTTATGTCCACGTCATGTTCATATGACGTATTGTGTGTCACATTGTTTTTTATAAAGCTAGGAATAGACCAAGCTGGATAATGAGTTTTGTCACCACTATTTTAGTTCGACATCTAGTTTCCTATTAAACATTGTAAACAAACATTGGCCTTAAGTGATTCATTAACTCACAGAACAACAACTATAGATATAGAGTAGGGAAATAATAACAGGAAAATTAGTGTTTATCTCAAAATGCAAGATCAGAAATTACGAGATCATAGAAGATGAGAACATACAAAAAAGAAACTAAATAGTTCAAACAAAGAGAATTGCCTCAAAACTCAAGGCTCGACATTAAGAGCAACAGGAATAGGTATTACGATCCACTTAGCGATTCGTAGCAGTAACATGTTCAGTTGGTATACAAATTCTTAAAGTAGCGATTCCTGTGTATGGTGTTTGACTATCAAATTGAAAGAGATGAGAAGTAATAATGGTGGCTCATGATTTGCTGGATTTATGCAGCCTGTATAAAGTTGGATTCCTTTGGTATACTGTATTTTGTGCTACACTTCTATATGGTTATAACATATGTGCTAACTATTGGGTACCAAGTACTCTTAGAGGTGGCTTCATTGGCATGAAAGAAATGGCTTAGATATGTTTGACTAATCTTTTCCCATTATTATTAGAGATTATACATATTACGTCGTATGCTGACTCTTTCAAAATGTAGTACTATTTTGGAGGCAGGTTTGACCAAGAGAAACAATTTATACACAGATTTGAGAATTGCACAAATTTTCGTCAATTAGAATAACCAAGATAAGTCTTCAAGTGTCTCAACAATGCATATTGAGACCATAAATCTAAGAAGAAGCATATACAAATATAAAGAAGCTAAGACTAACTCAAGTCACCATACAAAATTGAGTATTTTTAAGACAAGCAAAATCATTGAGACACCAAGCACAACTTGCAAACGGGATCCGTAATTGTCTAACCAGAAAAATAAACCTAACAAAGTGATGAGAATATCAGAAACAATTCATTCTGAACACATAAACCCAACAAAATGAACAAAAATGGAATAAGTACAACACATTGAAAAATTTGAAATAACAACTTACTGATTAAATCAAACCCTCAATATGATAACATCCACAAATATGAAGCCTAAAGTAATGACTTTACACACAACAACAAAAATAAAAAGTCAAATGTTATAATCATGTTAGGATTACTTTACCTAGAGGCACCGGAGGTAGGAGACTAAATGGCTCCTAGAAAATCATTGCCTTCTCCATCTCCCCGACCGACTGATACTCTTGGACATCCTTAATCATTTGGTCTAAACTCAAAAACCTTCTCATTTTCTCCGTTTTTATCCACAACTCATTTGATTCGAGTCCGTTCAGATTCCTCTCTGCCTCACTCTTGCCAGATATCATTTTTCAGCGGCAATTTTGATCTGGGTTACGAATTGGGAGGGATCACTTTCCTCTTTTCTATGTTTCTAAATTTGGGGCTGTCTTGGATACAAGTGGTCGAATACCTAATATGCACAACTTTGACCAGTTCATATATCCAAATAAACAAAGAAGTAGTAACTCTTGAACTCAAATTATTATCCTATCACCATGAGTGATTCCACAGCGAAGAAGAAGCGAAATCTCCCCGGAATGCCTGGTAAGAAAACCTTCAATTACTGAGCTTTGTAGAGTTATTTAATCGTGGAGTTGAATTTTGCAATTTTGTAATCCGATCAGATCCTGATGCTGAGGTGATTGCTCTGTCGCCGAAGGCGTTATTAGCGACAAATAGATTTGTTTGTGAAATCTGCAACAAAGGCTTTCAGAGGGACCAAAATTTGCAGCTTCATAGAAGGGGTGAAGTTTTTCACTCTTGTATGTTTCTTGATTGAATTGAGTTTGAAGGCGGCATGCGTTTCTCCTGTGCAATTGCGGATGTGCGTTTCCATCTCTATTTCCTCTTCCGTTTCCATTGTTTTATTGTTTTCCTTTTTATCTTTCTTGGTTTTTCTTTAAAAGAGACACATGGTAAAATTTTAAACTCACAAATGGCATATGTGTCAAAGATATAAAGGTTTTAAAAGCTGATGTGACATCATTTGGGAGACTCAAACCCTACTTTTTTATATATATAATATAATTCAGAAAGCAATAGAACTTCAGAGAAGACTTTATTTCCTTATTCCATAAATTATTAACTTTCCAAAATAATAAGAAAAGAAACCTTGTAATAGATCATAATCATTCATTATCTAGAATAATTATATAAAAAAACATCTTATTTTATATGAGAAAAAAACATCTTATTTTACATGAGAATATGAGAAGAATATGAGAAGGATCAACCCGTACTGGACAGCTTAATGATTCATATATAAATAGAAATCGTCTCTACTGAATTTTTATGTAATAAAACTAACTCCTATTTATACTAATAAAAACCTAAAATCGATCATAAAAAATATAAATACAAAATCTTACATAAAATATTAACAAAACGTATAAATTGATCGAATATATCGGATCTCCATTTTCCATCATTAATAAACCCACAGAATTTTGTTAAATTTATTGACAAAAGCGTCTAAATTGCACCATGATCATTTCAAAATGATCTAACCAGAATCCACTAGGAAAAATTACCAATTATATCATGTTAAAGACAAAAAATGTTTTTAAACATAGTGGTATAACTTATATGAGAATACAGACAAAAATTAATAAGAGATATAATTCCAAAACTCGAGGACAAAATTATTAGTTATGAGAATATAATTGTTATAAAAAACGTGTATATGAAACATTAACACCATAAAAAAAATTGAAAAAATAAAAAATTCTAACCCTATTTTATACTAGACCACCCTCTAGAAAAATATGATATTTTCAAAATAAATATTCAATTCATAGATATTATTCACATACACTAAAATAAATATTTAACTTGTTTCAAAAAAAAAAGTTATTACCAACGTTTAATTCTATCTGTCTTTCGTAAGTTAAACCAATCCAATTCACATAAATAAAAATCACAAAAACTCATATGAGACGGTCTCATGAATAGTTTATTATCCATTAATTGAATCCATATCCACAAATTTTCATATGAATTGCTAAATGTAGGTGATAGACTGACCCTCTCAAGGATCAGTTTATCCATGAGACGGTCTCACACAAGACTTGCTAAAAAAATTACTGCAAAGTTTCGTTTCCATTTAATTGATTTGATCGCTTCAAGATTTTTTTAATATTTTTTATATTAGTGAATCCAACTGAAAATGATGTAAAAGATAAATGAAAAAGAGTAAAGAGTTTATTAGTAGGAAAATATGAATATAGATACAATACTAAGGTACGCCTTGGCGGTTGACGGCGTCAGTGGCGGAGTTGGCGGCGGCGCCACCAGTGAGGGTGGGGGCGTCGGTGGAAGCGGCGGCGCCACGGCCAGGTTGGGGTTGGAGGTGGCCGTGTGTGCCGTATCCTTGTTTCTTGTAATCTTCCAAATCTTTGTATTGTGTGTATGGGCTTGTTTCCACCGGCAACCCTTCTGTACTTGCTGCTTTCTTTCTCTCTTCTTCTTTCTTTTCCATCTTCTCTCTCCTCTTTCTCTCTCTAACAATCTTAATTTTATAGGTGGGATTGGATTAAGGATGAATTTATAAGGTTTGATAGTGTGTGTAATGGTGCCACGTTTCTCCACTTCAATGATGACGTGTCCCAAGCTGAGGGAATGAAGGCTAAACCCATGTCACACCCTTCACTTTTCCTTTCTTTTTAAATGAGATACATATGTGAAATAATATAGGGAAAAAATGTGATGTTTTAACTATATATATATGGTTTTAAATCTTTGTCACACATTGGGATTGAAGGGATAAGTGACGGATCAGGATTTGAAAGATGGGGTGTAAATAAATAAATATATAATAGAGAAAAGTTGTTTGATTGAAATATGTAAATACATATTATAAACTATTCAACTGAAAATTATAATTACAAACTACAATTTGATCATTCGAGTCTTCATTTTTTGGAAGCGATCCACCACATCAACATCAGAAATTTGTAAGAGCACATCCTTCTCAATGAAAGTGACCAAACAATCATTCAATAATTGACCAAAGATCATCATCAGAAATTTGTTTCTTCATTCCCTTGGCTTTATTTTATTTTATTTTAAATCTATCTATATTATTATGTTGTTATTTGATGATATATAACAAAAATTAATATCCAAATATCGATATCACAAAATGTCGATATATTATATTAATACAATATCACAAAATATCATGGAATCGAGTAAAAATATCAATAGAACTATCAAATCCCTTGGTTGATATGGTTATGCATATTTAATTAGATGATGAAGTTAGTACCCTCTCCAGAAGTAGGTACCGTAGGATCTATGATGGATGATAGGTACCAAAAGTTTTTTGATGGATTTGAAAAAGCAAGCATTCACAATTCTGATTTATCGGAGTCATTTGATAGTTTAATTGCTATTTTTATTCGATTCGATGATATTTTGTAATATTGTATCAATATATATATATATCGACATTTTGTGATATTGGTTTTTGTCCCAATAGTATCTATCAATTATTTGCAATTAATATCGATATTTTGTGATATTAATTTTTGTTCAATAATATATATCAATAAATAACAACATGATAATATTGATATATTTACTTTTTTTTTTCTTTATTGATTTATGCACATGGACAGTCTATAATTAATATTAATATTTTTGCAATATTGTATTTTATACAATATCAATAACTTGACGATAATTGTTTTTGTTGAAAATGCATATCGAAAAAATATTTGCGTGATATCATTTTTTGTTGATCGATATTATTTAAATATATATAATAGCAATTAAATTGAAATGTGTATTGAAAGTATATAAACACCAGTCAATTTTATATTTAATTGGATATTTTATGGAATATAATAATTAATAAAAGAAAGGGATATTCATTTTTCTTATTTTTTTATCTACATGGATGTGATGTTTGCATGATTTGAGAGCCACATCAGCTAAGGAGAGAAAAAATATAAAGCCGTAAAAGAATATGTTAACAGCGTTTCATTCTGATATCTTAAATTGATAGTTTGCAATCTTTCAAACCCTGGATTGATAAGATTTATCTTTCACTTTCATAACCCGCATTGATATAGGTTATCTTTTGGGGCTGGATCGACAAAATCCATTTTCTTGATTTAGTAGCATTGTTCTTCATTTTTAATTAAATTAATAATAAATCATAAAAATACAATACATGAAATATATAACTTCAATTTTATAAGAAATTAACAACTATAATATCAAACCCACAACATGAATTCATTGAAATCACAACACAAATATCATAAAATCAATACATTTTACATACAAATTTATGAAAATGCACAAACCTTAATGTATAAACAACTAAAATCACATTAACCAACTAATAGTTGAATCAAATAATAAATATGAATAATGATATTAAAATCTTAATAAGTACTACCTCCGTCCCTGCTATCTTTGCCTACTTTCCGTTTTTGGACGTCCCAGCTAACTTTGCCAACCCAAAAATGACAAAGAAAAATTTACTCCCTTACCCTTCCATTTCTTTCATTTTACAACTTTTGCACTCAAAAAACACATATTAATTACAAAATTGCCACTCAAAAACATTAAAATAACACATCACATCAAAGTCAACAGTTTTTTCTTAAACTCCGTACAGTCAAACCGTGGTAAAGATAAGGGGACGGAGGGAGTATAATATATAATATAAAAGAGAAGGAAAAAAAACTAACCAGAAATGGAGGGCGTGCAGGCAACGACAGTGACACATGGGAGAAGAAGAAATGTAATAGGGTAGGATACAAATGAATATATTTATAATGACAAAATTGTAATTATGTAAATAGCTTTATAGTAAATATATTTTTAAAAAAATTCATGGGGTGTAGCTATAACCCCATGTTCCTTAGTAGATCCACCCTCAAAGGGACTATGGATATTGTTTCTCTTGTAATGTAACTGATGCCATCATTTTATCACCGATTTGGTTATGAAAATAATGGTATGGTTTGTTTAGGCATCCACAATAACTCTTTTTAAGAATATATTAAAATAATACATCATTTGTAAAATATAATTTTATACGTTGTGAGACCTACACATATATATTTATAGGCAAAATATTTTGTGCAACTGGTTCATGGATTTAGGATCCATGCATCCGGGTCGACCTGTCCCACGCGCATGTGGGTGCGCTCAAACCCACCAAGATTCGCTCCAGACAGTCATACCCTCATGTTATGTTAGAGTTACATTCATGATATGTTAGTGTTACCCTCAAGGTAACTCTAGCATAACGTGAAAGTCACTCTAACATAACGTGAAAGTCACTCTAACATAATATGAAAGTATGATTAACATTGTTTTTTACCTTCATGTTATGTTAATGTTACTTTCATATTATGTTAGTGTTACCTTCATGTTATATTAGTGTTACCTTCGTGTTATTTTAGTTCAGTGGTTTTAAACTAAAGGTATGAAATTTGGAGATGAGGTCACATTAACATAACGTGAAGGTAACCCCAACATAACACGAAGGTAACACTAACATAACGTGAAGGTAACGACCAAAACACGCGAAAAAAGTAAAAAGCCGCGAGTTGAGCGGGCCAGTCCAGTCTTCGCCGCGAGTTGAGTGGGCCAGTCCAGTCTGCGCGTTGCCCGCGCGCGGCCCAGTTGCATGGATATGCACAAGATAGTAACTCATATTTATATCTCTTACTCTCATAGATAAAAAATATCCCGATATATCTCCGATATTTCCCCAATATTTCCATTTTTTGACGTGACTGAAACAAAAACGTGGTGTAACGATATATCTTCGATATTTTTATTTCTTTGTAAAAAATTAAATGAAATATCAATAATTATTAGTTATATATCAGTATCGATTTCGATATCGATAACTTTAGGTAAAAATTATAGGAAAATTCATGAATATAAAGGAAATATCGATAAAATATCGGTAAATATTGGATAATATCAGTAAATATTGAGAAAATATCAGTAAATATCAAGAAGATATCGCTAAATATCAGGAAAATATCGGTAAATATCCAGAAAATATCGCTAAATATCAGGAAAATATCGGTAAATATCCAGAAAATATCGCTAAATATCAGGAAAATATCGGTAAATATCGGGAAATGTCGGTAATAATCGGAAAAATATATGTATCGATATTTCCACCGAAACTGATATATCCATCGATATTTCCGTAAAATTAAGGTACCGATATATCTAACGAAATCGATATTTTCATCATTGCTTACTCTCCTCTGAAATGCATTCTTGCAAGAGAATATTGACCCGCAAGAATTGATGACATGTTTTATTATTAAATATCCAATATCATATTTAAGAATAATCACTAAAATAATGAATGGTTGATGGTGCTGTTAATTCTCTTCTTCAAATTAATATAATAAGGTTAATAAAGAATATTATTTATTCAAATAAAAATAATGATCACGTTGTCAGTGAAATGGATGCAATTTTAGTAATAGACAAGAGTTTGAATAAGAGTTGATCTAAAATAAATAATAAGTAACAAAATTTAAGTTAAAAATAATATTTTTCAAGTTAAAACTAGTACTTTGAATTTGTTTCGCAATAATTCATATTCAAAAAAACAAATACACCTCGAATTCCACTTCATCAAACATTATAGGGTTCATTATCTAAAAATAACCAAACTTAAAGTCCAGTTTGAATTACAACAAAAACTCGACTATAACACAGAAAAAAATTGAACTTAGCACTTGTTTTAGTTCAAGACATGTTTGAATTTTATGTTTGAATTTTTAGGAATCCAATTGATGATGTTGAACCCAAATTATACATGTTAATTATCAATATTTAATTTTAAATACAATCATCATCCAAATGTAAACTTATATATCAATAATTAACTTGTACAATTTGAACTTCACATCAGCAATTGAAGCCCAAAAAACTCAATTATGTCGCGAATCAAACAGGATCTACATGTAAATATATATGTTAATAATTAACTTATACAATCTAAATCTCATGTCAACAATTGGAGACCGAAAAAATCCAAACATGTCCTAAATTGAAATAAGTGTTGAGTGTTTTTAGTATTACAGTTAAAAGTTCATGTTGCTATTGAAACAAGACACTAATTTCATGCTTCTTTTTTTTTTTTTTTCCCTGTAATTAACTTTATAAACTTCACATTTCAAAGTAATATATTTCTCATTCATCAAATCTTAAATTTAAATCTCCATTCCACTTGTAACTTACAAGAGAAAAGAATAACCTTATCCCAATACAATCACAAGGGGATAATCTGATAAAACATATTAGTTAAAAATCATTAGTCATTACAATGGACAATCATTAAATTTTGAATTAATATAAGAGTTTAACTATAAATATTGGGATTGTAACGATAGATCATAATATAAAGACTTCCATAATCAAAGAACAACCCAGATAAAACGACACCGTTTGGCAGACATGATGAGTGATTGCTTGTTACCCCCCATGGAACGACGCAGTTTAGCAGCAAGATCTGAGGCATAATCACCCCAAAGGGAATATAAGATTGATAGCCATCAAATGTATTCTCCACTTTTCAGGGCACATGAGCTGTGATCACTTATACGATCAACGATTCCAACCACCTCTTCTCGATGATATCCATCGAAAACTATTTGCAATGTTGGTCCCCTCGAGTTTCCCTTTCATGAAATTATCAGGAGACAGTAACGTCATCTATCATCTCAACAATCGGATTATTTGACCATACCAGAAATAAAATTTCCTGTTTCAGAAGATGGGTATGTATGGATCACAAGTTGTGTCTACTCCGGTCGAGTTGCTTTCCCCATTTTCTTAAGAAGTACATGCAACCAGCAGCTGAGAACAGCCCTAAAGCTGCAAATGAAATAATACTTGAATTTCCGATGCATTGATACTGACTTCTCTGCAACATCAAATGATAGATATCAACTTATGTCCAATTTTAAAAAATAAGGACCAAAACAGTTTAGCAGTAAAAAGGGTTCTGCATCTTATTCAAGACTACGAGATTGCTCATCACGAATCACCAACCACTGAATCCCCCTTTCTCTCTTTATGTTTTATAATCTATTGGATCTCAGCAATTAACCAATTTCAAACATTTAAGATGGTTTATTAAGTAAATAGTAATTAATCCTGAGCTGTTAGTTTCTACAAGTAAAATGGTAAAGAAGTGCACCCCACTAAGGAACAAGAACTTTAGTTCTATTTTTTCAGCAATTCAGATTGGTCTTTGTCATTACCCCAGTATCGTTTTCCGTGGGGCCATTCTAATCTAAAAGAAAATGGTTATAGTGATCTACAGAAATTTCTCGCAGCAAAATAACACTAATAATATTAGATTTTTGATACAAGTTGTAAGATGTGGTAGCAGAATGTACCAGGACTAGGAGAAACAACACTGCTGCATTTGCTGGCATGAGTGACAGGCTCATTATTCCGCCACGAATTTCATTTGGCACGTACCTACACAAGTGTAAGATGGATTAGACAGCAAGGAAATATTTAGAGAATGGATATCAGAGCTCCACCATAGGCACTGCCATTACAACCATATGCACATGCATGTGGCATGCTGGAGGGCTCCTTTGATTGCTAATATTTTGTACCCTCTTTAGATCAGAGATCACAAGTACCAAGATAATCATCCTCCCAAGATAACATGGATTTTTTTTAAAGAGAGAACAATATTAGCTTACATTGTTCTCAATCTGGCAAGAGATGGCATAGCGACACCCGTGCAAGTTTGAAATAAGCAGAATAATGTCACAAGAACTCCTATATCCTGAGATAAGACATTAACTCTTAGACTAGAATATTACAAAAAGAAGATTAATTATTGTTTCTCAATGTTAAGAATGAGTGAGGAGTTCCACACCTGATAATCGTAGGCAACAACGGACAAAGCAACACCCATTATAGTGAATACATAGACTAGGTATTCCTCTGTCCGAAGCACTAACGGCCCATGAAAAAGCCATGGGAATCCAGTGCTACCAAGCATTTTAGAACCCAATAAACAAGGATATATCAAACCCACTGATACTTCTCTTCCATCAGCCTGGATCATAATACTGATCAAAAAAACTTCCCAGATTTCTAATAGAAAATTTACGGAATGAAAGAGATAAATATACGTTTTCAAAACAAAATTAACCACAAGAAATATATAATTTGACCCGAAGAAGGGGTTAAACTTATTACTCAGGAGGGGGGGGGGGGGTGGTTGACCCAGTGATTTGCATCTTGATATAATTTCACAGAATGATGTAAAATAACCATGCAAATAGCTTCTACTTTCAAGGTCAGAATCGCTCAAGTTTTCTCTACGGGATGTAGCCACCTTAACATAATTCAAGACATTTAAAAAAGGTTTTGCTAAAACTAACAAAAATCAACATGTCACTTTGGTTCCTTTCAACAAAATTCAGTTCAAATCTGACAGAATTGAGAGTAAACAATTTATAGTGGAAAAGTTTTGTACTATAATTAGGATTATTAAGGACGTCCAATGAGCTCTATTTGAAAATAATTATACGAGCTCTATTTAAAATAATAATAATAATAATAATAATAATAATAATAATAAATAAATAGATATTATTACTATAATAATAACCCTATGCTCATCTACTATTATTGGATTCACTTGTAAAAGTAGTTCACAGTTGACTTTCAAACAAAGTGATGACTAAAACAGAAACGCATGCATGATATTATATACTTCTAACAGGAAATTTGAATTTTCTGCCAAGTTTCACTCAAAATTTCCAAATATTTGGACAATATGTTTGCATTGTCTTAGAATAGAATGACATGAATAATAGTAAATACTTCTAACAGAAAATTTGAACATTATGTCAAGTTTCACTTCCGAGTACTAGAACAATCTATTAGCATTGTTAGTCTTCTAGAACTCCAGGTCCAAAACAAAGGAAAAACATCATATATGCACACACAAAAGATTGCACTTTGCATAAAAGTGGTAAAACATATTTTTTTTAAAATGTTGTAGAACTCAGAATCCTACCACTATTGTTGGGGCCCAAAGAATCCAAAATGCTGCAACAGAAAATTGTACGCATGCTTGTGCCCATGATAAAAGCCATATCCTTTTATCTGCAAAATGGAGAAAGTATTCACTATCAAATTTCCAAAAATTTCGGACATCTTGAAGAAATTCAAAATCTACACTAGTTTCCAAGGCAATGCCAAAGAAATACTTTAACTATTCCTCTATAATTCTTTAAAGTTCACATGCTCATATCACTTAATATATAGAAACTTCTGATATAAATCATCAAAATCTGTACACATACCACTAATGACATGTCTCTGAATTGAAATACGATAATCCTTCAAATCTGCTGTTTTGGGAGCTTCTTGCCAACCTCGGGTAACATAGATAACAGCAACAACAGCAAAAACTGCAGCTCCATTCCATATAGATTTAATGTTTTTGTTGATATCACCATCAATCAGATAATTTGCAATCACCTGACTGCTGATGAAAGATGCAGACTCCGAGAAAGTCATCAGCCAAAACATGTCATTAAGTAAATCTTGCCTCTGCCCGAGCTGCAAAAACTTAAAAACATAAAGTATTGCATACTAATCATATAATATCACTAATAACAGGCTACAAACAAAAGTTAGACCAACCTTGTCATGCTCAACAACCATCCATGTCTCGAAACTGAAGGAAAATATTGAAGACGCCAGTGAAAGAATAATGCTTGCCAACCAAACCATAGGAGTTCCAACAAGTATCTTCCATATGCTTACGAAAAGGTGCATCATGTAAAACAACAAGCACATTTTCTTATGGCCTCTGCAGAAATATCGTGATAATATTAAAATACATATACAAGACGATTAAATGCACAAAAGTTTTGTCCACAAGCTTAAGGCAAACTTTCTAAGTTAACTGAGGCATGCTGCAATCTATAAAGTATCAAAAATTTTAGTTCATGTACAAATCAATAACCTCTGTACTCTGTAGTACTTCTGCTATTTGTCATTTTATAAAATACAATTTTTTTCCATTTATCTTATTTAAAATTAAATAGGAAGAGTTCAAGTCTTTCTTGCCAACTCACCCCCGTTTTGTGTCAACAAAAAAAAAAAACACTTTACCCCTGTCTTGATGTTGTACTTATTAATTTACACAAACTTTAGTCTTTTAAACATATAATCATACATATTAAATACTTCCTCGATCTTTGTAAAAGTCAATAAAAATAGAACAGAGGGAGTAAGGTGTCGCAAGTCTCGGCGTTTACTTGATAAATTATCACTAGAACAAATGCATCATGCAAACATTATTCCACACAATAAAACTGCACAAAATGATAAAATCAGTGATTTTTATACTTTATACTCACATTATATCAGAGAGCATTCCAAGAAAACTCCCAATAAACATAGAGACCGCAAATTCAATGGATAAAAATGTCAGCATTTGCTCTTTACTAAATCCATAATACGCCAATTCGTACTCTCCAAACACAGCCCACAAACCCTCCATCACTTTTCAACAAACAAAAAAAAACTGTCAGCCAAAAAGGAGAAGAAGAAAAAAGGATGAATAAACAAGATTTACAACCCACATAAATAATGTAGACATGTAGAAAAGTAGAAATGTGAAGTGACCTGAGGAAAACGAGTAAACGAGAAGAAATATGCGCTGAAAACGAAGGAAAGAAGCAGGAGGCGCGTGATCGAAGACATTTGCGACTGCTTTGATGGGCAAACAGATGATTGAGAGGATGCACGAGATGAATAAAAAAATGTATATTAAATTGTTTGGTTCCCAGATTTCAGATTCAATGACAACTCCCATTGCAGCAGAGAGTTGTATGATGATAACCGTTCAGAAGAATATGGCCCTCTCAACTGGGCAGAAGAATATGCAGATCTGGATTTCTTCTGCAGAGAGTAATCTCTAAGTGCGTCTACAAAATAAGAGAATAATAACAAGGGCTGTAAGGTGCGTCCGCTCTGCAAATAAGAGAACAATAACAATGTGTGCAACCTCCATATGGATTATAAAATGAGCAATTCATATGATTCTCAAGGTAAACTTGTTTGTTGAATGAAATGCAGTATATCAAATCAAACCAGACCATCAGAACCTTCGGTTGCCAAGCATTATCATATCTGGGCTTTCATACTAATTACTCAGGTCAAACTTGATGGAATATAGTTTTGTCGAATGGAATAATTCATATATATCAGAAGCAAAAACCCAGAAAATTCGCAGTCTCCCCCTAATTTTCCCTATAGTCAATCTTCGCAAAATTTAAGCTTTAATTTTACAACTTACCATATAGTATGAAAGATCCATAGACCGGAGGAATCCAGGCATCACATTCAACCCAAGATATCAAAAGGGAATAAGATGGAACTTACAGCATAACTTTAACTTCATCTCTCAAATTTATGCATTCATATTACCATTTACTCTTGCATTTTTTACGTTTCTCTGCCTACTCTCACAATTATACATTTTCCAGCCACAGAAACATGTATTTTAAACTCAATTAGGGAAGAAAGGAAAAATAAAATAAAAAAAAGGATAGATTACAGATATTTTTCAGAAAACTGACAACAGAGCACAAGCAATCACCCGATTAAAATGAGAGAGAAGAGCAGTGAGAGAGAGGGAGAGAGAGAGAATCTGAGGAAAGATCTGCAAATGGATCTTACAAAAGGAAGAAGAGCGTGAGATGGAAATCAGGGTTTAGGATTTTGATGAGCTGTCTTTTCTTCAAGCTTCAGTCCTTCAAAACCAATGTTTATGTTATTTTCGAATTGACCACACATTACTGTAAATTCAAAATAGTCAATATCTTTTCTTTTCTCTAGTTCTTTTTTTATTAGAAATAAAATGATCAAAACTGAAAACCAATTAAATCTCCAAGAGCCACACTAAGATGATATGTGTTGTCCTTTATTAAGTAATAATGAACAATGGTTTTGAGCTTCAATCTATTTTTATAGTTTTATTTTAAATAGAGAATTAGTTCACCCCCATGTGATATATACATGTTTGTTATTTTTCACTTTCATCATTTTGGGTTTTAATCGGTTTTTTTAGAAATAGTAGTCAAGTTACGCTTTAAAAGTGAATTCTTACCAATTTCAACTCCTCACATTAAGTTTGAGGATAAGATAACAAGACAACTACATAAAAGTATCATGCGAGGTTAACTGTCCTCCTATAACCTTTTTAACCAGAAATGAACAAACATTCAACGTTTCTATCATAATGCAATAACATACTATGGGAAAAAGTATCAGGCAGACTGATATAGAGTTGGGGCATACTTATCTACTGCTCAGTTGTCCAGGCTGCATATTATTCCTTAATGGCTCACTTTGTTCGCATTACTATTATATAAATATCAGATTATGGGATTAGCATTTTTGTTTCAAATTTCAATCTCCATTATATGCAGTCTACAGCTTAATCTAATTGCCACATTAAGAAATGTCAATTAAGAACGTATGACGGTGACATTAACTCCCCAAATCAATTCAATGTCCCTGAGATTACCCAAGTTTTATAGCCATTAGCCATACAATTACGGTTAGATTGGCAATACCAAACAAAAATAATGAAAATCTTGACTATAGTCAAAAACTCAAAGGGACAGCAAAACAAGATCCAAAATTCCAAATCCCACAAATGAAAAAAGCTAACTATGGCATTTCATCAAACACGTTGGCTGCGAACATCACGTGGGTAATTAAGTTCATCTTAAATACAATTAATATTTAAATTTCAACATAACAGCAATGGGGCAAAAATCACATTCGAAGTGAATATCAATCCCAGAGATTCCAATCTTGCAAATAGTCACATAAAGATCAAAGCTTTGGATTTAATTTATTCACCTCAAACTGTAGGAATCGAAAGGGAGGAGAGAGAGGACACGAGGGTTGCATTATCCCGTTTCCGACATTGAAGATCGGGTCTGAGGTGCTAAGCAGAGTCACGCAGAGAGGCAGAGAGGAGTGGCAGAGTGGGTGGGGCAAAGCTGCTTCTTCTTCGACATACCCTTTTTCTATTTCATTTTTATGGTGGAATTTTCTCCTTAATTTTCCTTTTTGAAATATAAGTCTATGTTGTATTAAAATTAAAATTAAAATTCAATTCAAATCAAAATCAAAATAATAATAAAGTAATGCAAACAATTAAAAATAAACAATTAATAATTATGGACAATCTCTCATGTTAATCAAGTGCGTGGATGCCTCGGATCGAATCAGAATTAACCCATCAGCTTTTCTTTCTCTTTTTTCCGGGCTTGAATTTTTATTTTTTGTCATCATCTTTATATTTATGTTAGACATACATTTATGTAATGAAAGATTTTAAATATATACTTGTCACATCATTCTAAGAGATATATTTGTAAATTCAAAATATGTTGACGTGTATTTTGAACGTTAGTTAAGATTACATATACTTATCTCTTATATCTTCCTTGACAAACATCCTAAATTCGTGCCCCAACCTCTTCTTCGATTCTCATTTGTCCAACCCTTCTTGCCCTTATTTTTCTTCTTCTTTCTTTTTCTTCTCCTCATATTTACATCATTACAACAATACTTCATCGTCATCGTCTTCTTCTACTTCTCATCTTCACCACCATGGACTCTGCGCTTCTTCATTATTTGATTCTCGTTTTCGTTGTCTTTTCCATTGAGTACTTTTTAGATAATAAAGATATTCTAAAAAAGTCAATGACCACTTTCATAGAGCCACATGGGAATATGCCTGATATTCAGAAGATCAAGCTAGAATCTTTCTGGTTTACTTTTTTTTGGTTAAAATGCTAGACTCTGAGAAAGTGGGAGAGTTTTTTAACAAGAGAGCGCTGCATAAATTACCACATTCCCTATAATGAAAATAAATTTTAGAACATAATATAAGATAATATGAGATAATGCCATGAATTATAACTTAATGTTACAAAATACCACAAAATCTGACATTTTACTGATTTTGTACCAAAATTTGTTGCAGGAGTTGCAGGACTGATTTTTGCAGGAGGAGTTTGACTACTTTATTTACTTTATTGTGCAATGAATTGATGATGTAAAAACTACCACCCACCCCCATTAATTTCACCCCACTTCACCTCCCTCAACCTTTCATTCAAACATTCATCCATATGTTCAAAAAAAATTTACCTCCATAGCCATAAAACACACGATTTGTTAGTGGAATTTTTTTTAAAAATTACAGTGATTTTGGAAGATTTGTTCGGACAAGATTGTTCGGAGTGGAAGATTTGTTCGACAAGATTGTTTGGAGGAAGAAAGAAAGTTCGAGAATCAAATTTCAAACCAACAATGGAAGATCGAGTTAGTTAATTTCTACTTGTTTTTTTAGATTGAAGCATGTATTAGTGTTTTTGTTTTATAGATCCAAGCATGTATTAGTGTTTTTGTTTTTTTAGATTAAACATGTATTAGTGTTCTTGGTTTTTTAGATTGAAGCATGTATTAATGTATTAGTGCTTGTTTTTTTAGATTAAAGCATGTATCAGTGTGTTTGTTTATTTAGATTAAGCATAGCATGTATTATTGTTTTTACTTTCGGTTGTTTATTTTTGATTTAAGCATGTTTTAGTTGAAATGTAGTTAAAAATGATATGGGTTGAGGGGAAGATAAAATTTGCGAATAACCGGTTATTCGAAAATTTGGGATTGTTCGAATAAGCTTATTTTCATAATTAAGATAAATTTCGAATAATGTCTTATAAATTTCGAATAACCCAAAAAATTAGGGTTATTCGAAATTTATCTTAAATTAAGATAAATTTCGAATAATTTCGAATAACCCTAAAAATATAGGGTTATCCGAAATATATCTTCATAAGTATAATATAAATTTCGAATAACCCTCATTTTTAGGGTTATTCAAAATTTATATAGATTTAGGGTTATTCGAAATTTATCTTCTATATAAATTTCGAATAACCCTAATTTTTTGGGTTATTCGAAATTTATCTTCATTTCGAAAATTAAATTTAAGAACAAGATAAATTTCGAATAACCCTAAAAATTTAGGGTTATTCGAAATTTATAATGAAATTTATAATGAAGATAAATTTCGAATAACCCTAAATTTTTAGGGTTATTCGAAATTTATCTTGTTCTTAAATTTAATTTTCGAATAACCCAAAAATTTTAGGGTTATTCGAAAATTATCTTCATAATTAAGATAAATTTCGTATAACCCTAATTTTGTGGGTTATTCGAAATTTATCTTCTTCTTAAATTTCGAATAACCCTAAAAATTGGGGTTATTCGAAAATTATCTTCAGCCTAAATTTTTTGGGTTATTATATTAAGATAAATTTCGATATTAAGATAAATTTCGAATAAGTAATTAAGATAAATTTCGAATAATCCTAAAAGATAAATTTCGAATAACCCTAAAAATTATGGTTATTCGAAATGTATCTTCATTTCGAAAATTATCTTCATTATTAAGATAATTTTCGCATAACCCTAAATTTTTTGGGTTATTCGAAAATTATCTTCTTATTAATTTCGAATAACCCTAAAAGTTTAGGTTATTCGAAAATTATCTTCATAATTAAGATAAATTTCGAATAACCTTAATTTTTAGGGTTATTCGAAATTTAAGAAGATAAATTTCGAATAACCCTAAGTTTTTAGGGTTATTCGAAATTTATCTTAATAATTAAGATAAATTCATACGACCCGGGCGGGTTGCAGGTTACCCGACCCGGGTCACACCTTCGACTTTGTAACCCTTCACACTACCTGGTCGGGTTGCATGGCACCCGACCCGGGTCGGACTTTCGGCATTATACTGTGCACGGGTTGCATGTAATTAAAAAATATATTTAAATAATTCAAAATCCTTGTAATTATAATTCATAATTTATTATTGTAATTATTTGTGTCATTTATTTTTATTTAATAATTCATATTTTTATATGTGTAGTTGGACTGGGCACGAGAGGGTTATCAGCATCGTATGGCATATATTTGCGGATATGTCCGTCTTAGTTTACTTGCTGAGATCAAGACACAACTGCGACGGATAGGCAATGACTGTGTTCGTGAGTTCTGGAGATGCTCGTTTGGCCATTTTTTGCAATGGAAGACGGACACAGAGTCTTGCAAGGCCTTTTTGCACGTCCTCATCTCTCGTGAGGTGTGTGGGACACGAATTCCCAAGGACGAGAGATGGTTTGCGATAGGGGAGGACCGCACCATTTGTCGGTTCGGGAGACAGGAGTTTGCTTTGATTGCCGGGTTGAGGTTTGGTGACTCGCCTTTTGACCTATCAGGGGATCACACTCCCGCCCACGGTGCAGTATACTACAGAGTTCACAATGACTCAGACACCCGTCGTGTGTTCGTTTCTGAGCTCCTAGATCGATTCTTATCTGGAGAGTTTCAAGACAGCCGACAGGATACGATCAAGTTCGCGAAGATCTTGATTTTGTACTGTATTCTGTTGGGATTAGAGCCTGGGAAGACACGTGTCCACTTATGGGTGTGGGACTTAGTCGAGCAGGAGGAGCTTTGGGAGAGCTTTCCATGGGGGAAGATAAGCTTCCTCAACTGCTACGATACTTTGATAGAATACCGAAGGAAGTGCCGCCCGGGTCCAGTGTCCCTTCTTACCACTTCTACGGGTTCTCAGTGGTACTTTTGGTATGTGTATTCAGGTATTACTTTTGTTGATTTATTATTAATGTTGTTGACTCATGAAATTATGTATTTTCCTCCTCAGCTATGGGCTTTTGAAGCGATCCCCATAACATCGTCATTTGCCGGGCGTAGATTGAACAGTTTTATACAGAGGCCTCGTTGTATGAAGTGGTCTCTTGTAAGGTCGGAGGTCGATGTTATGCATGTTCTCAGCGGCTAGGTATTTTACTATAAATTTTGGTTTTTTCCGTAAATATAGATCATGGGTATGTGATTTGTTTGTGAAATAAACTCAACAGGGTATTCAGTGTATTGAACGGCTGGAACCCGAAGATGAGGAGACCCTGGAGCCGTATTGGAGGGATATCAAGGATGACGTTTTCACGGGGATCCAGTATGTCGGGCAGCCACGTGGCCATCCACCTGCGACCAATGTCGCTGCACCTACGACATCTCATGAAAGAGTTGGTCCATCGAGTCGACCGGCTGTACGAACATCTCGTAGACCGAGAGCCGGTGGTCGGGCAAGACCGGTGATTCGGGACGAGCCAATTGACCAGATGGAAGGTGATCGTGCCCAACCGTTTGCTCACAACCACCCTACTGGAGAGTTTGACGCCCTATTCACGCGGTTGACAACGTGGATGGGTGGTAGAATGGACGAGATGACTGACAGGTTCGATCGTCGATGCGACACATTAGGCGGTAGAATGGACGAGTTGACTGATAGGTTCGATCGTCGGTTTGACACATTGCAGCATGAGATTGTGCAGCAGGTCACCGAGAGGTTTGATAGTGAGTCACAACGCTTGGAGGGGTTGATTCCCGGTATGCTCAGAGATGAGATGAGGGCATACTACAGCTCTGTTTTCACAGCTGCTAGTCAACCAAGGACATATGCGCGTACACCCGCTCCCAGTGAGCCCACGACCAGCTCGGACAGACCTGAGGCCATACCTATTCATTTCAGTGCCGATGGAGATGCACGACCCCCCAGCGTGCCCGGTGAGCCCATTGGTGTCCCCACAGTCGGTACTGTTGGGGATGTAGTGCGACGGAGACAACCATCTGCTTTCGTCCGCAGTCCTTTCTTGGCGGAGGAGACGCATAACTTAAAGGGGAGCAAATAGACCGACCTAGTGGAGTACTGCAAAGCTGAGGATGACTCGGTTTCGGGGTAAGCATACCGAACTTTAAGCCTTCACATTAGTTACAGTGGCTTTCAGGTTTTTATTTAAGGGCTTTTGTTTTGGTAGACGAAATGTCGGTGTTGGATATCTTGTGAAGCCCAGCTTCTTCCGGAACTTCATTGATCCACAACAGGATCTCAATTTTGAGGTAATACCTATTCTTAAAAGTGGTCAATATTGGGTTTTATGTATCATTTGTTCTTGCTTACCTTATCATCTGTCTATTATAGGCCATAGATGCTTATCTTGGTATACTTCAGAGCAACCCACATAAAGCAGGGGTACATATCAGATTTAGTATCATCGGCCGTTTTCAGATTGTGGATACTCATTTCTTCGTAAGTTCCAATTTACATGTAAATAAATTTGTATCAACTATTGAGTGTTTATCTTTAATAAAGTTTTGCATAATATGTGCAGGAAACATTTAAAGAAGTATGGTATAGAAAGCATACGGGTGAGGACGAGCAGACCATGTGGCAGGCTCCTCTGAAGGAAGATTTTGCAGTGGAGGATCTGCAGCGTCTTGTCCCATATGTGTATGGGATTAAGCCGAAGTGGAACAATATGAAGCCATGGTGGGACGAGCTATATATCGTAAGTGTGTAATACGTTTGAATTATTATCTGTCCCCTTAGAGTTAAATAATGTTATTAACACGGTTCGTCTATTTATTTTAGTTATGGACGATTTGCAACTTAAACGGCCATTGGGTTGCATGTGAGATAAATCTATATGAGCCAAGAGTCGTGTTGATTGACAGTCTCAGCCATAAGCACACTCCAGAATTGAGGGACCACCGCAGAAGACAGACCTTGCCACTACGTCGTATGTTACCTCGGCTGTTGGAGTATTCTGGATACTATGATCAGTGCGCATCAAAAACAGTCAAGCCCAAACGAGTTGTAGACGAGTTTCTGCTCGACTACTTTGATGACACCTTGTGCTACAAGCAAGTGGACAACAATAACTGTGGGTCATACGCTATACTTGCAGTAGAGGGCGGCCTGACCGGCGAGTGGCCACGGAGGTCCTACATCAAGTATAAAGGGGTCGTCGGCTGTAGGAAGTGGCAGGCACTTACAGTGTATCAGAATTCAACAGACCCAGACACTATATCTGAGGACCATTTGACTTGATTATCTGTACGACACATATTTGATGGATATGTAGTTTTAGAAAATTCTTATAAACAAAACGGGGTACATATTAGTTATTTACAAATTTGCGCTCAATGTTCCTGACTCAAATACATAGGACACCGTCTTTTTGTATGTGCTTCTGATCCACAAATAGAACACTTTTTTTTTCTTCTATTTGATGGCTCGTTGTGGGCAGACGAGAGATTTTCCTCAACGGGATCGTCATTATGGTACTGACTGGATGGGCCAAGGTATTGAGTGCATGTAGTGACGTTATGTCCAGGTTGACCACATCGACTACATGATGTGGTGCCAGTTCGGTGCATTCCAGAATGTTCACCACCAGATGGTATTCGCTTGCCTCTCGGTCGACCGGCCTGTCTTGGTTGATCAGGGGCCACACAAACACATCTAAGAGTCTCATCAGTAACAACCCAATCTGTCGGGTCAGGCACAGGTAGCACTTCACCAGCCCACATTCCCCTCAACGACTCGGTTGTGTAATAAGGGGCAACGTATGAGGCAACCGACGCCTTAGCAAAACTATTCCAAATCAAGCCAAATAGATCAGACATGTCGCTATAAATTACAAAACATGGATGATGCATTTAAGAAACACAATTTTTGTATCGATATATAATATAGCTCACCTAATGGCTGCACATGCGTGGGCGCATGGAATCAACTCCATCTGAAAAAACATATAACTGCACACATTATCACTGAGGTCTACCAAAAATATTTTCCGACCTTCTGTAACCTTGAATTTACCTCGTCCCATCCTTTGGACCTCCATCATTCGTCCCTTCTGCATGAGGTCGGATAATCTGTCGTGCGCGGACTTCGTAAATGTTTGTTCTCTTTCATCAGCCGCTAGCCTTCTCTCAGCAAACCATTTCTCAATAACCCGCCTTGCAGCCTCCAAGAAGGAACAAACGGGCAACTTTCTTGCCCATACAAGACGAGCATTCCACACCTCAGCAGCATTCGAAGTCATGAAGTTGAATCTTCGAACAGGGCATTTCACACGGGACCACCTGATAGGATTAACTTTTTCCAAGCTGTCAATTGCGCCCCTAATTCCACTTTCGTGGATGTAAGACATGTACCTAGATGGAAAATATGAATAAGACACTTAACAATCGGTTAGTTATGTGCTTTATACGGAGAAGGTTTTGGACATACCTATCAAATTCACCGTGGTCGTAACAGTATGCAGCATGGTGGAACAGCTCAATCAAATGTGATCCATACTTGGCCAGATTTTGTTGAAGATGGTAACAACAAAGACCATGAGTTGCTTCGGGATATACATTGGTGATGGCATTACTGATGCTAACGTGTTGATCAGACACGATAACAAGGCCATCAGGGCAACCATACGCTGCTCGGACATTGTGTAAAAACCACGTCCAAGATTCATCGTTCTCAACATTACCAATCCCAATTGCAAGTGGAAAAATTTGATCGTTTCCATCTTTGGTCACAGCGACAAATCCAATACCTTTGTACTGCCCCTTCAAATGACATCCATCAACGACTATGACAGGAATATTGCTGAAATCCGATAATACATGCACCTAGAGCAAAGAAAGCATACTTGAATTTCCCATTAGTATGTGTGGCTAATGCAGTATATGTGTCAGGATTTCGTTCCTTCAAGACCTGTAAGTAAACTGGAAGCATGCTAAATGACGTCTTCGGTTCACCATACGCACTTCTCATTGCATGACGTTTTGCTGTCAATGCATGGTGATAACTCAGACGAAGACCGTGTCGTTCGTTCATCTCCCTAATGATGTCCCTAGGAGAGAGATCGGAGTTATCTTTTCGAAGCCTCTGGACGAAATAATCTCCAATCAAAGTGGAAGGAAGTCTGTGGGGAGTACTAGTATTCAACTCATATGAACAAGTGTGAGGCAAAACAACTTTGGCAATTTTCCAAATGCCATATTTTTCAGATGCTGTGATTACGAAGGGACAATTTTTTTCCTTGCATTTCACGCACCATCGGTGTTTATCCGAGTAGTCCACGTAGTATTCAACTCGATTCTCCAAATGATAGTACCCAACTGCATTTTTTAGGTCCGCCTTATTGCCAAACGTCGATCCTTTCATCAGACCCTCTGGAGCCCGCTCAATCTCTGAAGAAGCAGGGTGCTCGAATGAAGGTACATCAGGAATAAACCACTCAACTCTCATTATGTCGGAGCAGAATTGCTCATATGCCTCTCGTTGATCCTCGTCCAACATTGCCTCAACATCTTCCTCAAGTACAAAGTCATCTTCAAAATGACTCGGATCTAGAAAAAAAGGGATATTGTCAACTTTTGATAATCAAGATACATATAAACAATTGCTTTGATAATATGAATAATATAAATAATACCTATTGGATCATCATGATTTTCTTGTTCTTCCCCATCTTCGTGTACCGGTTCTTCAATTTCCTCAGTTGGGGCAACATTCAGGTCAAAATAGTTTAAATCTCCGTATTCAACATGTTCAGATTGGGACGGCCAGGTTCCCCAGGGTTGGTTTGAACATGCTCCTTTTATATTATCGTCTACACCCCATCTTGAATTAAAATTTTCATCATTTTGTAGTCCCAACGGAAGAGTTGACCAATTCAAATTTGCCACGTCATCCAGATTGCTAATTTGACCACCTGGATTATAATCCTCAACTGGACTTTGTTCTATATGATAAGAGGGTCCACTTGATATTCCAACATTTATCCTTTTCAAAGAAACGAATACAACCAAAAGTCCATGACACTCTGAAAAATAGTATTGCAGATCAAAATCATTTTTAATCTTTTTCCGCTGCAATCTTCCGTTCATTTCCACTACAGAATGAATCAAATACATCCAAATGTTCATGTCGGCAGTCACGATCTCATGTATTGAGCTCAATAGATCTTGATAATTAAATCTTTCAAGATTAATTACCGATTGTGTACCGTCTACATACTGTAACCCTTCCCAATAATCACCGTAGCATACCGCTATGGAGAAAGTCATCCTGATAAAAAAATATTAAAAAAATTCATCCAAAAAATAATATATAAATGAATAACTTCAAATGAAAAAACACATTGAAAATATAAATAAATAATGGTATTGTTCGAATAATCCTAAATAATTACAAATAATTTTCGAAAACCCCAAATAATATGGTTATTACGAATAACCCTTTTTTTGCAGGGTTATTCGAATTTTTTTTGTAATTTTCGAATAACCCTTAGAATTAGGGTTATTCGATTATTCGAAAATTACAACCCAAAAAATTTAGGGTGATTCGAATAACCAAATTTTATAGGGTTATTCGAAGATTACAAAATAATTTTCGAATAACCCCTAAAATGTAGGGTTATTCGAAATATGATTAGGGGTTATTCGAAGATTACAAAATAATTTTCGAATAACCCCTAATTTTGGAATAACCCTAATTTTTAGGGGTTATTCGAAAATTATTTTGTAATCTTCGAATAACCCTATAAAAGTTGGGTTATTTGAATGTTCGATAATTATTTCTAATATTACTTGTTGTTCGAAAATTATTTCTAATTACTTTAAGCACTCATTATTCGAAAATTATTTCTAATATTTGAACAAGTAAATTACTCATTATTCGAAAATTACTTGTTAATTACTCATTATTCCCTATTTCTTCTAATTTAAACAATATTTATTCATTTCTTTTAACTTATTTGAACTTAAACAATATATCTAACTTAAACAATATTTTTGAATAATATATATGTTAAGTTATTCGAAAATACTTTTTAACACGTCGAAAATATGTTAACAATCCTATTTAATATATAATTAAATGTAAATTACTAATTTATGAAATATTAACATTGAAATTTAAGAGTATACTATTACTTACTTGAAAGTTCGAAGGGAGATGATGTACCAAACTACTTCCACAAATTCAATTGTAAGCTTAGAGTAAAGTTTGTTGAATGAATTCTCTTATAAAATTCACATCTCTAAATAGATGCAAATTTTATGTACGACCCGTGATAGATGCAAATTTTATGTACTACCCCGTGAATGTTGATTCGTACTCTGAATCTCATTTGAGAAAAAGTAAAATAAATACTATTTTGATTTTGTAAAAGTAAATTAAACACTATTTCATTCTGAAAAGTAAAATAAACGTTAAAATAAATACTATTTCATTCTGCAAAATTTTGAAAAGTAAAATAAACGTTAAAATAAATACTATTTCATTCTGCAAAATTTAATAAACGTTAAAATAAACGTTAAAATAATCACTATTTTAATTCTGAAAAAGTAAAGTACACTGTTTAATAGTCAAATAAACAGTTTTGTAATATCATTTTCACACTCTAAAAAGTAAATTTAAAGTCACCAGAGAAATAAATTGCAATTTTGAATAAAATTGTACCAACAATTATAATAGGACAAAAATAAACAATGGGAAAGAAAGAAAAATATAAATCCAAAATAAATATAAATTAAAAAACAAGAAAAACTATAATTATATCATATAATTTTCGAATAACAAAAAAAATAGGGTTATTCGAAAATTACTTTAATTGTTCGAATAACCCTATTTTGTAGGGTTATTCGAAAATTTAAAACAAGTTATTCGAAGTTAAAAGTAATTTTCGAATAACCAACAAAATATAGGGTTATTCGAAAATTACTTTTAATTTTCGAATAACCGTGTATTTTGTTGCTTATTCGATTATCCTAATATATACATCCAATCATTTCAATCACTGACAAATTGCAATCATTGTCCAATAATACCTATTCTGTTGTAATCATTCAAAAAAAGTGGTAGTTTGTTATATTAAGTTATGTTGGATGGCATATTTTTATAATAAGTTATATTAAATGGTAAAATTTTAATTTTTTATATAAAAGATGGCATTTTGATGCATTTTCTCTTTTAACAATGCTATAAAAGATGTAGACCCTAATGACTCCTTGCTTGAGAATGATGGTAAGACTATTCGTAGTGATGTGACAACCTCTTTGTTTACAAATGTAAAAAAGAATGAAGTTTTCAGCTTACTTGAAAGTAAAGATGGTCAGAAACTTTCTGATGAGGAACTAAAAGAGCTTCAGCTTGAGATTGAAGCTAGGACTATGTGGATGTGCAGTCAAGCAGCAGGTACTCTTTTTTTTCTTTCATTTTCCTTTCTTCTTTCTGTGTGCATCTTTCTCTTCTTCTTCTCTACTTTTTTTTTTTTTTTTCATAAAATTTGATTATTTGTGTTAAGGAGATGATGTATTTTGTTGTTCAACAATCAAAACATTACTTCCTTTTCAATATGCATGGAAATTGAATTCTTTAAAAATGTGTCTATATTGAAGAAAGGGGATGATTTGCAAAAACACATTTTACACAATACTTTAAGGATAAATATGTAATACCTAGTAATACCTTAAAGTTTAAGCAGTACCTTAAAGTTGATTTGCAATACCTTATACTATACTCTAAGCATTAATATTTCAAATGTAAATATATAATACCTCAAAGGTAAATATGTAATACTCAAAGGTGCATATGTAATACCAAATATGTAATACTTCTTATACTCTAAGCATTAATACTCAAAGGTACATATGTAATACCTCAAAGGTAAATATGTAATACCTCAAAGGTACGTATGTAATACCTTATGTTTTAAGCTCAATACCTTAAAGATAAATGTGTAATACTTTAAGAGTATACACGTAATACCTGAAGAGTATATATATAATAACTATCATTAAATCGCATAATATGAAATCTAGTGTGTGTGGGTGCACACCAGCTCAGGTGCAGCAATGCGTGTGGGCGCGTAGGTGCGTGGTGGCACCCCACGTGCCGGGTCGGATCAGGGCACGAATCTAAGATCCCACCAAGCGCTGGGTCGGGTCGGGGGCACGGATCTACAGTCACCGCACTGCTCCCACACTGCTAGTCAATGATGACCATCACTAACTCTCAAACCACTGATGGCGCTACAGTCACCGCACCACCGCCATCCCCAATGTGGTACCTATTTCGACCCACCATCACTTACCGATCAAATTGACTTAAGCGAATTTTGCGTCATGGCAAACCCATTCGATAACACTCATAAATGTTTTCAATCTGATCGTCATATTAATGGCTATACATCAAGGCCAGATGCAGTTACTGATGTATATCCTTTGGTTTCATCCAGTCCAAAGCAGACACCTCTCTATTTACATTTTATCGAGATAATATTCATCTTGTGGTCCTTGTTGTCTATGAGGATGATCTCATTGTTACAGGTTCCAGTCCCTCACATATTGACCTTGTCATCAAGCATCTACAACTTCAGTTTGCTGTCAAGGATTTAGGCCACCTATCATACTTCCTTGGGGTGGAAGTTGCTCGATGTAAACAAGAATTATTTCTATCTCAGCATAAGTATATTGTTGATCTTTTGAGACGACATATGATAGATGGTGCTAAACCACTAAGGACATCGAGCAATCCAAAAACATATAAGTGTACAGGTCAAGTCCACCCGACTGAATATAGGAGTGCAATTGGTGGCCTTCGATATCTGGCTCTCACCCGACCAAACATCTCGTTCACAGTGAATCACCTTGTGCAACGCATGACCTCTCCGAAAATTGAAGACTGGGGTGAGGTCAAGCGTCTTTTCTGCTATCTCAAGGGAACAATCCATCGTGGTCTTCTCCTTCGTAAGCCTACCCATCTTCGCCTCACAGCTTACTCTGATTTTGACTTTCAAGGAGATTTAATGGATTGCAAATCAGCTTCAACTTATATAGTTTTTCTCAGTGATAATCCTATCTCTTGGCGGTCTAGGAAACAAACCGGAGTAGCTAGATCATCCACTGAAGCAGAGTACCGGGCCTTTGCCTCCGCTGCGTTCGAAGTGGGGTGGATTGTTCACCAATTTAAAGAGTTGTTAATACCCATAATTATCACACCGCAACTGTTGTGTGATAAAATGAGTGCAACTCGACTTGCATTACATCCAATTCAGCATTTCAACATGAAACACATCGCAATCGATATTCATTTTGTGTGAGACCTTTCAACAAAAGGCCTCATCTCGGTATCCTATGTCAGCACCATCGACTAGTTGGCAGACTTGTTGACCAAGCCACTCTCATGATCCCGCTTTTAGCGGCTACATTCCAAAATATTTGTTGCTGATGGAACGTCCATTTTGCGAGGGCATATAAAGAAGATTCTAGAGATATACTTGCCACATTATCCTAAGAGATATACTTGTGATTCAAAATATGTTGATCGTGTATTCTGCAGCATTAGTTAGGATTATATATACTTATCTCTTATATCTTCCTTGTATAAATACATGAATACCATAATCAAGAAAATTATTAATTCTCCACATATCTTTGTGTCCTTATACTTTATACCCATATTCCATACTTAACTTTAAAACAAAACGTCCTAGTTTTGATACTTTTTGTACATGTACATTTATGTTGTATTACTCATGCATTTATGTAATATTAGTCATACCTTATATAATATATAAAGGTATAGCTAATATAGTTAAAATGTATGACTAATATAACCAAAAGGTAAGAAGGTATAGTTAAATATTTTAAAGGTATGAAATTAGGACACACATGTATGACTAACATATATAATATAAAGGTATGTCTAATAAAACATAAATGTTTGACACCTGGAGCGAATTTGGATGGATTTGAGCGCATCCACCTAGACACATAGGGGAGTGTGAGAGCGCGTTACACATGTGAAAGCGCGTGGGCCAGGTCTACGTGGGTGCATGGACCAATTTCACAAAAGATTTTGTGATGATGATGATATGCGAAAATTAAGGTGGATTTTTGTAAAATTGAACATCAGATTTACTACGTACTAGAATTAGAGCTGTCAATACGGGCCGATGGGACGGGTCAGGCCACAACCAACCATTGGCTGGGGGGGCAGGTGTGCTTTTCTTATGACGAGCCTCAAAATCTCAACCCAACCCATCGGTGGGTCACATGTTAAGCGAGCCGACCCACCAAATTATTTTTTAATTTTTTCAAAGAAAAATAAGTATATATGTAACATATATATATATATATTCATTTACAAAATATATATGCATTTAATTACATATAATATATGAAAACAATTTCTTAAAAATAGTGATTTCACTCAAATTTATTAATTTCTATATATAAATGACACATATCAATATTTTATAAATCATTGCTTGCAATAGGTAAGACTTATCATCACTAATACTAATCATTTCTCATATATGTTTTTAATGAAAAAAAATTAAACAAATAAATTAAAAAAAAAAAGGATGGGCCAACCCCTAAAAGCCGAAACCACCACGCTCACTTTATCCCACCTTTTTGCTGGCCTAAGATTAATCAATTCAACCCTCCATTTTGCCGGGCGGGAAGGGTTGGTCCAATGACCTGACTCGTTTTCACAACTCTAAGACTCTACTAGAAACTAGGCAAGATTCCATGCAACACATCATCTAAAATATTAATAAATCAATTTTTGTTTTTTTAAGTTTGATATTCCTTTTTTATTTTACCAAATATTTGACACTAAAATCTTCAATATTATTCAATTTATAAGGCCTTTTTAATCTTTATTTATATATTTTGAAGTCATTAGCATTTAACTTCGCCTAAGGCTTATACCATTCTTGATAAATAGATTAGATTTATTAGAATATTTTCTAATATAATCATTAATACCCTTACATGAATATTAAAAGAAAGAGTTGGTCTCCTGTGCACAAATGCACACCCAATTCGAATTGGGTCTGGATCGACCTGAATCTGCGCACCTTTTTTTTTTTGAATTGTATTTTCGCTCCAGGATGTTACCGTTATATTATATGAATGTGACATCTATATTATATAAGTGTGACATCATGTACAAATGTAGTAACTTTTATATACTTTTAACTTAGAAAAAAATGAAGAATTTTAGTAAAATTTGTACATATTTACTTATATGTGATATTAGTTGCACATTTATGTCATATATTAAGGTGTAACTAATATCACATAAAGGTATGCGTAATATTAATGTATGTTCATCTCAAAATGGGAAAATTTTCTGAAAATCTTCATTTTTTTTTCCAAGTTATGGATCATAAAAGTTATAATATTTGTACATAAATGTAGCAAGAATACAACATAAAGGTCGCAATAATGCAACATTTAGGTCTCAAACTGAAACGAAAAAACCTGAAAATTTTCAATTTTTTCGGGAAACCCAGATGCACTGATCCGGAACGAGTCGCCCTAGTTGCACGAATCTGAATCCATGCATGTGATGCACATGAGAATTTGCCTAAAAGAAATAACTACAATTTGTTTCCACATTTAAATTAGAGTAGATATTTGATTAAAGGGAAGGGTTATACACACCCATAATTTACTAAACACGACCCTAAACGTGTACGTTTATATCTTGATTATTGGAAAAAATGGGGCGTGTTAATAAATAAGGTTTTAGGTGTGTATAACCCCACCTTTAATTAAATTTTGATAAATTTTATGTGCACCTAATGCACCATGCATTCAATAAGTAGGGTCGGAAGCCCGATCATACCTAACCCACACTTTTTTTTTTTTCTTTTTTTACCCTAACCTTTATATTTTATTAGGGGTAGCTTATATTATATTAATCATATATTTATATACAAATATTATAATTTTATGTAATATTTTAACTTAATTTAACTTGAAAAAGGAAAAAAGCAATTTCGGCATAATTTGGACACAAATATACCTTCATTTAATATTGTTCATACTTTTATATTATATTAATCTTACATTTATTTAATATATAAATTTACATGTAGATAGTCAAATTATGTTAGCCAATTAAATGATGTCACATGTAAATAATATATTAAATTTTTTTATTTCTATTTATGAATTTAAATTAAATTAATTCCTAAAGCAAATAGATAAATAATTGATATTTTAATATTTATTCTTGACAAATCAAATAGTGACATGTATCCAAATCAAATTGCTTGACAATCAAGATTAAATCTTGCAAATGTGGAATTGATATACCAAATTTGGTAGTAAAATCATATCTTTTGATTAAGGAAAATATATTTTCAAATCCTACCAAACAAATTTCATCCTTCATCAACAATATATGGAAAGAGTTTATATCCTACACCTATAAGTAGGTGTCTCTTTTCATAGATTCCTCACACAAGTCAAATCAAAAGTTCAAGATACAAGCAAATTCAAGAGTTCAAGACACAAGACAATTCAAGAATTCAAGAGCTCAAGATTTAAGGAAGACAAGAGTTCAAGATTTCAAGACTCAAGAATTTCTCTCCCCGAGGTTCGAGGAGTTATTCGTAGAAAGTCACCAAAAACGACGTTCGATCAGAGATCAAGGTGCTAAACCACTCTTGTTGGCATTTTCCAAGTCAAAATTCAAGGCGTTCTACATGCATTCAAAGCGTTCTTCAAGGAGTCTCCAAAAGTATTGTTGAAGATCCAACTGAAACTTCAAGACACATATCAATTTGAAAAGAAGAATCATAGGAATCCATAGAGATTTGTATCCACTTTATTTTAATTCAAATATATTTAATTTGCATCACTTTATTTTGTGTTTAGATATTGCAGACACGAACTTTTGTTGCTATAGTACAATAAACATAACTAAAATGTATGATTGATATAACTAAAAAGTATGGAAGGTGCAAGAAGAAGATGTTTTAGATTTTGATGAAACAAATTTATTTTGTATAATTCCCAAATGTTTTCAATAAGTAGCAAAACCCTACTCTAAAGTCTTCTACTACAAGTACATGCTACAAGCTGTAAGCAACAAGGATAAAAAAAAGTCTGCCTACAGCGAGCCACACTTAGAAGAATTTCGAGAGGGAAATTTTTTTTGATGCATGCTGCACGAAGAGAAGTTGCAACCTACAAGACGCAGTTTTCTTGATGCAGCACCAGTGAATAAGTTGCAGCAACTAAAGTAGCATCGTAGGTGGATCAACATTGATGTTGATATACGAGGATACATTAACTCTGTGGAGTGCCAGCTCGGAAATAAATCGCTGGATTCAGAACCGGAAATTTCGAGTCAAGAACCGGTCGGAATATGGTCGAACCGGGCTCAGGGAGTTTAGCTGTAACGGCCGGTCCAAGGCCGTTGGAACTGATTCAACAGCTAGGGCACACTGCGCAAAATCGGATTTTGATTTCAAGATTCGACGATTTCGGTTGCGTTTCCAGTTAAATTGATAAGGGGCTATTACTTAGTATATATAGGAGTATAGCCAGTTGTAATTTCACTTTGCGATTTTGAGTTTTGAGTGAGATTAGAAAGGATAGGGTTCTTGAGTGCATAAACCCTAATTTTTGGGGAAAAATCTTGTAACTTCGAATTCTCTCTCGTTTCTTAGTGAAATCCGTTCAATCCTTTCATGGTGGATGTAGGCCGATGTGGCGAGCCGAACCACCCTAAAATCTTGTGTGTTATTTCGTTTTTCGATTCACATTTTGAAGATCAAAGTCACTAGGTTTAGGATTTTCTGCAAAAGTGTTGTGGCATAACTGTTGTCTATCATAGAAGATTAATTTTCTTCACAATTGGCGCCGTCTGTGGGAACAACTCGACGCACAACACTTGTAGATGGCTGGAATGAAGCTCGACGTGGAGAAATTCACAGGGATCGGCGATTTTACACTGTGGAAGGCCAAGATGGAAGCTGTCCTAATTCAACAAGGGTGGGAGGAGGCTATTTCAGATGAGCCTGTGGATGATTCGGAGGAATCATCGGGAATTTCACCTGCTGAACGGAGCAAGATTGATCGGAAGGCTCGCAGCTCGATCATCTTGTGCTTAGGAGAGAAGGCTCTGAGAGAAGTCTATCAAGAACGCACGGCATTGGATGTTTGGAAGAAGCTCGAGTCGCTTTATCAAACGAAGTCTTTGGCCAATCGATTATTTCTGAAACAAAGGCTGATCTCCTTCAAGATTGTGGATGATAAAAAGATTCTAGAGAAGTTAGACGAATTCAACAAATTGGTGGATGATTTGGAGAACATCGAAGAGAAGCAAAAGGACGAGGACAAGGCTCTCCTGCTCTTGAACGCACTCCCGAAATCATATCAATCTTTCAAGGATGCACTTGTGTATGGAAGAGTGATCCCACTAACTTTGGAGGAAGTTCAAGTCGCAATTCGATCAAGATTCCTTGGAACTGAGTCTGAGAGGAAGCAACAAAATCTTGGAGAAGGTTTGACTGTAAAAGGCAAGAAATTCAGAAAAGGAAATTCGAAACAAAGTTCTCAAAAGACTGAGCAAGGTGGAGGTCGATCCAACTCTGAAGGAGATGACGCGAGGAAGTGCTTTCACTGCCATAAACCAGGCCACTTCAAGCGCAATTGCCCCGAGAGGAAGAAGAAGCAAAGTGGAAATAATTCAAATCATCAAGCATCCATCGCACAAGATCAATACGACAGCGCTAATATGCTGTGTGTCACCAATTCAGATATGAAAGGAGAGTGGGTGCTTGATTCTGGGTGTTCGTTCCACATGTGCCCGATTAAGAATTGGTTTAGTGATCTTAAATTGCATCAAGGTGGCTCAGTACTACTGGGAGATGATCATTCATGTCAGGTGATGGGAGTTGGATCCATCAAACTCAAGCTGCATGATGGGAGGATCAGGACCTTGACCAATGTGAGGTATATCCCTAAACTTAAAAGAAATCTAATATCTCTTGGTGTTCTTAATGCTACAGGCTGTGAGTTCAAGACTCAAGGTGGAGAAATTCAAGTTACCAAAGCTGGAATGGTAGTGATGAAAGGAATAAAGTCCAATGGACTCTACATTCTTAAGGGAACCACAGTGGAAGGAGGAGCCTCACCCGCTGAGAAGGAGGATCTTACTAACCTTTGGCACAAGAGGTTAGGCCACATTGGAGACAAAGGATTGGCTGAACTAGAAAGACAAAAACTCATTCCCATATCTGATCCTGGAAAAACTCAGGAGTGTGAGCAATGTATCCAAGGGAAACTCACAAAGACTTCCTTCCCTAAAGGTAAACATACTACTGTAAGTATCCTAGACTATGTACATTCGGATGTTTGGGGTCCATCTAGGGTAGAAACTCATGGGGGAGGAAGGTATTTCATAACCTTTATAGATGATTTCAGTAGAAAGGTGTGGGTGTATGTTCTTAAGCATAAGTCTGAAGCATTTTCAAAATTTAAAGAATGGTTGACACAGCAAGAGAATCTCACTGGTAAGAAGTTAAAACACCTTAGGACTGATAATGATCTAGAGTTTATGTCAGAGGAATTCCTAAGCTATTGCAGGGAAAGGGGCATTACAAGACACAAGACTGTGGTGGCAACTCCCCAGCAAAATGGAGTTGCTGAACGCATGAATAGAACGCTTTTGGAGAGGGTGAGATGCCTGCTACTAGATGCTGGATTGCCAAAATCATTTTGGGGAGAAGCAGTCTCAACAGCAGCATTTCTAATCAATCGAAGTCCATCATCTTCAGTTCAATTCAAGTCTCCTAATGAGGTATGGTATTCTAAAACTCCTAACTACTCTTTTCTAAAAGTATTTGGATGTTTAGCGTTTGCTCACTCTAAGCAAGACAAGCTGGAATCAAGAGCTATAAGGTGCATCTTTATTGGCTATCCAACTGGAGTAAAAGGATACAAGATGTGGAGCTTAGAGAATGGGACTCCTAGGTGCTTCATTAGCAGAGATGTAGTGTTTAAGGAAGGGGTTATGGGGTATAAGGAGAAGCAACAAGCCACTGAAGCTGAGAACATCTCAAATTCAGAACTGAAAAGTGGAGACACTGGAATTCAGGTGGAGTTGCAATCTGAGAATCAGGCTGAGAATCAGAGAGATGGATCAAGCACCTCTGATTCTGATGATGATCAAACCACTGAGGATCAGACTGATCAACTGGAGGAGCCTGAAGACCTAACCACCTACCACCTAGCAAGGGACAGACAAAGAAGAGTCATAACACCTCCATCAAGGTATGGTGAAGCTGATATAGCAAATTATGCTCTGTGTGTTGCTGAAGAACTGGAGTATGAGGAACCAAGTTCATATCAAGCTGCCATGAAGTCTAAGGATAGTGATAAGTGGGCTCAAGCCATGAATGAGGAGATCATGTCACTTGAAAAGAATCAAACTTGGATCCTTGTTGATAGACCTACTGGGCAGAAACTGATAGGGTGTAAGTGGATCTTCAAGAGGAAGATTGAAGTGACTGGAAAGGAACAAATTAGATATAAAGCAAGGTTGGTAGCAAAGGGCTTTACTCAGAGGGAAGGAATTGACTACCATGAAATATTTTCTCCAGTGGTAAAGCATGTATCTATAAGGATCTTACTAGCCTTGGTAGTGCAAGAGGATATGGAACTGCAGCAATTAGATGTCAAGACTGCATTCTTGCATGGTAATCTAGATGAAACCTTATATATGGCTCAGCCTGAAGGTTATAAGAAGCCTGGAGAAGAGAATAAGGTTTGCTTATTGAAGAGATCACTCTATGGACTTAAGCAAAGTCCTAGACAGTGGTATAAGAAATTTGACAGTGTGATGAAGAGCATTGGACTGGAGAGATGCCATCATGATAGCTGTGTTTACTTACAGAAGGAAAGCAATGGAGTGATGGTCTACCTTCTAATCTATGTTGATGATATGCTAATAGCCACTAAGAGCATAAAGAGAATTCAGATCATCAAGGATAAACTCAAGGATCAGTTTGAGATGAAGGATCTTGGTGATGCTAGAAGGATGTTAGGCATGGACATTAGAAGAGATAGAAGAAAAGGGCTGATGTTTTTATACCAAACTGATTACATAAGGAAGGTACTTAAGAGGTTCTTCATGCACGAATCAAAGTCAGTCACCACTCCATTGGGATCTCAGTTTAAGCTCACAGCACAAGAGAAGCCTCAAACTGAGGTTGAAAGGAAATTGATGGCAGAAGTTCCTTATGCTAATGCAGTGGGGAGTATGATGTATGCAATGGTGTGTAGTAGACCCGATATAGCTTATGCTATGAGTAGAGTAAGTAGGTTCATGGCTGATCCGGGCAAACCTCATTGGGAAGCAATAAAATGGATGCTAAGATACCTACAAGGAACATCTAATCTGGGACTAATGTTTTATCAGCAATCTAACCTTAATCTCTCTAATCCTTTGGAAGGTTTTGTAGATTCTGATTTTGCAGGGAATCCAGATACGCGAAGGTCAACTACAGGCTATGTATTCAGGCTATTTGGAACGGCCATAAGCTGGAAGGCTATGCAGTAATCAATGGTGGCCCTCTCAACCACTGAAGCAGAATTTGTTGCCATGGCCGAAGCTGTTAAGGAATCCATGTGGCTCAAAGGGATCTTAAAAGAGCTAATGGTAAAGCAGGGAAGAGTTCCAATCTACTGTGATAATCAAAGCGCATTACATTTGTCAAAGCATCAAATGTTTCATAGTAGATGCAAGCACATTGATATCAAGTTGCATTTTGTTAGGAATTTGATAGATAAAGGAGAAGTAGAAGCTAGGAAAATAGCTACTGAGGAGAATCCTTCTGATATGCTAACTAAGATACTTCCTAGATCAAAATTTGAGTTTTGCAGGGATCAAATTCAGGTTAACACCTGGGCAGCAACTCAAGCTTAAATAAGTTCTGAACTTATGGGAGAATTGGATTGATTTCACAAGCTGAGGTGGAGAATTGTGGAGTGCCAGCTCGGAAATAAATCGCTGGATTCAGAACCGGAAATTTCGAGTCAAGAACCGGTCGGAATATGGTCGAACCGGGCTCAGGGAGTTTAGCTGTAACGGCCGGTCCAAGGCCGTTGGAACTGATTCAACAGCTAGGGCACACTGCGCAGAATCGGATTTTGATTTCAAGATTCGACGATTTCGGTTGCGTTTCCAGTTAAATTGATAAGGGGCTATTACTTAGTATATATAGGAGTATAGCCAGTTGTAATTTCACTTTGCGATTTTGAGTTTTGAGTGAGATTAGAAAAGCTAGGGTTCTTGAGTGCATAAACCCTAATTTTTAGGGAAAAATCTTGTAACTTTGAATTCTCTCTCGTTTCTTAGTGAAATCCGTTCAATCCTTTCATGGTGGATGTAGGCCGATGTGGCGAGCCGAACCACCCTAAAATCTTGTGTGTTATTTCGTTTTTCAATTCACATTTTGAAGATCAAAGTCACTAGGTTTAGGGTTTTCTGCAAAAGTGTTGTGGCATAACTGTTGTCTATCATAGAAGATCAATTTTCTTCACAAACTCAGTTGTCGTTGCAGTGCTCAACAGGCCATTACTAAAGGACGAATTCAAGGACGACGAGCTAATGAAGAGCTGCCACCTGGTCTGAGCAACTGCCAGTAAACTGCAACAAAAGGGACAACCACATTTAATGACGCAGGAGCTTATAGAGGAGCATGTCTCTACCTTTTCTTGAGCGCATTAAATGACTGTACTTGTGAAGATCAAAGAGGATCAAGAAGGAAGAATGATGACTATCTAGATCAAACCAAAGGACAAAATTCATGAGCGTGAATGGATTAACGATCGGGATGCAGTAGCAGAAGAAAGGAGCTAAGAAGAAGACATGTGGAATATGCACACTTCAACTGGTGCATTCTATCATCTATAAAAGGGGAGAGAAGACATGAACAACACAGGACTGAAAAATTGAGAATCACGCTCTAATATTCATCTACAACGATCATTAAGCTTACAACGATTACAAGTGTTTTTAGTCCCATTCGACCTAGAAGCAAGCAATCCAGCCATAGAAGATCAATTGGAGAACTTGTTTCACCACAATTGAAGAAATAATTTTACTTAACCATTTCAATAGTTGTGTGCTTAGGTTGTTTTAGTTTGGTATCCACAGTTGATAGGAAAAGTTTCCTTGTTGTGCGTTTTGATCCTTGAGAAGGATAACATCCTTTGTGGATCTCTATCTGTCTGCTGAAACCTTGAGAGGGAGTAAGAGACTTAGTAGGTTGTGTTTATTCGTAGGTTGTTTTAGTAGGGAACAGAGTCCTATAAATCTAAAAGAGAACTTCCTAGTGGATATCCTCCTTGTAAATGAAAAGATAGGACGTAGAAGGATTACACCCCCTTCGAACCTCTATAAAGCCTTGTGTTTATTTACTGCTTTCAGCATTCATTTTCTATATTTGTTGCATGCATGCTTATGACTTTATTATGTGCTTATTTGTGATCTAGCCCATTAACTTTGTAGTTAAAAGGGTTAGTTTATCTACTGAAACTCTCTATTGATATACAAATTCCGATGTGCATAAACTCTCAAGTGAAAGACTGCAGTAACCAGTTTGTTGTAAGCTGGACATAAGACTGTCAAATTGCTGTAAGCAACGATAGCTTACAGCAGCTTGCAGAAATAGAGAGAAAAAGTGAAAAACGAGAGAGGTTCATTCACCCATGTTGAACCTCTGTAACCACTTGGAACCAACAGAAGGATACCTTTATTCAACCATGGTATTAGAAGTCGAAAATCGCTAGTCAGGGTTTTCCAAGCGACTTGTGCCTAGACCGACTAGGCGCCAAGGAATTATTTTATTATTATTAAATTTTTTACGATGACCTATATATAATTATCTTTTACAAAAAGATTGGAAAGTATGGAGAATATCGTTTTAATTTTTGTCCGGCCATAATGCATTTTGCCCAAAGGCCCAATACACACATCAGATTCAAAATATTAAGTTATTAACCACCAACTACAAAATAGACAAATATCCAATTTGATTTTCAATTTTATTATAACAAGGTTTGAACCCGTGCGACGCACGAACTTTATTTAATATTTATCTTATTTTTATTTTATAAATAATATTATTTTCTATATATTAGTATATTTTTTATAAGTGTGGTATTCTTTTTTATTCTTAAAATAATTTTTCTTATTGGTTTTATTTTTCATTTGTTCTTTAGCACAAAATGATTAATATGGTTCTTCATAGGTGTTTCAACTGCAACATTTGTTATTTTCACTTTTTATTTATTTATGAAAACTATAAAATAAATCTCATTAATGTATCGCTCGAAGACATCTGTTTTGTTCAAACTTTGTCTTTGAGTGCATTTACATATTTGCATTGTGTAACTGTTTCCTTTTTGTATTCTTTTTATTAGTCTTAACCGATTGTTACATATGTTGTTGTAATGTTTTAATAATTGTTTTGAGTGGGTGCTTGGACTGGATGTTCACATCCAGATTCTGGATGACCAATATCCTAATCATGTTATTTATCTATTAAATCATATAGCTCAAATCTTTTTCTTGTTCTACTCTATCCACTTCTTTACAATTTTAACTAAAACATTAGCTTTTTTTCTAAAATAAAATAATAGGGCATCATCTATTTTCCCTACAATTCCCAATATGATATGACATATTAAATATAATCATATTCTATAAAATCTCTAAACAAACTCAAAATTATCAACCAAAAAATTTCATTTTATAGAGGTTTATGTGACATTCTTATTTACCTTTTTTTTTTCTTTTACTTGCAAAATTTACACATATATGTTTCAACCTAAAATATTCTAAGGTTTTTTAGCACCTGTTATTTTATTAATGTCATTAGTAATATTGTTTCATAGTTTACATTATAATTTAAAGTACAATATTACTTTATTGTATGCATGACATTACTGAACTAATGTTTACATGTTTTTTTTAATCCTTCAAATACATTACTCTCTAAAGGTTTTTTTTTTTTCCTTTTTGGAGTTTGAACTATCATAAATGTTCTTTTGTAAAATATTAGTATCTTCAAACATTATTTTATTTTATTTTTAATTCCTCGAAAAGTATTAGCATAATTACTCTTCTAGTTTCATTTTCGTTTTTTGAAACTTTCATTTTATGAATGCTTATGTGACATTTCTGTTTACTTTGTATTTTTTTTCAATTTTTCAAAAACAATAGTTCAACTTTGGAACCAAAGATATCATTTAGAAAAAGACAATACACCATGAGCAAACATTAGTAACTTATATATTTATGTTTTAGCATAGTTACTCTTCAAATTTTGCTTGTTATGAAAATTTCATTTTGTAAAGGCTTATGTACCATTGTTGTCTGTTTTTTCTTTTTTCAATCGGAAATGTTGGACAAAAACAAGTATCCAATTTTGGAACAAAAAATTTCATGTAGAAGAAAACAATACGACATTAGCAAACATTTGTAACTTACATATGTATATTTTTCCAAACACTTATTTTTTGTAGAGTAGTGGGGTGTGTATTTAAATAATATTAAAGTTTTGATATTTCATAAATAAAATATTTTTATTGGGAGACACTTGGCATGATTATGGGGCTCCAAGTGTCATCACTTGAGAGTCCCAACTGCACTTTTTTATATATAATAATAATTATTATTATAACTATTAATTGTTGGAATTGATCCGCTATACAATTTATAAACTAAAAAATAAAATAAAATAAAATAAAAAAGGAAGATTGAGTTAGACGACTAGACCGCTATGCTGCCTAGGCGGTTATTATTAGTAGAAATGATTTTTAGGGCAATTTTCAACAAATTGTATTGGTTAGCGACCAACTAGTGACTAGGGACCAACTAGTTGGCCAACTTGATCAATTTTCGCAACACTGATATCAACAGGGTCATACATTTATGTAAATAAAGGTACAACCGACGTACTAAAATAACTAAAATGTATGAAAAATATTAATGAATTTCTAAAAAATATGAAGGTACAAGTAAAAACTGTAAAATGTATGACTAACATAACATAAATGTATGACTAATATAATATAAATGATGTTGAACATGGATTCATGTAGGTAAGGAGTAATATGAACAGGAGGTGAAGAAAAATCAAAGAAGACCAAATAAGGAAACGTCATAGCTGACATATCCGAGACAGGTTAGAGCTGATGTGTCCTCAATATGTCAGAGTTGACGTGTCTTCAATTAAGAAGAATCGGAAGGGCCTAATATCTGAATCTTCAATTAAGAAGAATTGGAAGAGCCTCATATCTGAAAAAGAAAGGAGAAAATGGCAGAAAAAGAAGAAGATAACCCACTAAACCCATAACAAATAGGGCTCCCTTAGCAGCATGGAAGGAGAAAAGGACAAATGTACATTGTCTCCTAAATGAAGAGTATAAAGAGGAAAGAGGAAATGCTTGAAGGGCAAGTTATTTTAAACAGAGAGAAAGTGGCGTAATGATCAAGCAAGGGAGAGAGAATTGAACGGAAAACACCAATGTTAAGGAAAAACGCATCAAAAAGGTTTGGACGCACCTACCTAAATGCATGAGTGCGCGTGGCAGATGGGATCGATTTGAATACATGGATTCAAAATCTATAACCCAGTTGATGTGGTCGAACTGACCACATTCGAACTGTTCCGAAAAACCGACCGACTTGAAGGCTAATTATGCGAACAGAACAGAGAAGTAGGGAGAACGTTTTGGGCGAACAAGGAAGTTCGCACTTTATAAAAAACATGATCGAATTAATTAGACTTGCAAGCTAAACTGTCGAACTGAACTGAGATGTCGAACTGAATCCAGAACGAACTAATTCAAATTTGAAGCAACCGCCACGATCGCGAGTATCTCGCCCACTTCCCACTTTTTTCGGAGAAATCCTAACTGTCACGTTTTTTAGGGAGTATTTATAACCCTTATTTTCCTATTTCACACACGCACGATATCATACACAATAATCATTAAGAAAAAGAGCAATATCAACGTTTCTCCCAGATTACTGACTTGAGCGTCGGAGTCTCTTCACCGGGAAAAACCCCGGTGTTTCTTTGTTTTTGCAGGTTTTTTAAATCGAAAAATTCCAATGGACATCGGAGAATTCCAATCGATACCGAAAAACGAGGAGATAGAAGCAATGACAAATCACCAGTAATACATAATCTTTGGTGTGAAAATTTTGAGTTTAGAGTTGCATGTTGTGGCACCCATTATCAAGACATGAACATTAATTTTGGAGCGCGACGTATCAGAAGGCATCACGGAGAAATTGGGGCATTTATCCTAAAATTAATTAAAACCTCACCAACTCATTTTCCTTGGATTTAAATATGCCATCTCAATATAATATATATATATATATATATATATATATATATATATATATATTGCAAAAATTTATATACCCCTGGGCACATAGGGACACGAATCTAAGTGTTGTATACAAGATCTTCAGGTATTATATATATACTTTATAGGTGTTATGTTTATTGGTGTTATAAATATACCCTACATGTATTATATGTATATAAGAGTATACATGTGATACCTGAAGAGTATATATATGATACCTGTAGAGAATATATTTAACATCATATAATAATTAATTTTGGGGATATCATGCCCTTGGGACACACAAGTGTAACTCTATATATATTTATATATACACACAATATCTCTTTTTTACACGATTAATTAATGTTTTCGTGAATATCTATCTTTCCCTAAAGAAGCAGGAAATTGAATTTTCATGGTTTAATCTTTAATCTTCAATCTGCCTAACCCACACACAACAGAAATTATATATTGGGATGTTTTGCAAGTAATTAATTGCATAACTTAATTGGAAAATTTGATTCGGGTGAGACTGAAATCATCATAACTTTTTTGAAGAAACCCGAAACATACAAACAAAAAAATATAGACAAGAAAAACAGAAAAATGAATGAGTCACTTGTGTTGCAAGACTCGTTAAAACCTCGATACAGAAAAATGTCGAGGAAAAGAATTTGAATTGAGAAAAGAGAGTTTCATGCACCTAACTGAATGAAAATACTTTTGACAGAAATCTAACAACATAAATGACAAGAATCCTTTTTATATGTAATTTGCACGATTATGAGAAATGAATATATTATATATATACTAGTAGTGCACCCGTGTGATGCTTGTCTTGTTAATGATATAGTGTAATTCATACTGTATCTAAAATGTTAAATCTTTTTTAATGTTTTTTGTAATCTATACTGTTATAATGCTAAATGGTTTTTATTTTTATTTTTTTGTAATGTAATTACTTATCAATGGATTTGAATAATCAATATGACAATCAAATTAGTATTGATAATATCTCGTTATATCTGAAAAAGCTTCCATCTCGATTTTTTTTCTTTGATATTTCTAACCTCCATTTCATGTTAGCTCATTCTCATTAAGTGAGAATGAATATATATGAATTGCTTATATAGTATAATTGTTTTCATATTGATTTTTCTTCTTATTTCTATTACTATTTTTTTTTCTTTTGATAATTCTAACATTTATTTGGTGCTAGTTCATCCTAATTAAATTAGAGTTATTATATATATATTGCTTGTATACAATAACTTCCATCTCAATTTTTCTTCTTATTTTCATCACCAACTTTTTTTTTCTTCTTTTGATATTTCTAACCTCCATTTTATCTAGTTCATTCTCATTAAGTGAGTAGGTATATATAGATACATTGCTTAAATGCGAAAATGATTTTCACTTCAATTTTTCATCTTATTTCCATCACTAATTTTCTTCTTCTTTTGATATTTCAAGCTCCATTATTTTCCTTTTGTTTTGATATTTAAACCTCAATTTCAATAATCTAGTTCATCCTCATTTAGTGAGACTTACATCTTCATTCATGCATTGCTTATATAGAGGTATGACAATGGCTTGTAGACAGGGGCAGACCCATGTAGAGGCCAAGGGGGCACTGGGCCCCCCTGAAAATTTACCAAATCACTAGGGATATTTTGGGAATTTCACAGTATAAAAATTTTTGAATCTATCTTAGGCATTTAGAAATTTATTTACTTTCAATTTATCATTTTTCCCCTTCCAATCAACACAAGTTTAGAAATTTTCTCATTTTTTTCAAGATTTCTTATCTATATAATTTCAAGATAATACTACATTTATATTACATTCTTGCTTAAATTTTTGTTCAATATTATTGATTTATTGGGATTAAAATTGTATATATGATTTAGTGATAACTTAGAAAATAATGATAATAATTTTTGATTTTGATGTTTATTTATTTCTTGATCAGTACTTGAACGATGACCTAAAAGAATTGATTAATTATTTATAAGTGTTCAAAAGTTCTATCAAGTTATCTGTTATTTATATTTATATTGTCAAGGTTTAGATGAGATTATGTTACTAGTTTTGACTGTTATTGTTATATATTTAATACTTTGACCTTATTGAAATTGTCATAAATTTTTTTTTTTGTTAGAAATATTGTATTTTTTTTTATTAATCAACTTGGACCCCCCTCGGTTGAAATTCTGTGTCCATCATTGCTTGTAGATGAAGTCTAATTCTAATGGCTTGATATGAAAGCTTGATTCAAAATTATTAAATTAATTTAGATAATCAAAATAAAATTTAAAAAAAATTACTCAAATTGTCCAATAATTTTTAGGAGCTTGTCCAATAAGATACTCAAAAGTTTTTCTATTTTTTTTAGTTTGCTTTTTCCCTTTTTTCCTATTGGCTAATAGTTTTGCAATTGAATGACAATTGGTAATAATCACCAACTATTGTCATTTTAGATATAGTATAAAAATAAATTTACGTAATTACCTTTTTCATATTCTTTTATGTATATTGTATTGTAATATTAAAAAACATCGAATGCTTATACTTTCTTCTTACATTACACATTATGTAGTATATACTTCTAACATAAAATATTTTCATATTAACTTCTAACTTCAGAAAACTTTTACATATTTATATTATCTTAAACATTTATGTCTAAGTACATGAATTCAAAAATTCTATTAAATATTTTATCACAAAATATATATTAAAATAAAAAAGACGTTTTAAAAAGAAGACACATGAGTATATATGTTAATATGAAAAAAACAAATTTTCTACAATAAATTATATTATATAAATTTTATTTACTTTATAAACTTTTAACTTAAGTGATCTTTTATAATTTATAATTATTTAAAACAAAAAATTTCTTTTATTTTTTATTATAATATATATTTGATAGCTTATCAAGAAAGTCATGTAATTTAAAATTATTAAACTAATTTAGAAAATCAAAATGAAATTTTGAAAAATTAAAAGAAAATGAAATTATTTTACACATCATCAAATTGATGTGACATGTTGCGCGTCTTGTTATATAATTTTTCAACTGTCCTGATATTAGTATAGTATAGATAATTTTTAATATGGGCGGGAAATTTGCAGTTCTATTAATTATTATTATTATTATTATTATTATTATTATTATTATTATTATTATTATTATTATTATTATTATTATTATTATTATTATTATTATTATTATTATTAAAAGAATTTATTAAATTTTGTTGATTTTTATAAGCTAGGTAAGTGAGTGTTATTAAATGAATAAACATTCTTTATATAAGGCAATGACTTTGAGAGAAAATTTGATTTCAATGGCTTGAGATGGAAACTTAATTTAAAATTACAAAATTAATTTAGAAAATCAAAATGAAATCTTGAAAAAAAATAAAAAAAGTTATTTACACAAATTTATATGACATTTTATATAGTATGAATATAGATATAGATTATTTTATAGATGGAAGAGTATGTTGCAAGTCATTCTATTGATTTCTCCAATAAAAGTTGTCTATAAATATCTATAGATTATAGACATAATCATAACTTCTACTTTTTAATATTATTTAATTGTTGAAGAGTATCCTCCAAGCTAAACATTAAAATAACTAATAATAATGATCAAATAAAAAAAATAAGAAAGAATATAATCAATGTTCAATCACATTTTGACACTTGGACAAAAGGACAAAGAATAAAATGGGAAAATAGCATTCTTGTAATTTTTCCCAAACATTTTGCTATTAGTATAGTATAGATATATGAAGTATGAACTAATGCAAAGTGTTAACGATATATATATATATATATATATATATGAATAGGTCTCCTGTATACTTGATGCACGGATTTGAGATCCATGCACACGCGGCCCATAGCGCCTCTTTGTTTTCACGTGTTTTAGTTGTGACATTCATGTTAATTTAGTCATATCTTAATGTTATGTTAGTCATACCTTCATTTACAAATTTCACACCTTCTCCTTTTTTTTTCTGCGTGTTTTGGTCGTGACCTTCATGTTATGTTAGTGATACCTTCATATTATGTTAGTGACCTTCATTTCCAAATTTCATACCCTTATTTCAAAACAACATACTTTTATGCTATGTTAGTCATACCTGAAGGTAAGGTATGACTACCTGAAGCGAATTTTGGTGGGTTTGAGCGCATCTACTAGTCGCGTGGGGCGGGTTTGACCCGAGTGCATGGATCCTAGCACCAAGTGTACAAAAGTTTTTGCCTATATATACATATATATATATATATTGTGTCAAATTGATAATTAAGATATATACTTTCAGATTTACAATAGTTTTAGTGAAGAAGGCTGAGTTTTTTAAGTTGTTTAATTTGAATTTCATTTCGTATAAAATGGGTCAAGAAATGTTTGTTTGGAGATTCATAAGTAAGGAAAATCTCAAATCCTTGTTTGTTGGAGGATTTAAATTAAGATTATAAAATTCATTCAAATAATACCTTATTTTATCAAAAACACTACAACTAACCCTACACTCTAATTCATTAATATACAAATTCCAATATACACCTAAATTTCTATTATTACAAACATACTCAATCATTAATAGTATTTCATTAACTAACAATATAAAATTACATATATACACTTTTCAACATTGATTTGACATATATAGTAATAATTATACCTTATAAAATCTCATAACACATGCATGAAGATCGAGGTATTCATTGATATGTTATACTCGTGTTGAGATGCATCACCCCAATACATTGTAGACAATTTAGATACATAGTGCAGTATAGTAAATACGTATTGCACAAAATCATAAAGAGTTAGTCTCTTGTGCAACTAGTGCATATACAATTCGGGTCGGGTCCGGGTCAACCCGAATCCACGCACTTGTATTTATTTTATTTTTTTGAATTTTATTTTTCGCTTCAGGTTGTTACCTTTATGTTATATGCATGTGACCTTTATGTTATGTAAGTGTGACCTTTATGTATAAATGTAATGACCTTTATATACTCTAACTTAGAAAAAATGAAGAATTTTAGCAAAATTTGTACATATTTACGTTTATGTAATATTAGCTGCACATATATCTATCCTTAAAATGCACTGAATTTTGAAAATTTCAATTTTTTTCAAAGTTATGGATTATAAAGGTCATAATATTTGTACATAAAGGTCACAAGAATTGTACATAAAGGTTACAACAATACAATATAAAGGTCTTAATCTGAAGCGAAAAGACCTGAAAATCTTCATTTTTTCCTAAGTTACTGAACATAAATGTCATAACATTTATATATAAAAGTCACACTTATATAACGTAAAAGTCACATCCTTACAACATAAAGGTAACAGCCTGAAGCGAAAAAAAGAAGAAAAATCCAGGTGCGCGGATCCGGGTCGGGTCACCCCAATTGCACCAATCCAGATTCGTGCACATGGTGCATAGCAGCATTTGCCAATCATAAATACAATTTTCTTATACAAATAATATTTTCATTTTTAAATTTATGATCGACAAAAAGGTTTGACCAATATTATATTAACTAGGGATGTTAGGAGGGTTGGTCTTAGCCGGCTTCAAATTTAAAAATATCTAGTATTGTGAACCTTACTTCGAATTATATGAGAGATATTTTTACACTATTAGAAATCACTCAAATTCCAACGAAGAATTTTGCGAAATACCATTGGAATTTTGCGAAATTCTGTTGAAATTCTTGATTCCAACGGAATTGGACCGTCGGATAAAGGGGCGTTGGAATTTAAAATTTCGACGGAAATTCCAAGGAAAAACAATTCCAACGGTACTTTTCCACTGGAGTATACAACCACCAATAAAATTCCACCATTATTCCAACGAAATTTCCAATGGCGTTGAATTCCGTTGGAAATACCGTTGGAAATTCTATTGCAAATTATAAAAATTCCAACAGAATTTCCAACAGCGTTGAATTCCGTTGAAAATTTCATTGGAAATTCTGTTGGAAATTATAAAAATTCCAACGGTTATTATTTCCGTTGGAATTTTATGTTGAAATTTGGTTATTTTGTAATAGCGATGGTTCTCAACTATTTATGAAGAGATACAAGTCCCAGTTCTCAACCATCTGCGACTTCTAGTTAGTTTTTTTTTTTTTTTTAAACATAGTGCAGTCACGGGTTTCAACATAAAGAGTAAGTCTTGTGTGAGACCGTCTCACGGATCTGTTTTTGTGAGACGGGTTAACTCATAACCCACACTTAGCAGTTCATACGAAAGTTTGTGGATATGGATTCAAATTATGAATAATAATGATCCATCTCAAGAAAACTATCCGTGAGACCATCTCAATTGAGTTTTTAAGCAACATAAATTATAAAATTTTGTTAAAATCCTAAAAGTTTCCTAATTATTTATTTATCTCACAATTTTTTTGGTAAATCACCTCATTCTTGAATATATATAGATAAATATAGATATAAAAGATACAAAAACTTACAGTATACGATCTCGTGGATAGTTTTCATAATAGGAATCCTATTTATCCATCTATCACACCCATTTTTATAAATTTACATATAAATTATAAATTAAACCGTCTCATATAAAATAATCCGTAAGCGAAACGGGCTCGCATGTAATTGTATAAGGCAATGAAAGATACCGATTGTATAGATTATAGAGTGAGCAACCTCGCTTCATATCCAAACAAGAAAAGCACATAAATACATACACATTTAGGGTAATTTGACTGCATTCACTTCTCTCTCCTACTTCAACACTCTCTCTCTCTCTCTCTCTAGAATCACCGCTACACACCACATCATTTTCAGCTCCTCATTCCCCCATATATGCACATCTCTGCCTCCATCATCCACTTGTCTCTCTTCTCTTCTTTATTCTTATCAAGCAATCACTCTCGTTTCTTATTTGGGGATGGAAGAATGTGGCTATGAAAGGAGGGCCCATCTCAATTCTGCTGCGAATTCTGAAGAAGAAGAAGAAGAAGATGGCGACGAAGCTCTTTCCTTATGCGATCTCCCACTCATTCATCAACCAACAAATCATAACGAGCAACATTCTCTCAGACCCAATCAAACTGAGGATCCACAAGATTTCGATTTCTGCTCTCTATCCATGGATTCCCAAATGTGCGCCGCCGATGAAATCTTCCACCAAGGCCAGATTCTGCCTCTCCGCCACAAAAAGGAGATAATTCTCTCCAGATCGGAATCCATGGACGATCGTTACTTCTCCGGCGGGTTGATTTCCAGCAGGAGCAGCAGTATCAGCAGCGGCAGCTCCGACGCCAAATTGCCGCCGAGGAACCACTTCCATTCGCCGCCAAGCCCCTCGCCCAAGCTCAATTACCCTAGGAACGTCAGAGCCAATTACTACTGCGCGAAGAAGTCGTCGGCATGGAACGTTTTCCGGTCGGGATTGGTGGCCGCCCCGCCGGAAATCGCATTTCAGGATCTGAAAAGCCGGTGCTCCGGCAAGGGCGGCGGCGGTAGGAGGGAGAAGAAGAGGAGGGGGTTTGGGTTCCTGGGTGGGTGCAAATGCTCGGTGGGTACAGTTCCTTCAGAAATGGTGGTTATGAAGAGAAGCGTGAGTGAGATGCGAGTTATTGTTGCAGCTGAAGAAGAAGAAGAAGAGTTTCTGAAATCAGACAAAAAACGATTGTCTTTTCCTCGAACCTTTGAATGGTTAAAGCAGCTTTCCCTTGAAGCCCATCAACCTTAAAGCACCTCTCTCTCTCTCTCTCTCTCTCTCTCTCTCTCTCTACTTGTAATTTTCCTAATTATATATATAGTTTTAGTTAATTACTAATTTAAGTGTGTATGTATTAATGTATACATAATCATGTGGTTAATATATATCTTTGTGATTATGTGAATCAATTCTTTGTTATTTTCAGTCTTTTGGAAACTTGACGATATTAAGTTTTTAATTTTTTTTTCCACAAAAACGCATGTGAACGGTCTCACTGTATTAAATTCATTTTCATAAATTTCAATAAGACTTTTTTTTAGGAAGGATGTTAACTATTAAGATTTCATTTAGGCAATAATCATGTTAGTTAATCATATTTGATTCTTTCAAACTACTCTTCATCCCATAAATACATTTATTTTTGTTTTTATATCGATTAAGACAATATTTGAAATTCTATATATAAAAGTGTGGTTTGCACCCTCAAGTGTTTGACAAGTGGCACTTTACAATGTTGTCAAGTGTCACCTTCAAATGTTTGACAAGTGGCACTTTATAATATTGCCAAATGTTCTTCCTTAAAAATTATTTTATTTATAAAACATCAAAATATTAATATCAATTAAATACACACCCCACTACCCTACAATAATAAAGTGCTTGGAAAAATTAAATATGTAAGTTACAAATGTTTGTTAATGTTGTATTGTTTTTTTCTTTTTTTTGTTTTACATGAAATTTTTGGTGTCAAACTTGAATAATTGTTTTTATCCAACATTTCAATTTCAAAAAAATAAAACAAAATTTGAAGAGTAATTCTGCTACTACTTTTTAAGGAATTAAAACAAATACATAAAAGATATTTGAAGGTGCTAATAATATTTTACATAAGAACATTCAAGTAGTTCAAACTCAAAAAAATAAAAACCTTTAGAGAAAAAAATATTTAGAGGATTCAAGAAAAAAATAACATATAGATATTAGAATTCGGTAATGTAAGGCATGAAATAAAATAATGTACTTTAAAATTGTAATTTAAACTATGAAACATATTGCTAATGACATTACCAAAAATAGGTGTTAAAAAAACCTTAAGATATGTGAGATTGAAACATATTTGGCATTAGATAATGAAAAGTTGTGTTTGTTTAGAAATTTTAAAGGGTATTATAAAAAAATAATTGCTTGGAAAAAAATAATGTAAGTTACAAGTGCTTGCTAATGTTGTATTATCTTTTTTACATGAAATCTTTGGTTTCAAACTTGAATTATTATTTTTGTCCAACATTTCAAATTGGAAAAAAAAAAAAAAAGTAAAAGTAAGCAACAATGTGCAAACATTAGTTCAGTAATGTCATGCATTAAATAAAAATAATGTACTTTGAAATTGTGTTTAAACTTTGAAACAATATTATTAATGACATTAGCAAAAAATGGGTGCTTAAATTTTTTTTTAGGATATGTTTAGGTTAAAACATATTAAATTTGGCAAGTATGAAAGTGAGTTATAAAAAGGATGAAATTTGATAATTTTGTGTTTGTTTAGAGATTTTAGAAAGTAGGATTACAATTAATATGTCATCATATAGGGAATTATATGAAAAATAGATGATGTACTGTTATTTTATCTTTAAAAAAAGAGCTAATATTTTCAGTTTAAATTGTAAAAAAGTGGATGAAGTAGACAAAAAAAAAAAAAAAAGAATAGTTATAAGATTCTGCAAACAAATAACATGATTCGGATATTGGTAATCTAAAATCCAAACGTGCACATTCAATCCAATCACCCCCTTAAACAATCGAGAAATTGTATTAAAATATTACAATATGTAACAATTTGTTAAGACTAATAAAAAGATCACAAAAAGAACACAATTACAAAATAAACCAATACATAAAGCTAATAATGAGTGCACTTAGAACAAACATTGAACAAAACAGATGTTTTCGAGCGATAAAAATGAGATATATTATATACTTTTTACAGAAATATATGAAAATACCTGATGCAATAATTAAAACACCTATTAAGAATAAATGAAAAAAATTATTAAAGAAAACAATAAGACCCTGTTTGGATAAAGTGATTTCAAATCCAGAATTTAAAATGAGTGGATTTCAAATCTTTTCAAGTTTGAGTGAATTTGAAATCCACCAAAATGACTATAAAATTAGCTCAAAATGAAAACTATGAATTTTAAATTCACATTCAACCCAACACTATCAGTGGATTTGCTACCAAGAATTTCAAATCACTCCTTAATCCACATATTCAAATGTACCATAAGAAATATTATTTTAAGAATAAAGAAAAAATATCACACTTATGTAAAAATTTACTATCATATAACAATAAACACTAATTATAAAATAAAAAATGAGATAAGTATTAAATGAAATTCGTGCAACGCACGGGTTCAAACCTAGTTCTAATTAATTGTAATATTGGATGAAATCCCTTTGTTTTTTATTTGAGTTGGAGTGTGGTGATTTAATATACATTTAATTAAAAGCATATATGAAATTACTAATAAAAAACATATTTACTAATATATTAATAAGGGTATCTTTACAATGGAGACGAAAATAATAAATAAACCTAGTTTTGCATGATGAAGTGAATATATAATTAAGTGATTCGGTTGTTGTAGGAAAGTGATACTCATACTCTCCAACTTTTCTCAAAAAAAGTAATTAATTATGTGATGTAAAGCATCACATACCTATCAGCCAAATAAGTGGCACTATGAATAGAAAATGGGTGACAAAACATACGAGCTTCTGTAACTGAACGAGGACAAAATGGAAAAAGACGAGTAATTTCAATTTTAGTACTATAACTTACGTTCTTTCCAATTTTGGTGTGTCAAGTTTAAAATTTTCAATTGCAGTTCAACTATCAATTTTTTTCAATTTTAGTCCTTTCGACTGCCACATCAGATTTTTCGAGTGCTACGCCAGACTTTCCAATGGCTATGTCAGATTTTCTGACATCCACGTCAACAATTTTGGTTGTTCCGATAAAAAAGAACTACAATTGAAAAAAAAATTAAAATCGATAGTTAAAGTACTAAAATCGAAAAGGTTAAACTTGATGTAGCAAAATTGGAAATATTGGTCAAACTTACAAGAACAAAATTGATATTTTCCTGCAAAAATATATGAGGAGATACTTGTCATTTCAATGTATAAAAAAAGATGTTTGTTGCTGACTATTCATTCATCAAAGATGTTTGTTACTAACTTATATTTTATCAAAAATAATTGTCATTTTGAAAATTTTATTATAAGTTAAATGGCATAGAAATTGGTTAAGGTTCTTTACATGATATCAATCTCTCTCCATCCCTAATTAAATGATTCTTTATCTTCTAATTAGATGAGATAAAAGAAAAGAAATAAACAAGGAACATTGTATAAGAAAAAAATTCAAAACTCGTAGAATCTTGTGTGAATAACTTTTGAAGAGATCAAATATGTGTAATTTCAAATTTTTGAAAACTTGACATAAAATGACCTCTTGAATGGGATTTATTTTAGATCAATGAGAGTATATATTGAAGTTGAAATGACGTGTATTTTAATTCAAATAGTAAAGAGTGTAGAAAGAAAAAAAAATACATATTTTCTTATATTTGTGGATATACAACATATCTTACATAAAAATGTTAAGTATTAATTTCAGTTTTGGTCCTATATGTATGACCTTTGTATTTTTGGACAATCAAGTATACATTTTCCGATTTTCGTCCTGTATGTTTCTACTTTTTCCAATTTTGATCATATTATTCAATTTTGGTCCTATATGTTTTAATTTTTTCCAATTTCAGTCCAATTTTAGTTGGAGTTATCAAAATCGCCGATGTAGAATTTCCCGACGGTCATCCGATCAAATTGGATTGAAATTGGAATAATTTGAAACACGCATAATCAAAATTGGAAAATTTTAAAACTTATAGGATCAAAATTGGAAAGAGTATGACAGTATTCTATTCGAGTATTCACGAATATATTCGAATAATTATATATATATATATATATGTAAGTTCTTATTTTAATTATATATATATATATGTACACATAAATGGAAATCTTTATATTCATAAGTAATGTCTAAGTACATATTAGTATTACATAAAACATAATTACATATTACATATATTGTAAAATAATGCCTAAAAATAAATATGATTTATATGCTATATATTTGAAATATGACATTATTGATTTGGAAATAAATATATTTTTGAAAAAAAAATTGAAATTTCAAGTTCAAAATTTTCGAATACGAATATTCGAATATTCTCGAATATATTCAAATAGTTGATTCGAATCGAATACGAATTGTTTTTGTTATTCGAATAATAAACGAATACGAATATGAATATTCGAATAATTAAACCAATACGAATAGAATATCACTATATTCGATTCGATTCGTGTACAACCCTACCACCACCACCAAAGTAGAGAATTTTGGGCGTCAGCGACTTTTCATTGGTCAATCCATCCCTTTTTTCTTCTTAACTTTTTTGTGTGAACTTATAAATTAGATATGAGTAATGTTCATGATTAATATTCTTACATACTACAATTAATCGCATGAAATATTAGGGGTGGTCATTTATTTTTAGGCAAAAACTTATATAACCCTGGGGCACATAGGGGCACAGATCTAGGTGTTATATACGTGTTCTTCAGGTGTTATATATATACTCTATAGGTCTTATGGATTTTTGGTGTTATACATATACTCTACAGATATCATATTTATATAAGAGTATACATGTGATACCTGAAGAGTATACGTGTGATACCTGTAGAGTATGTATTTAATACCAATATGATGATTAATTTGGGAGCACCGTGCCCCCGGACACACAAGTGTCACTCTTATTTTTAATATTAATTGAACTATAGTAAGAAATATATATATTAAAACATTTCTAAATGGTGGTTGTGGGCCCACCTATATATTCTTCTCGATCGATTGAGATCTTCTATTACACTTGGTGTTACATCTTCTATTCCAAATTAATTACCACACGCCACGTGTATTCAATGACATCATTAATTATTTTGTGGCGTGTATTAAATGTTATGTAACACGAGATGTTACACCAAATGTAATAGAAGATCCAGACTCCTTCTGGATGCCTTTTTAGTTTCGGGCATTTCGGTATGTAAACATTCTCCTTTTTACGATATGAGATATGTTTCTTTATATTGGACAATGCTTCAATCCCAAACTAATTTCCCCATTAATTAATTTAGAACATATATAATAAGTTTAATCATATTTATATCCACTTAATCTAATTTTATAAGTCCATATTTCATTCCATTTTAAGAGATGATTTCCTGATTGTCAAAGCCCATTCTTCTAATGTAATTTGAATATAATGCCATTATTTTTTTAGTTGGGAATTCCTTTAGTAATTTATCAAGCACAACTTATTAGTTCAGGACTGTTTTAATATTATGTTAAATAATGTTGAACTATATATATATATATGTATATTACATTGTTTGAATAAGCGAGTATTTAATTGTTCTAAATCAAATTTTTTTGAATATCTGAATCTTCGAACTAATCTATTCTATCGTGCTCAAATCTCCAAAAACAATAGTCTCTTTTTAATTCTCCAAACTTTGGTTCGATTAATCTTCAAACCATGCCCCCACAACCAGTGACAAACCCAAGATTTCAATCCAGGGGGTCCGAGTCAGTTTGTATAAAAAAAATGAAATTTCTAAAACATGAACATAAATATATTGCAATTTTAATAAAATTATTATAGTACAACATCTATATATTTTTCATTTTACCGTAGGTTGTATTTTTACATAACACCTTTCCCTGATCTATAAAAAAATACAATATATATTAGAAAGTAAATTAAGCAAAGCAAAATGGAATTTGGTAAAACAAATTCTAAATAAAACAATAAAATACAATAAGGATATAGTTCAAAATTTGAGAGTTTAATAATGAGATTTGTCACACAATCTTAAAAGAAAAGATTACATCTTATTGTCTTTATTTACTCAATGTGAATATGTTCTTCACCAAAATTTAAATATTGATTATTATTATTTGTCACTAAAATTAGTAATTTCATAAGAATATTTTGATTTTTTTTTTCTTTCTCGGAAGAAACTAAATCTTACATTAATTTAAGTAAAAACAATAATTTAACAATTTAACAAAATAAATTTATCTTAATGTATAGTAAATCAACAATAATAATGAAGGAAAAAAGACAAAGCATGAAAAATAATATAAAGTAGATAACACTTTATATTGAAATTAGATAGAGAAACAATTGATAAAATAGTAAATTAGGATGTTGTGTTGCGAAAGAAAAGAGGATAAAAATTAACAAAGAAGATGAATGGAATGATCAACTCAAATCGCATAAAAATTCCCATGACTCTTAATAATTGTTGAATGTTTTTTAATAAATTACAAAATTACCATATTACCCCTAATTATTCTATAAATTTCAGTGCCCCTTGGTCCGGCTGTAAGTCCGCCCCTGCCCACAAGCATTACGATGAACTAGTCCGATCAAATAACAAAAATGTAGAGATTTGAACTTGAAACCTTGACCTCGAATGATCTAACACTAGTGGACTCTATTACCCCACGGAGGCAACATATATGTGCATGATTTTGGTGGTGGGTGCCTTTCATGTATTATGGTGAGTGCATAATATTACATAGTTAAAAGAGTGAAAGTATAGTAGGATAGATACAAAAATGAATGCGATTGAAAGGGAGAATATGATGGAGGTGATAGGAGAGGGCAAATACGATAAATTGATAGAATTATTGGAGTTGAAAGATCAAGAAAAGAATTGATAATTTGATGACCACAAATCACTCACTAAATGTTAATACAATTAATACTATTGGTGAAGAGTGACACTTGTGTGCTCTTGGGGTATGGCGCCCCCAAATTAATCATCATATGGTGTTAAAAATATACTTTACAGATATCATATATATACTCTTCAGGTATCACATGTATACTCTTATATATATATGATACCTGTAGAGTATATTTATAATACCAAAAAATATAACACCTATAGAGTATATATATAACACATGAAGAACATGTACATAACACTTAGATCTGTGGCTCTATGTGCCCTAGATGTATATAAGTTTTTCCTATTGGTGAATGGTACTGATCCTCTCATCTCTTGTGTTTTTTTTTTGTGTGGGTCCAATTAAATCTTGCATTCGTGCATGCATTCATGCCAATATTATCTATCTAGATTTTTTATGTTCTTATCTTCTTTGTGGGCTCTATCACTAATTGGCTCTTTCTTGCAAAATAACATGAGGTTTTTATGTATAATCAAGACTGATTGAAAAGTGTTTGTTTTTATATGTAACTTTTTTGATATTTTTCATTTATTTCATTTAGTTACAAGAGTTTGTTCCCAATTTTTCTAATATGTAAATTTTTAGCACAATTTGTCTAATATGTAAATTTTAGCCCCTATTTTTTAAGATGTAGCGACAACAAAATGTTGTCTCAAAAACCTCAATAATTGTCGTAAGTCACAAGTTGCGACACATGTTGTCGCTAAATTATTATCACAAAAGTCTTCTCGTATATAGTTTGTTTTTTTTTGCGACAATATTGTCACAAATAAGTCGTTTTACATTACTTTTTGTGATAACGTATTGACAATTTTATTAACATTTTTTACGACGATTTGTTGTTGCAAAAACTATATGTCGCAAAAAATGTTATTACAAATACACATTTTTCTTGTAGTGCACTACTAGAAAACAACCAAATTCCAACAGAAAATTCCAACGAAAATAATATCTGTTGGAATTTTCAACAGAATTTCCAAAGGAATTAAACGCTGTTGGAAATTCCGTTGGAATTTTTAGAATTTCCAACGGGATTCAACGCCGTTGGAAATTCCGTTGAAATAATATTGAAATTTTATTGGTGGTTGTATATTCCAACGGAAAAGTACCGTTGGAATGTTCCGTTGGAATTGTATTTCCGTTGGAATTTCCGTCGGAATTTCCGTTGGAATCAATAATTCCAACAGAATTTTGTAAAATTCCAACGGTATTTCACAAAATTTCAACGGAAATGTTCCGTTGGAATTTGAGTGATTTCTAGTAGTGTGGTTTTAAGAGTCCTTAGTTAAATAAGATCTTGTTTGGACAATAAGATCCTCCGTGGATCTTGATCTAAGTAATAGGAGTAACCTTTGTGGGTAGCTACTCTAGGTGTGTTAGATTCAAGTTTGTAACAATTAGAGTCAAGCTTAATATAAATATATAGGAGATTGAAGATATAAGAAACGAATTAGAGTTGTAGAATAAAATTAGGGAAGAAGGCATTTAGGTGATGTTAAAGAAACTTTTATGTGATGTTAACAATACTTTTGAAATCCTGATTTGATACCCTTAGAATTCGCTTCAAGTCACATACATTTAATTATCTTAAGGATACATTTAGATTATGTTAGAGATACATTTATGTTATGTTAGAGATACCTTATCCATAACTTAGTTGTGTTACACATTTTGTACACAAAGATATCTCTAACATAACATAAAGGTATCCCTAACATAACCTAAATGTATCCTTAATATAATGTAAATATATGTGACCTGAAGCGAATTCTAAGGGTATCAAATCAGGATTTCAAAAGTATTGTCAACATCACATAAAGGTTTCCTTAACATCACCTAAATGTATTCTTAACGTAACATAAATGTATGTAACCTGAAATTAGGATTTCAAATGTATCCTTAACATCACCTAAATGTATCATTAACATAATGTGGTATGTAACCTGAAATCAGGATTTCAAATGTATTGTTAACATCACCTAAAGGTATCCTTAACATCACCTAAAGGTATTCTTAACATAACATGATATGTAACATGGAATCAGGATTTCAAAGATATCATTAGCATAACTTAAATGTATCCTTAACATAACCGAAATGTATCCTTAACAATCGAATTTGAGTGGATTTGAGCGCATCCACTCAGGCGAGTGGGACGTGTGTGGGAGCGCGTTTTGGGGCGTGTGTATGGGTTGACCCGGTTGCACGAATCTCAAATCCGTGCAACCGATGCATAAAAGTTTCACAAAAACTTATGTTAGACGGTCTCACAGATAGTTTTCATGAGATGGATCCTTATTACCCATCAATTGGACCTATATCCACAAATTTTCACATGAACTACTAAGTGTGCGTTATGGGTTAACCCGTCTCACTAAAAAAAATTCGTGAGACGGTCTCACAAAAGATTTACTCTAAAAGTTTTTGTGTCAAATCCATTGATTTACTATTAGGAATTTCAATTTCCTTCTCAAGTCCTCGATACAAATGGAACCCAAATTATTTATGTTATTTTCAACACTCTACTTCAACAATTTTTTAATGCATAAATTATTATTTATAATGGACACATATCTAATGGAATAGAGTAATATTGGTACATGAGATATATTCATTCTTTTTTTTTAAATAAATAAAGTTTTAAGCTGGCAGCTTAACTAGGCACTGATTGAACAAAGTGAACTACTAATTCCATATCGATTTTTGAATAATATGACCACCTAGTGTTTGAAACAATGATTATACTTTTATTGAGAATTCTTTGAAAATAACCATCTATATCATCGGTTGATGTTTATTTTTAATAAATATTTAATAAATTTCTTAATTTGTTCAAATTCACAACATATAGTTCTGTATTGGCCTAATAGCCAAAAAAAATCCAAACCTTTATTGAATATTTGTTATTTTGGCCAATTCTTTAATTTTTGTCAATTTATTCATGTTTTTGTTAATTAGGTGCAATTATAGCTAATTATGAATTTTGGTCAAAATTAGATGATAAATAAAAGACTGGCAGACACATAAGCTTAATTTTATGACACTTCATCAAACATAGTTAGCTTCTTTTTTTTATTCTACTCTTATTTTGTACATCAAAATTAATGCTTCTCCACCATCAACAATTCTAGATTTCCTATGGCTACATTAATTCCTTACCGTGGAGCCATTAACCTCCTTGCCACTCCCAATTATAAAATCATATATATATATATATATATATATATATGTATATATGAGAACCAACATTATCCAACGACTCCACACTTAATATACCGTGCATCTCCAACAATGCACCATCACAATTTGATGGCGCATGTTTTTATCTCCAACAATAATTTTTTTTTCTGCGCCATCTCATCTTAACCGTTGGTTTTGCGCCAACTTTCCACAGATCAACTCTTGCGCCATCTGATTTTTCTTTTCTTTTTTTCATTTATTTATTTATTTTATTCCTTTTCTTTTCTTATTTTATTTTGTTTTTTAAGTTCTTTTTCATTATTTTTACTTTGTATTCATTTTTTTCCTTATTTTTTATATTAAGTGCTATTATAATCATTCTGATTTTGGAAAAAAAAAATACAATACAACATATTAATAAATACATATAATATCTAGACATTAAACTAATTTTAATATAAAAATTGCATAAAATAATGAAACACAATTATTAATAAATTTAAAAATGTTAAATAAAATGTTAAATAAATTAATTAATAAAGAATATTATGGAATATTCTTTTTTGATGCAGAGAATAATGTAAATTGTTGGACATCATTGACAGTTATTACATAAAACTTGTGTAAGATTAACAGTAAAATCATGTACACTATTCGAGATGGTCTAAGCAAGATACGGTTGATGATAATGGATTTCTTCACATCAGCTGCTCAAAGTTGCCATCTTTGTCATATACAATTCCAGTCTGCAAGAGGAAGAGAGAGAAACGATCCATGATTGTATCCGAAAAATCAGAAGAAAATTTGTTAGCAATTAGAGATAAAAGATTAAAATTTCGCACTGAGCTCTCCGATGGGAACACCATCACATTCTACACTATCTCCATTAGTGTACAAGGAACACCATCACATTCTACACTATCTCCATTAGTGTACAAGAACACCTGGATAGCACGATTCATGTCATTTATCCAGCTAGATGCATTGCAGAGGCAAGTGGAATTAATGCATTTCATACACACATCTCTAGCTTCCTGGGTTCCAAGTTGAAAGATGAGGATCAACCTCAGCTTCGATGGATGAGGTAGGTAGATGATGAATAGTAGAGTTTCATTCTTTTTTCTTTTTGCCACATAAGTGTCATGTAATCTAATTTTGATTTAAATTTGGCTAAAATCACAACTAATGAGTAATCATGGATGAATTGACAAGGAGTAAATTATATTCTTGATACCCAAAGTATACTCAATTTTCAGTTTTGATACCCCATGTTTGAAAATCACAGAATTAGTACCCAATGTTTCAAAAAGAACACACATTAGATACCTTCCGTCAAATTTATGTCCAAACTTAACGGAAAATACGATTTCTATGCGTTGGGAGCAAAAATTGACATTCTTCTTCCCCAATTCCATTCTACAACCCAATTTGTTTCTTTTCTCTTCAATCTCCAGTACATTTGTAGGTTTTTCTCCAATTTTCCATCATCTGTCATGAATTTCTGGCTCGGATGGATGAATTTCCTCATCAATCAACCCATAATTGTTCAAAAACCCCAACCCATTTTGCTTCAAAACTTGGAAATTGCAAAGGAATTAGGAATAACTACAAATCTACTGAAGAATGAAGGGAGGAGAAACAAAATTAGGGTTGTAGTAAGGAATTGGAGAAGAAGAAAGTCAATTTTCGCTCCAAATGCGCAGAATTTGTTAATTTCGTCAAGTTTGGATGGAAACTTAATGGAAGGTACCCAATGTGTGTTTTTTTGAAACTTGGGTATCAATTCTCTAACTTTCATACATGGAGTATGAAAAATAAATATTCAGTATATTTTGGGTACCAAAAATATAATTTACCCAATTGACAAGATTACAAGAATTGGCTAAAATGACAAAAACATGTAAAACTTTGGATTTTTTTGGTTATTTGGCCTTTTGTATTTTTTAAAGATTGGTTTTATATTTTTTAAATATTGGTTTTAGACATGAAAACATGGGAATTAAGTATGGAGGAGTAGAAATTACGATGATCAAGTTATGTCATGAAAAATGGAAAAAATAGAGAGGGGTTGGAGTTGACCTTGTCAACCATGCTTGAAGTAAATAGACATATCTTCCACCTCACAACCTGATTTAGAACGTGACATACATGATATATGGATGGAAAGAGTGTTGAGCAAACGTCTATAAATATCTCACTCCACTTAAGTTGACGATAGAGACTTACAAGCAAAAAGTCGATTAGATCTTTGTGTTGCCGAACGTGTTGTTAATATCAGTTCATGAGCAAAAAGTTGACTGGGTCTCTGTGTTGCTGAGCGTGTTCAAGCATTACTCATAATATATTTGTTCTCACTTTGTAATATTAGTTTTTTTTTTTCACAAAGTCGATAGCTTTAGTGTTGAGCATAGTTTTAGGAGTGTTGTTTTAGTTTCCTTTTGCTTGGCTTTTAGCAGTGTTGTTTTTAGTTTCCTTATCGCTCAACTTGTCTTTGTTCGTCCATTGAAAGAATTAAATTCCTTTTTCGTGTCATGTGATAGTTTGGTATGAACTCTTTGTAATTTGCTTATCTCATAGTTAATCTTTTTACCATTAAAGCTCTCACAAGTTATTTTATAACTTGTGAAAAATATACATATCCTTTGTGTTCCTTTTTCAACTGAATATCTAGTTTTTAACTTTTTTTTGTAAAAATGGGGTTGTCAATAGTGTTTCCCAGTATCCGATATGTGTCTGTTTTCGAGGATTTTGAATTTATCATTGTCACGACCAACTTTCATATTTATTTTTTTGTTTTGGGTTGATCTTCTTGAAAAATAGAATCAATTGTACTCAGTGACGAACCCAATGTTTGTACTCAAGCGGGCCCGAATTAAAACAAATAGAAAAACACAAAAAGTCTTATAAGATGAATTCATATATTTGTTAATTGTTATGGTGAGACAAATCTTTATTACTAACAAACAAATTTCGTATTCATGAATTTATATGTGAAGTGTGAAGTTTGAGTTGTGAATTGATTTATCACAAGTAGTTAGATCTATTAGATGATCTCTATAAGACTCATTCTAAAAACAATATATTACAATAAAAAGTAAGACCAATTGAAAAATTAGTAACTTAATTATATATCAATTTAATAACATCAATGTCAAAAAAAAAAAAAAAACACATAACACAAATATTACAATATGTTCCTTTTATTTTTCGTATTGTGAAATCGATGTATAATGATATATTCATTGGTAACAATAAATCAACAACAATTAAAAAGAAAAGGAAATAAACACCAATATTTACCCAAAAATTAGGTGGACAAGAAAATGAGGAAAAAAAAAGATATATAATTTATATTAAATTAAATTAAAGTATTACTTACAATTTATATTGTAATTTTAACGCCCAAATAAAAATTAAGCTCCAAAATCAATTTATGAGAATCTTAATAATTGTCGAGAAATTTAATTGTAGATTTTTTCTTTACGATTTAGAATTTGTATCGAAAAGCAATCTAACTATAAAATTACTTTAAAAAATATTTTTAAAGAACAATATTATAACGTCCTAAAGTTGACTATTAATTGTGATTATTTTAGATAAAAGAAATGAAATAAACTTCCTCTAATCTATAATATGGACTAGTCTCTATCACACATGAAACTTAGGTGGTGTTAATTTATAGGCCTGATAGCCAAAAAAATCCAAACCTTTATAAGTATTTGTTATTTTGGCCAATTCTTTAATTTTTGTTAATTTACTCATGTTTTTATTAATTAGGTGCAATTATAGCCAATTATAAATTTCGGTCAAAATTAGACGATAAATAAAAGACATAATTTTATGACACATCATCAAACATAGTTAGTTTTTTTCTTTATTCTACTTTTATTTTGAACATCAAAATAAATATATGCTTCTCCACCGTCAACAATTCCCAGTTGTTGCAAAAACAAGATGAAGAAGACTAGAATACCTAGATTTCCTATGGCTACATTAATCCTTTCCGTGGAGCCATTAACCTCGTTGCCACTCCCAATAAAACCATATTTGACTATATATATATGAGAACCAACATTATCCAACGTCTCTCAATTTAAGCAAGATGTACAGTTGGTATATTCAATCAGAAATCCATAATTCAATTGATATAGATTTTGTAGAAAGTGAGAGGTTTTAAAAGATAAATTATAAACGTGTTTGATTTGATGCTTTGGAAATATTATGTATTCTTTTATATGGATATATCATATTTGCATTTATACCTAATTACATCAATGCTCTTAAAATGATTTTAGATTACGAAGTAATTAACGAATTAAATGGATTTGTCGAACCTAAATATCTTTCATATTGATTGTGACCAGACCAACCCCTTTCCAATTCGCATCCTTGGGACCTATTGATTTTTGTTATACTAGTATTTTGCCTGTGCGTTGCACGGAATTAAGTTTTTTTAAAATATGATTATAAGTTTTTATATATATTTAAAATTTTGAAATTTGAAAATAAGGATATATATATATATACACATTCTAAATATTTAATTAATGGACATTAACGTTAGATACAGATAATGCGACGAAATATAATAATGTTTAAATTTACTTTATAAATTTAATAAATAATATATAATTAAAAATAAGGATGGATTTTCAAATCTATTAAACCCATACCGTACAAATTTTGAAACCTTTTCTATGTAAATTTTTTGAGGTGATGCAATTTCCTCCTCTTTATCACATATTATAATCTTAATATTAATAGAACTGGTGACTTTTATAGCAACAACTATATATAATTGAGCACGTCAAGAAAAATTATTTTTATAAGAAAGTCCAATATAAGGATGAAATTCTCCTTAACTTTAATTTATTGATCAATAGTCAAGGAAAATCTAAACCAACATCACTATATTCATAAAGTTTTTTAAGAGTTTGAGTTCTTGTTTTTCCATTCTAAATTTTTTCATTGTTAATTATGCTGCAATATTTCGAAAATTTTGATTATGTGTTGATTATAATAACACGGTTGCCCTGCTTTCCTAGCGTAGATCGACAACATAAATTTATAACATAATTATTTTATATTGTTACACAACATAAATGTGTGCTATATAGTACTCTATAAATAAAAGACACAAAATACCCTATCAAGGTAAATAAAAGACACAAAATACTCTATAAATAAAAAAAGAGTTTATATTTTTCGTGCATTCTTTAACTTGCAATTTCAAGATGTACAAAATGTTTTATGTATGATAAATACTTACACAATTATACAATAATTGTATATCTTTTACAGGAAAACTATAAGTGGTTATTTATAGAAAAAATCATATCGTGATTATATGAAATGGTTGTTTGTATGCAACAATCATCAGTTTTATTTTTGAATATCTGAATATGGAATGAATTTTATATCCAGCGTATTAAAGAGAAATATAAAATTAGTTAGATAAAATAATTTTTATTCTGAGTCTCATTTCTAAGAAGATATATGAATTAATTTTGTTACAGTGACTTCCCAATCTTACTAAACGTACAATAAGAAAAATGCCAAATTATTTATAGATGTGGAAAATATTTTATATTTAATCAATTCAAATATTTATTTATGTATAAAACATATATAACCACAACTATTTGAAGAAATTATATTATAACACAAATATTTAATATGAAAAAATAATAAAAAAACTAATACAATTTTCATTTAATTCATTATATTTATAAATCTATACATCAAACAAAGTCAATGAGGATTTTAAAAAAAATAAACTTATGGTACATCATTTGTTTAATCCAAAATTAGTTTCTTCCTTAACATAATATCTTTCAAGCATCACCATCCTGATTGCTAAGTCAAATCCAATCCAGAACATTCTTCAACAATAGTTGAGTATGTAGTCTTTAATTGCAAGTCAAAATATCCTCATTTGATGTCTGCGTATGATAAGAAATTTTTATTATTTCGCAAAATAATGATCTCCAAAAAAAATATCAACAATTATTAAATTCATTCAGTTCATAACAAATAAAAAAAAATAAAAAACAAAAACGTGAAAAACGTGAATTCCAATAATTGGACATGAAAAACGTGGGAATGTAAAGGGATTTTTTGCTAGCTCAATCACACACACACACATATATGTATTGCATTGCACACAAGCGAGATGGATCACACATTTGTTGCATATGCAAAACTAATTAGCTCGTATAGAAAGAGTTGAGTAATTGACAAAAATGATGTGTAGCAATATAATGGCTATGTATACACCAGCCGTTATCATCCCTTCCAAACTGCATCGTGTCTTACCAAGTAGGCTTGTGAGGAGTCACACCTTTATCCGGTGCACCCTCAACAACGTGACTGTACGGCGCTCTGGAAACTACAAGCCTCCACTTTGGGATTTCGATTATATTCAATCCTTGAGAATCAATGAATATACGGTATATGCATCAGTTGGCTCTAAATAATTACTCTCAATTTTCATCGTTACCAAATGTCTTTATGTGTTGTATAGGAAGAGAGGTACTCGAGGAGAGCTTCAGAGCTGATGGTGCAAGTGAATAAGATGCTGGACAAGGAAGTGGATGTGGTTCAACAGCTGGAACTGATTGATGACTTGCAGAGACTGGGGATTTCTTACCATTTCGACGACAAAATCAATGAAATCTTGAGTCATATTTATGTTGAGCACAAGACGGGGAGAAATGAGGATGATTTGTACTCAACAGCACTTGAGTTCAGAATCCTGAGACAACATGGTTTTAATGTCTCTCAAGGTATATCATCCTGTTTTGTATGCACCTGAGATCTCATGGATGACCTGTTTTTTGTTATCCATGAATGGATTGCAGAAGTGTTTGATAGTTTCAAGAATGAGGAGGGTCAGTTCAGGCAAAGCCTTGGTGATGATGCTCAAGGATTGTTGCAACTGTATGAAGCTTCTTTCCTATTGACAGAGGGCGAAGACAGCTTGGAGCTAGCAAGAAAGTTTGCAACAACGAAGCTTCATCATCTTCATCAAGTAGACCAATATCTCTCCTTATTGATTCCACGCGCTTTGGAGCTCCCACTCCATTGGAGAGCAGAAAGGCCAAATGCCAGATGGTTCATAGATGCCTATCAGACGAGACCCGACATGAATCCAACTCTGCTTCAGTTTGCAAAGCTCGACTTCAATATCCTACAAGCAACACATCAACAAGAACTCAAACATGTATCCAGGTCATTATCATCATCATCATCAATAAACATACACACATAATTATCTGAAATTAACAATCATGAATGCATGATGTAGATGGTGGAGGCAAACATGGCTGGCAGAAACGCTGCCGTTTGCAAGAGACAGGGTGGTGGAGTGTTATTTATGGACAATTGGAGGAGGCCTCGTCCAGCCTCAGTATGGATATTCAAGAATAATGGCGACTAAGGTCAATCTCTTAATTATTGTAATCGATGATATCTTTGATGTCTATGCTACCATGGAGGAGATAATTCACTTCAATAACGTCATTCAAAGGTTAGATAAACCACTACTTTTGGGAAGGAGGAAGTATGTCACTGCTTATTATATCTTATGCATGTCTTCATTCTTCCATCAGATGGGATGTTGAAGCTATGGATGAACTCCCACATTATATGCAGATGAGTTTTCTGGCACTCAACAACTTCATCAATGAGATGGCATATGATGTTCTTAAAGAACAAGGATTTCTCATCATTCCACATTTAAGAAAATCTGTGAGCTACTAAATAATTCAATCTCAATTCATTCCTAGATGAATCTAATAAGGTATTTTAATGGGAATAATATAAATATAAATGGTGGTTTCAGTGGGCAGATCTATGCACAGCATTTACACAAGAAGCAAACTGGTACTCCACAGGTCACACACCAACATTAGAAGAATATATGAAGAATGCATGGATTTCAGCATCAGCTCCTGTAATTCTATCACAAGCATTTTTTCTCATCACTAATCCAATACAAGAACATGCTGTCCAAACCCTGTATAACTATCACAACATTGTTCGATATTCAGCTATGCTTCTACGCCTTGCAAATGATCTTGGAACATCACCAGTTCGTACCTACCTAAACAATTTTCCGTATTTGTTCTCCTAAATTTACATAGTAGCTAGATTTTCTTGTTATAATGATAATAGTTATCTTTTGCTTAGGATGAAATGAATAGAGGTGATGTACCAAAATCAGTAGAGTGCTACATGAAGGAAAACAATGCTGGTAGAGAAGAGGCAGGAGAATGTGTTAAGTCTATGATACATGAGACATGGAAAAAGATGAACAAAGAAAGAGTGGCACAATCTCCATTCTCAAAAGAGTTTATAACAAGTGCAGTGGATCTTGGGAGAATGGCACAATATATGTACCAACATGGAGATGATCATGGAATTCAAAACGATCCTCAGCTCAAGAACCGTATATCAACTTTGCTGTTTGAGCCTATTAGTAATGTTTAGTCAATACTATTCATATCACATTTTGTTTTAATCATTTCCAGATGTACGACTATTAATCATATTCATGTAAATGCCATGAAAATGGCATTGAATAAATGAAGGAAAATTTTAAAAAAAAAATTGAAACAGAAAATTCAAGCACCGATCAATATTTGATGGTGTTGGATATTCATGCAATTGTGTTCACAAACAATACGAACGTCATTACCACCATTACCATTCATATATAACTTGGGGTAACATAGATAATAAAATGAGCTAATTTTTAATTTAAACAGCATAACTGAAAATGAATGGTGATACTATTTCGTGAAGAATTGTATAGTACAAAATTCGAATTGGTAGCATAAAAAATTCAGACTTAGTTCAAAAAAAATTATAACAGAATAAAAAATAATTTACTACATAAATCAACAAAATCTGGAAGCTTACAAATAAATCATGGGAAACCCACTTTATCACCGCCGCCGCACTTCACCACCTTCCGCCGCACTTCGCTGTTCGATCGCCGCCCTTTCTTTTCTTGCTCGTTAGCGCTTTAGTTGGATGGCAGCTAGGGCGCCCCTTTTCTTTCTCAAAGTCCACTTTATCGCTTCTTTCTCAAAGTCCACTTTCTCAACATTGATTTTTTTAACCCACATTTAGTTTAAATAAAATATATTTTGTGTAATATCAACCAAAGTAATATGTAGTCTAGTGGTTAAGCTTGTAGAATCCTTTAGGTTATGGGTTCGAATTCTACTCATGTTATTTCATTTTATTTACTTTTGATTGTATTAGGTTCACATACATATATATTCATATCATTTTTTGTGCACTCCTTCAAGGTCCTGGAATCGAATGCACAAATTAGGAATAATTTTCATTTGTTTTCATTCATTGTGACGGAAAAATCCGTCGCAAATTAGTGACGGACTACAATCCATCACCAAAAATAAAAACAAATTTGTAATGATTTTCATTATTTTTTTCGTAGTGACAGAAATTTCCGTCACTAGTTTGTGACGGATTTTTCCGTCACTAAGAATAAAAACAAATATATAATGATTTTCATTATTTTTCTTTTTTAGTGATAGAAATTTCTGTCACTAATTAGTGACGGATGAAAATTCGTCACTAACTGGTGACGGATTTTCATCCGTCACTAATTCGTGACGGATTTTTCCGTCACAAAGAATAAAAACAAGTATATAATGATTTTCATTTTTTTTTCTTTTTTAGTGACAGAAAATTCCGTCACTAATTAGTGACGGACTTACATCCGTAACTAATTTGTGACGGATTAAAGTCCGTCACAAAGTAGTGACGGAATTTTCTGTCACTAATATAATTCTGACAGAATTAATGACGGAATAATTACCGTCACTAATTTCTGTCACAAGTCCGTCACTATTCCGTAAGAAATTTTTTTAATGCATTTTTGTCAATAATCTGTCACTATTCCGTAACAAATTTGTGACAGAATATTTCCGTCACTAAAATCTGTCGCTGTCGGGTAGTTTTCTTGTAGTGATATATATGCAAGATACGGTTGATGATAATGGATTCTCTTCACATCGCTGTTCAAAGTTGCCATCTTCGTCATAAACAATTCAAGTATGCAAGAGGAAGAGAGAAAAACGATCAATGATTGTATCCGAAAAATCAGAAGAAAATTTGTTAGTAATTAGAGATAAAAAAAATTAAAATTTCTCACTGAGCTGGATAGTAGATGATGAATAGTAGAGCTTCATTCTTTTTTCTTTGTGCCACATAAGTGCCATGTAATCTAATTTCGATTTAAATTTAAATTTGGTTAAAATCACAACTAATGAGTAAAATCATGGATGAATTGATTACAAGAATTGGCTAAAATTGACAAAAACTTGTAAAGCTTTGGATTTTTTTGGTTATTTGGCCTTGTGAGTAATGAGACTGTCTTACAGAATTATAAGGGGTCACACAGTTTCATACAAGTTTTTGGGGTTAAATTCAATTTTGGTCCTGTTAAAAGGGTGTCGTCCCATTTTGGTCCTGCTAAAATCCGATTTTCAATTTTAGTCCTGCTATCTCAAAATTTGACAAATTTCAGTCAAATTTCGCCGGAAAATTCAAATTTCGGGTCAATTTCCGGCAAATGTACTGCACTCGCCCCCAATTTACATTGTGCCATGTCAACGCTTGAAATTATAAAATGAATTAAGAAATGTAAAAACATAATTCTAAAACTTTATTAATTAAGGAAAATTGAAATTAAAAACTGAAAAAGAATATATGGACGGGAAATCAAAAAAAAAAAAAAAGGAAGAAATCCCCAATCTCTGAAGAACCCTAAATCAGCCAAGTACCAAATCAATCGATCCTCCACCAATGTCGGATGTCTCTCAAATCTCAAGCCCACACGAGTGCTTATGTGGTAGACGCGCTGTCTTCCGAACCTCCAAAACCGCAACAAGCAAAGGGAGAAAATTTTGGGGTTGTTTGAAGTATAACGTAAGTTACCCCATTTCATTTCATTGTGTTTAAAATATTATATCAGTAATCATATAAGTCGTTAGAGTGATTTTCAGACAAAGTAGAATGTAGTGTGTGAAGTTTGATTTGGGATTTTGATTAATGTTTTTTTCCTTTATTTTGTGAAGCAAGGTGGCTGTAATTTTTTTGTATAGGATGATAATGAAGTATATGAAAATTGGAGAGAAGCATATGAGAATTTGAAGGAAGAGTACTCTAAGTTACTTGAGAATGAGGTTGCACTCAAAGAAAGTAACAATCCGCTGAAAGAAGAGATTAAGGTGGCACTCTTCGATGAAATATTTGTCCGAAAAGATGCTGCTGGATCAGAAAACGATGGATTCGCAATACTTTTGAAGGAGATCCTTGAGAAATTAGCTGAGAAGCTTGAACTAAATCCAATTCTTTACGATCTTCAATCTTCACGTGGGAAAGAGGATTAACTATACTGGTATTACTCATCAGTTACTCAAGCACTCTATTGTTATTGCTCACTTTTCTTCCTCCCATGATACGTAATACAACATAGTACATTGTCACCACATTTTTCTTACACCATTGGTGATTCATATACCCTTCTGTAGTTTCTACCCATGTTACATATAGATTTATGCATGTCATTTATGACTTATTAATATCTTCTATATATATAGTTTACTAGTATAAGGCTCGTGTAATACACGAGTTTAAATAGATTGAATTTGCTAAAAACGTATTGGTACCATGTGAAGCACAGACACATAAATTTTACTATCTTAATGTTTTTAGCATATGAATATTGAAGATAATAAATAATAAATTTCCCTTCCTTGAGAGTAATTGCAATCTAATGTTTACTCCTGGAATGCATGACCATTAAATTTAAATATTTCAGGTTTAATGCATGTAAATTGTTAATTCGAGAAAAAAAATTTAATATCAATTGGTACTCATATGATGTATCGACATATATAAAAATTTCAAATTTTGTAATTTTAAAATATATAATATCTTTAATGTTGGTGAACACTTAATTTTAGTGACTATAATAATCATTAGTGGAAATGTTAATATAGTCAAACTAAAAATTGGGATAAGTTCAGAAAAATTATATGAGATGACATCATAATAATAATATTGAAATTCATTTCATATACTTTTTCATTACAATATTCAATCTATATTTTCATTTTATAGTTTTAAGGCCAAAAGATGACAATGCTTTTGAAATCATTAATTTATAATAGAGAAAAAAAATCATTACATATCCATTTGGAATTTATGAAATAATTATTTTGAATAATTTTATTACTTTCTGAAAATGGATGAATTTTTAAAGGTACACATATCAAAAAATCAATATAATGATTTGATATTTTACTTATCTGATTAATCATATAAAATAATATTATGATATCAGTTCATATTATTCATTTAAGTAAAATGCTTGATTATATAAATAATAAAACATTTATATATAAAATATACATAAAACGTTAATATAACTAAACTAAAAATTGGGATAAGTTCAAGAAATTTATATGAGACAATCTCATGATAATAATATTAAAATTCTTTCCACATACTATTTCATTATTATATTCAATCTTTGCTTTTATTATACAATTTTGTTACCAAAAATTGGCAATGCTTTTGAAAATATTAATTTATGTGAAATTTGAAAATATTATATATAATAGAGAAAAAATAATAATTGCATAATTTGGAATTTATCGATTAATTATTTTGGATGATTTTATTATTTTATCAAACTGAAGAATTTTCAAAGGTACAAGTATCGAAAATCAATGTAATGATTTGGTATTTTACTCCTTTAATTAATGAATCATCAAACATAAAGTAATATGATATTAGTTCATTTTAAAAGTAGAGTACTATTCATTTAAGTAAAATATTTGATTGTAGAAAAAATAAAGCATTTATTAGAATTAGCATGTATATACAATATGAGTTACTCTCTTGTATACCAATTGCATGGATCTCGGGCCGTGTACGGGCTGACGCGGGCCAGCCCAGCCCACGCCTCTTTATTTTTTCGTGTTTTTTGGTCGTTACCTTCATATTATATTAGTGTTACCTTCGTGTTATGTTAGCGTGACCTCATTTCCAGATTTCATACCTTTAGTTTAAAACCATTGAACTAAAATAACACGAAAGTAACACTAATATAACATGAAGGTAACACTAACATAACATGAAGGTTAAAAACAATGTTAATCATACCTTCATGTTATGTTAGGCTGACTTTCATGTTATGTTAGTGTTACCTTCATGAAAGTAACACTAACATAACATGAATGTAACATTAACATAACATGAAGGTATGACTGTCTTGAGTGAAACATGGTGGGTTTGAGCGCACCCACCAGGCGCGTGGGGCAGGTCGACCCGGGTGCATGGAGCCTAGTACGTCTATCATAATACAAAAGTAGATCTAACATAACATAAAAACATGTGTAATACAACGTAATGATGCATATACAAAATGTACCAAAGTTTTTTTTTTCGTTTAAGATATGAAATCTGAATAGAAATGTAGATTTAAAATAAGATAAATGTATATCTAATATAACGTAAAATTAGGTTTAACATAATGTAATGGTATGTGTTAAAATTTAAAAAACAGACGCAAAAATGAAAAGATATAAAGTTTGAACAGAAGATAGGTTTAATATAACATATTGATAGGTGCCAAAAGTAAAAAATCAGACATGATTAAAAAAAAAAAAAGCGGATAAGAAGACCCGAATCCGACCCAGATTCATGGATCTCACCTTTTACATAGGAGAGTTACTCATTTTATTAAGGGGTTGTGCTGTGAAGGCTTGTTGATAAAGATAGTCCAAACATTAAAAAGTATGTCAATGAAATCCAAGAACCAACCAAGAACACAAGATTTGAAGCCAAAACTTTGGAGAGAAAACCCTAACTTTAATCTAACTAAACCAAGAAAGAAATCAAAGATAGAACACCAACACACAATGGGATTTACGTGGTTCGGCAATAGCCTACGTCCACGGGAACAATGGGGGGATTTCTCTTATTGAATCGAAACAAACACTAAAGAATACAAGAACAATGATCACACACACTCAGTGTGTTTCTCTCTCAAATATCTCTCTCTACAGTTTATCTCGAAATCAGAAAATTATATGTCGATAAAGAGCTACATCTAAGCTATTTATAGAAGAAAGAATAAACTAAATCCGATCTATATCGAGAGAGATATGATCGATTCAATCTCAGCTCTCGATTCCAAAACCGCAGCTCAATCTGTTGCTTCGGCTCGTGATCCAAGAAAACAGAAATAACGGCCACCACGTGTCGCTTCTTGATTCGTTGAGCTAATCCACATCAGAGCTCAAAAATGTGAAATACGTTTGTATAAGTGGAAACGTGCTTCTTCCCGGCCAATAGGAATAAAAGCCGCTGCCACGCTGTCACGTTTTTATAAGTGAAAATGCACTTTTACCTTTGCTTATAAAACTCATTCCGCAACACCTTTTTAACAACACTTTTATGAAACTGTTGTAAAAGACCCGTTGCTTTTAAAATCTTTTACAACTTGCATGTTTTTGCTCAGCTTATTCCCACAAATCTCCACCTTAGGCTGAGCAAGCATCATACCACAACAATATACTTCAAGTAGCATTAGTTGAAGGCTTCCCTCTCAATCCAATCAAATCCATACATAGCTTAAACTTGGATGGAGGAACACCTTTGGTAAAGGCATCGGCTGGATTGATTTCAATGGGGATCTTCTTCACTTTCAGCACTTGCTTCTCCACCAAATCCCTGATGAAGTATAGCCTAACATCTATATGCTTTGTCTTCTCATGCATACCTGGATGTTTAGCTAAATGTATAGCACTAGAGTTATCACAATTCACAGTGACACTTTGCTGAAATAAGCCAAACTCTTCTAAGATCCCTTTCATCCACACAACCTCTTTTGCAGCATCGGTTAATGCTATGAACTCAGATTCAGTAGATGATAGAGCCACTATGGATTGCTGAGCTGACCTCCAACTCACTGCAGTGCCAAACAAGGTGAACACATAACCTGTAGTTGATTTCCTTGTGTCTTGATTTGATGCAAAGTCAGCATCCACATAACCAACAACAACATCATCAGTGCATCTCTTGTTGCTGAAACTTAAGCATTTGCTCAATGATCCATTTATGTATCTGAACATACACTTCACTGCAGCCCAATGCATCATTCCTGGTGTGGCCATGTATCTATTTACCAAGCTCATTGCATGAGCCAAATCTGGTCTGTAACACACCATTGCATACATGGTGCTGCCCACAGCATTAGCATAAGGTATCTTGACCATCTCCTCTTCTTCCTTCTTGTTCTGAGGACACTGAGTCTTGCTCAGCTTAATCCGAGGTTGGATAGGAATTGAAGTAGCCTTGGATTGATTCATTTGGTATCTGATAAGCACCTTCTTTAGGTATTCAGTTTGGCTGAGAACAATTGAGCCTTGATCACCCTCTCTAATGATCTCCATTCCCAACATCTTCCTAGCCATCCTAAGATCCTTCATCTCAAATTCAGACTTTAGTTGCTCCTTGATTTGATCTATACCTGTCATCTCAGTGCTAGCTATCAACATATCATCAACATAAAGTAAAAGATAAGTATGAAAATTATGAGAATGTTTAAAGTATACACAGTTATCAAACTTGCTCCTTTGGAATTTGATTCTATGCATGAAGTGATCAAACCTTAAGTACCACTGTCTTGGACTTTGCTTTAAGCCATATAATGACTTCATAAGCATGCAGGCTTTATCTTCTTTCCCCTCTAACTGAACTCCTTCAGGGACCTTCATGTATATAGTTTCTTTCAACTCACCATGCAAGAAGGTAGTGGTGACATCCATTTGGTACAAGTGCATTCTAAACTGTGCAGCCATGGCAAGAAGAATCCGTATTGAACTATGTTTAACCACTGGAGAAAAGATCTCATTGTAGTCCACTCTTTATTTTTGAGTGAATCCCTTGGCCACAAGCCTGGCCTTGTATCTTATTCCTCCACCTGGTTTGATCTCAGCCTTCCTCCTGAAAGTCCACTTACATTCCACAAGCTTTTTGTTGTTTGGCTTGTCTACTATGATCCAAGTTTTGTTCTTTTCAAGAGAGTTCAATTCCTCCTGGATAGCTCCTAGCCATTTTCTCCTATCCTTGCATGTGATAGCCTCCCTAAAATCCTTTGGCTTCTCAGTATCCACTTCTTCAGCAACAAGAAGAGCAAAGTAGACATTATCAGCATGTCCAAATCTTGCAGGAGGTCTTATGTTTCTTCTTGTTCTATCCCTTACCAGCAGGTAGTTATCCATGCCATTCTCATCTTGTTGATCCCCTTCTGAGTCTGAATCAGATGAATCACCTTCCTGAGCTTCAGCTTGTACCCCTTGAGCTTGATATCTGTCCAAAAGAGTCTCCACCTCAAACTTAGAGTTCTCATTCTCTGAACCTGGCTTCTGAGCTGAATCCTTTTGCTTCAAAGGCATTTTAGCTTCATCAAATGTTATATCTCTACTGATAATACACTTTTGGTAATCCTTATCATAGCACCATAGCTTATACCCCTTCACTCCCTTTGGATATCCTAAGAAAACACATCTCAAAGCCCTTGATTCCAGTTTGTCTTGCCTTATATGAACATAAGCTTGACTTCCAAAGACTTTAAGCTCAGTGTAGTTAGCGGGCTTGCCACTCCATACTTCCTCAGGTGTCTTGAGTTGTATTGCAGCTGAAGGACATCTATTTACAAGATATGCTGCAGTGGCGACAGCCTCTCCCCAAAAGGACTTGGATAGACCTGAACTTAGAAGCATACACCTTACCTTATTCAATAGAGTTTGGTTCATTCTCTCAGCTAAACGATTTTGCTGAGGAGTGTTTGGCACAGTCTTGTGTCTAAGAATTCCTTTCTCTTTGCAAAATAAGTTGAACTTGTTAGAGGTAAACTCCAACCCATTATCTGTCCTAAGACACTTCAACCTTCTGCCAGTTACATTTTCTATTTCAGTCAACCAATCCTTGAAGCTTTGAAATGCTTGATCCTTTGAATTCAGAATAATAACCTATACTTTCCTTGAGTAGTCATCTATAAGAGACATGAAGTACCTTCCTCCATTCCTTGTTTGAGTGGTGGCTGGCCCCCAAAGATCAGAGTGTACATAATCTAGAATCCCCTTGGTAGTGTGACTTCCTATCTTGAAGTTTAACCTCTTTGCTTTGCCAAGGATGCAGTATTCACATGTATCCAAGCTAGTGATCCTATCATTACCAAATACCTTTTGTTTCTGAAGCTCCAGCAACCCTCTCTTACTGATATGCCCAAGCCTTATGTGCCAAAGTTGAGTCTTGTCCATCTCTTTCACTGAATGAACTTCATCTATTGCAGTAGCACCATCTAAGTAGTAGAGTTCATTCTTCTTGCTGCCTTTCATAACTACTAAAGAACCTCTAGTGATCCTCATTTGGCCATTCTCATACTTGAATGTGTAGCCTTGTGAATCCAACATCCCTAAAGAAATCAAATTTCTCTTAAGGTCAGGAACATACCTGACTTTTGATAGAACTCTCACTGCTCCATCATGTATCTTCAATGGTATGGACCCTATTCCAGCCACTGTACAAGTCTGATTGTTTCCTAGCATCACCAATCCACCATCACTGAGGGTAAGTTGATCAAACCACTCCTTATTAGGGCTCATGTGGAATGAACATCCAGAGTCTAGCACCCAATCCTCTTCAGTTCCTTTTGTGGTCACAACAAGAACATTTGCAGATTCATAGCCAGAGTTAGGAGTAGATGGTTTAGATGATTGAGTTAACTGATTCACTTGCTTTTGATTCTGATTCTCTTGGCTTTGCCTCAGCTTCTTGAACTTCAAACAATCCTTCTTGAAGTGTCCAGGCTTGTGGCAGTGGAAGCATCTTTGTTCCTCAACATCATCCTTATGATCTTGTGACTGATTTCGATCCTTCTTTTGTTTGCTCTTTCCACCTTTCTTGAACTGCTTCTTTGGCTTGTGTTTAATAAATAGGCCTTCTCCATTTGCAAGCTTGACTTCATTGGCCTTTGTCAGCTCCTTAGTCTTTAAAGCTGTAATCACATCTTCAAGGGTTAGTGCTGATTGCCTACTATATAACAAAGAATCACAAAAGTTTTCAAAAGATTTAGGTAAAAAGTCAAGAAGCATGAGAGCCTTGTCTTCCTCTTCCAAGGAGACTTCCACATCTTCAAGATCATCTATTATCTTGGAGAAATCTTCTATTTGATCAGTCACTGATTTCCCTTCAACCATCTTGTAGGTGTAAAGCCTTTTCTTCATGAGAAGTCTGTTGGCTAATGACTTGATCTGATAAAGAGCAGCCAATTTTTCCCAGATTGCTTGAGCTGTGGCCTCCTTTGAGACTTCCCTCAAAACCTTGTCTCCCAAACACAAAATCAAAGTGTTATGTGTTAGTGAATTAGAACCTAGTTAACTACCTAATTAATTTACCTAATTTTATCTAGGTGACCGAATTGAGAGAATTGAATCTAATTAACCTATGTCTAAAACAAATAAATGGAAAAGAAATATCAAACAAGATGTTGAGTTCGAACACCAATCACCCACAGCTTAATCAAGCTTTAAGAACACAGCTCAATAAACCCTAACTATGGCTGAATCAAAACAACACAATGTATGATCGAAAATGAACAAGAACACACAAGGATTTAAGTGGTTCGGCTCGCCAACATCGGCCTACATCCACTGAAGAAAGAATCAAGAGATTTCACTAAGAAACGAAGAAGAAATTCGATGTACAAGATTGAAACGCAAATTAGGGTTTTCCCTTTCAAAACCCGAAGAACCCTAATTCCTAAACACCCTCAATCTCACGAAATTACAAAGTGATCTCACAACTGAATACAACTCATTATATATAGAACCATAGCCCTCAATCAATTTCAAGAAATCATAACCGTAACTCCGCGAATTTCGGATTTTGTTCTCAGCTGCTGCGCGCCCAAGCCCTAGCAGTTTGGCAGTTATAACTGCCTTGGACCGGAACTGACTGCAGCTTGACATAGCCAGGTTCAAGCGATTTTCATCCGGTTCTTGAGAGATCGAATCCGGTTCCGTGTCGTGCAGATGATTTCCAGTTGTTCTAGATCCACACAAGAAAATATCAAGAAAATCAAGATTTAAAAAAAAGGATCCTAAGACAACGATTTCATTCTACTTCAATCAAGTTTACTAATCTAGCAAAAATCAACCCCAAATCCAATTAATTTATGTGAGCAATCACGATTGTAGATTAACCTCTCTCTCGAGCAACTTAACCCGTTGATTGATTATTAATGTATGTATCTCTACCTCGCAGCTAATAACCAACTCCTAAAAGCTCCTAAGATCGTATTCTCACCCCAATTATTTACCAATCTCTCGATCCAGACAATTTAATTGAGTCATGCATTCCCAAATCTATAATCAGATATCATCTCTCGATCTCAATCCAATTAATTAGAGCATGCATAAATTTGGCCAGAACTCATACATGGAATAAGCACAAGGAAGCATGAATAAAATATCATGGATTAGAGGAAAGATTAAAATTAAATATTCAACAAGAAATCCATATAACTACTCTCGTGTCCTAAGATCACGAGACCCCTAGCCAAAAATCATGTTCGTAAAGCAAAATAAATTACAAAACGACATGATTAAAACTAAAAATAAATCAAGAAAAGCTTATTGAATTTGTGATCGTTGGTTGCTCCTCTTCACTCTTGAATCTTCAATTCCTTGCTTTCTTCCTTGCTCTCCAGATGTGGATCAATGCCTCTTCCATTTTGGATGTGTATAGATCTTTTTTGTATCTTCGTCCCTTTTCCCCAAGTCCTAATTTGTATTTAAGTAGGTAAAAATCGGACTTGGAGCAAGTTGTATCCAAATAGGAGTTCAAACAGGCCTAAAAACCCGCAACTTGACCACCGACCCGGCCAAGTGACCCGGGTGGCCCAGACTCCCAGAGTTCAACCTCGATTTGGGCCTCTTAAGCTCATAATTGGGCTAAACTTCTTCACTAAAGTTGTAGCCCTTCAAATTAGCTATCCGATGCCACTAATTTCAGTCCAATATCAGTTTTGTACACTAGGTTATACCCAATTTACTCAAGTCTTGTCAAGATGAAAATAAGGACATTCTTGCACGACTTCAACTTCTTGTATTGTTCTGCTCTCTTGAAGGCAGAATTGATGAAACCTTCCAACATGAAAGTTGTAGAACTCCTTCTTAGCTTTCTAACAAGACAAGAAACATTGAATTTGGACTTCTAGAGCTCGAGATATGATTTTTCCCCCATAACTGCGCTTAACAAGACAAGAAACATGAAAGTTGTAGAACTCCTTCTTAGCTTTCATAAGTTACAATTTTATTATCATTGACATTTTGTTATTCATTTATTATTATCTCATTAAATACTCTATTATAAGTATTAAATTAATTAACTAAAAATGAAATAATAATTAAATTAAGAATAAGATTAACCAGAGAGTGACATGTGTTACTCTTGGTTATTCCTTTAGTAAGGATATAGATGAGTAATGAGACTGACTTACAGATTTATAAGGGGTCACACAGTTTCATACAAGTTTTTGTGTCGAACTTTTCTTTTTTAAGATATGAATATGTGTCATATCATCTGATGTAAATATATGATAGAATTAGCTAAAAGCAGGAAATTTTCAACAATGATGGGCCCAATCAAAAAATCAAAGCAACGGACAGAAATTTGAAAATAAATTGCAAAGTTATGATCGTGTTAGCAAAGATGAAGGTGATGAAAGCAATGAAAAAGCTCAAGTTCTGGTCAAGAAAGAAGAAGATCAAAACCAAGTTCATGTTTCCTAACCATTCACCACCTCCACCTCTGCGGCCTGCGCCGCCATCTTCCCGTGTTTTCATATCCCAGAAGATACGTATAAGTTCGAATGAAAGTATAAAAATACCAAATTTTGGGTGTGTTTAGTATTTTTAGGGTGTATACAACAAATATGTCCTTGCACATTTTCCTTACTGTAAATGATTTAGTCATTTAGATAACTTATATATGGCAATATGTAGCTCTCGAGGTGAAATATCACAAACACTTGCAATCTCAACTTGGAGCAATAGCAAAAAGCGCAGAGATTGAAGATCAACTCAGCAGAAAATCAACCAAACAATCAAGAACTCAAAAATGCCTAGGTTGAGGACGGTGAAATAAGGGAGTGATTTCTCTATTATAATCACAATTACAAGAAACAAGAAAACAGTGATGAAACTGCTCACTTTCTCTCTCTATAACTTTCTCAAACTCAAATGAAAATCAGACCTGAAAACTGCCCTAGATACTCCTATATAGAAGGGTTACAATGCAACAAGACTTGCTCATAACGAACTTCAAACGAATTCTACAACTGATTCTGAAAATGGCAACTCAATACTCTCTTTCTTGAAAACAATTTCTTCTTCTGCTATTTTCAGCTTTCCAACCCCAGCAATGATGCAATGATTTTGGTGAAAACAGAATCGAAATAACCAGATCATAGATGAAGTTTCCGTAATTACACTCTTGTGCTTATCAATGCATGTTATCATAGATAAAGTCGAAATAGCAGCAACGATCATCATCTTCATGATTGAAAGCCAACATCAATAGCACAGATGAGAGTGGTTTCAACCAAAGAAGTACAGTTTTAACTTTCAAGAGAAAGTAGGTGATCGAAAAGCAACATTAACACCTGCCATTGGAGCCTGCTTCAAACGTTCATAGAATCTGTATTCAGAGAGGATGATTGTGAAAAATAGCAACCCGTTTTAGCATTGCCCATAACAAGTTATGTATCTCACCTACTAAAAATGCAACAGTAAAAAGTAATAGTGTATTCTCATTCAGGCAATTTAACAAACAGTAAGGCTACCATAATTCAATTCAATGCAAAAAAAAGAATGAAGATGGATCTTACACACTAGCTGCTAGTTGTATCCATCCAAAATCCTGAAATGTAAAAGATGGAAGATTAATATATATCCTTTAATCAAACAGCTGCATATATATAATGATAATTACACTTACCATACACCATCAACCCGTATGTTGGGGATATGAGAGACATCATCAGTTTGTTGTCTAATCCACATCTTTAGTTCCGGATGACAATCATTAATCCATAATTCAGTTAATTTCTTGAGGCTTCGTATGATTCCCACACTCCTCAACTCCTTACATTCCTCCAATCGTAATTCTTCTAGAGATGTAAGGTTTCCAAACCATTCAGGCAATTCTTCTATACTGAAATTATGCAAGAATAATCTCGAAAGAGCATTGAGAGGTTGAAGCGAATGGGGAAGAGAGTCCCAATCATCCATCCCTCTTAAAGATAAGAAAGTAAGTGAATGGGGGGATGCAGCTTGCAACATTCCATCAACAGCCTCCTTAGCACTATCACTTGAATCTCTATCATCTAGACTGATGGATAATTCTTGCAAGTTGGGGAAAACAGCAGGGGCGGGTGACATGAGTTTCGGAACATTCCAGATTTCGAGTAAGTTGAGACTAGACATCTTAGGCAGACAATGAATTATCTCTGCCAAATTCATTAAGCTGCTTAAGTTCCTCAACATCAAAGTCCGGAGTGAGGGAGCACTTGACTCTATCATTTCACTTGGCAAACTGATGAGCCCTTCACACGCTCTAATTGTCAACCATTCAAGCGATGTTAAGCCTTGGGATTCTCCATCTCTTCTATATGCTATTGACTTCAGATTTGGGCATTCCCATATATCCAACTCCTTGAGAGAATTGAGGGTCTCCACACCATCTGGTAACTCTCTCAACTGCTCACACCTCCAGATCCTCAATTTTGAGAGATTTTGATTGTTGAGAAAAAACCAATCGGGAAGATATTCCAAATTACCATAAATTTTGAAATTTATAAGAGATCCGCACATGTGTAAGACAGGATATATTTCCTTATCACTTGATGATGAGAATTGACTTGGATTCATCCTCAATTCTCTGCATTCAGATATCTCCAAGTGTTCAAGGCAAGGGAATACCTTTATTTCAAGTGGATGCTCATTTTCACCCATTTCTATTTCCATCCACTCTACCAACTTTGGCATTTCTGACAATGTGAGTCGTTTAAGCACCGGAAACACCACCACATTTCTCTCCTTGAATATTGAAGAACGTATAGATTTCACTTTCCCCAGACCCTGCAAAGTCAGAGATTTCAGATGTGGCAACTGCCCCATCATTGGGATTTCTTCACATTCATTGCAATTCCTCAGTGATACATCCATCAAATTATTAAGTGTGTCTGTGATATCCAACGTCCATGGAAATCTTGCGCCTTTGAATCCAATTATCTCTAACCTCTTCACATTTGGATGAGGTTGGAGACCTTCCAACACATTTTCGTCATTTGTTTCACCTTCTCTGGAAATACTCCACTTCAACACCAACTTGAATATTTTTGGCTTCTCGTATAAATGTGCACTCTCAGCTTCTTTCCTATCCCGCACCTCTTCAAGATTTGAAATATGCAATTTACCTTGGAGGTCTTTCAACTTTCCAAGCTCTCCAATTCTGTAGCCCTCTTCCATGCCCACGTTATAGTATTCTAGTGTTTGAAGACAAGTTAAGCTTCCAACATTCGGAGGCAATTTTGTATTTTTCCAAAGATGAAGATGCCTTAGGTTGATCAAATATTGTACGGTTGTCGGAAGCTCACTCATCTGATTGTCTACTCTTAGTGTTTGCAAGTGATAGAGATCACCAATCGAGTCAGGCAAATCTTGAATACCTCTAGGAGAAATTTGAAGATATCTCAAATGTAGTAACTCGTTGATTGAACTAGGCAACTCCTTAAGATCACAATCCATCAAAGTTAGAGTATGCAGGCTTTTGAAGTCCATGAACATGGTATGAGATAGTTCTTCACCCTTGAAGAGTAAAGTACGCCAACGTTTTTTATGGATAGAAGATAATTCCATTCGACCATTCTCACAACCAATACATTGAACTTGATAGATGCCCTTCGACACGATGCATGCTAGATCATGCATAAGATCGTGCATGCTACAATGTGTTATGTTCGCATACTCATCTTTCTCTGCAACTTGTAACAAGGAATTATGGACAAGAATGTTGAAAATTTTGTTGCCCTCAACCTCCATGCCTTTTTTAGGATCAATTTGAAGAAACCCTTGTGCCATCCATAACTCAATCAGTTGTTGCTTGTCGATCACTTCACCTTTTGGAAAAATCGAACAATAGGCAAAACACCTCTTGAGCGATGGTGGAGACAAATGATCAAAGCTTAATCTCAATATCTTCGAGACATCATTGTCTTCAACTTGAAGATTTGAAAGCCAACCCTCTGCGATTGAGATCCACTGATCTTTGGGTGTACGGTGTAGTAGTCCTCCGGCTACGTTGGCAGCTAATGGCAAACCTCGACATCTTTTCGCAACACTAATTGCAATGCTCTCGAACCTTGATGGAATATCTTCTGCTTCACTCACAATCTTTTGTTTGATGAGGGATAAACAATCTTCGTCCGATAAGACATTCAAATTATGAATATCAAGTGTGCGAACAATTGAAGCAACTTCATTACTCCTTGTTGTAACGAGAACGTAAATTCCTTTGGTAGAAGAAGTAATTCCTGACAGTGAATTTACAAAGTTTTCCCACATCTGCGGATCTTCATTCCACATGTCATCAAGAACAATGAGACATGTTTTGTCTTTTAACTCCTTTTGTATTCTTTCCAGAAGAACCACCCTACTCTCATCTACCATATCTACCATCCTTCGTGATGTTAAATGTGCAAGAATTTTTTTAAATAAAACCAATGCATCAAAATTTTGGGAAACATGGACCCAGATTTGCTTTCCAAAGTGGGACTTAATTTCATCATGTTTGAAGACTTTGCGAGTCAATGTCGTCTTCCCCAATCCACCCATTCCGACAATGGGAAGAACGGACAAGGGCTCTTTAGCCGTCAGCATCTTATGAATTATATTTGAAACATCATTCTCTCTTCCAATAAAAACTGGATCCAGAGTTTGTGGATCAGTTTCTTCAGGAAGAGCGTATTCAATCACGGGTCTGCTATGGAGGACAACAGACTTAACTGCTTCGTCTTTAACAGACTCGAAACGAATAAAGATATCGTTGATTCTACGAGCCATATGGCGGCGACGAACACAATGATTGAAGGATGGGAAGCAAGATGGTAGTACCTTTTCCTTCTTCTCTCTGACGCTCTTCATTTCCTTAGAGATATCATCATATTTGAGTTCATCAAAAACATTATAAGCATCGAAGGCCACATCATCAAGCTTCTTCAGCCAAGTTTTGACAAGGACTTCGGCCATCGACTTCTTCTCAGCATCGTCCAAGTAACTTTGGATTTCTGTCAAAATATCGGGTAGTTTGTGGGCATTCTTCTTGAGACCTCGGATTAGTGAGATCTCCTTTTTGCTAACGTCGATCAGAGTGTGAAGCAGAAATTCCATGGCAGCAGCTCCTACTTCTTCCATTGTTCTTTAGAGAGAGAGAGAGAGAGATTGATGAGAGTGGGTGGGTAAGATTCCGAGCAGTTGACTATGTGCATTATAGACTGGTTCGATACTACTACCTCCGTCCCAGGTTATTTTGCCTACTTTGACCGGCATGGAACCTAAGAAAAAACTGTTTGACTTTGATGTGATGTGTTATTTTAATATTTTTGAGTGATAATTTTGTAATTAATGTGTGCTTTTTAGTGCAAAAATTGTAAAATGAAAGAAATGGAAGGGTAAGGAAGTAAATTTTTCTTTGCCACTTTTGGGCTAGCAAAATAAGATGGGACAAATAAAAATGGAAAGTAGGCAAAATAGAGCGAGACGAAGGGAGTACAAAACTAGTTGGCCGCCTGCTCTTTTTTCCATACAACCATTATATATAAAATAATAACACTTGCAATAACATAATGTTTAAGTCCACACCAATCTCGAGATTTTAAATAAATAGGATTAATTGCATATAATTAATTGCTTAAAATTGTAACATAATGTTAAGTTGAATCTATATCTATATACAAGTATAGAGCACGTATATTGTACGTGGAGGACGAGTTAATATTAAAATATTATTAATATATTAAATAATAATTTTTTATAAAGATATATAATTTATATTAAATTAAATTAAAGTATTACTCATAATAGAATTTTATATGATTTTAGTTTTAAAATTGTAATTGTAACGCCCAAATAAAAATTAAGTTCCAAAATCAATTTATGAGAATTTTAATAATTTTCGAGAAATTTAGTTGTAGATTTTTCCTTTACGATTTAGAATTTGTATCGAAAAGCAATCTAACTATAAAATTACTTCAAAAAATATTTTTAAAGAACAATATTATAACATCCTAAAGTTGACTATTAATTGTGATTATTTTAGATAAAAGAAATGAAATAAACTTCCTCTAATCTATAATATGGACTAGTCTCTATCACACATGAAACTTAGGTGGTGTTAATTTATAGGCCTGATAGCCAAAAAAAATCCAAACCTTTATAAGTTTTTGTTATTTTGGTCAATTCTTTAATTTTTGTTAATTTACCCATGTTTTTGTTAATTAGGTGCAATTATAGCCAATTATAAATTTCGGTCAAAATTAGATGATAAATAAAAGATATAATTTTTTGACACACCATCAAACATAGTTAGTTTTTTTTTTCTTTATTCTACTTTTATTTTGAACATCAAAATAAATATATGCTTCTCCACCATCAACAATTCCCAGTTGTTGCAAAAACAAGATGAAGAAGACTAGAATACCTAGATTTCCTATGGCTACATTAATCCTTTCCGTGGTCTCAGGACACGGTCGGGATAAGTATGTGATTTTTATCTATAAGTATGTCTTTTAGAGCTATAAGTATGTGTTTTCCCACACAATCAATCGTGTCCTAGGACACGACCGTGTTCCAGGACACGACCGTGCGCGAGTGCCATCGCACATGAGACGGTCTCACAAGAGTCCAGCTCCAAAAACAATAATAATAATAGTTTTGTGTTTGTGTGCTTTAATTATAAATGAGTAATTATATTTATTAATATATATGTTCTATTCATATTTTTGTTCCTTTATATCTTAGAATTATATTTAATAATTTGTAAATAATTTTCTACATTTTTTAGATGAATTTATTTTACAAACACTGTATTTATTCAAAAACTTAGTTTATATTTAAAAAATTTAGGTTTCAAATTCATTTTACATTTAAAACAATATATTTTTTTTAATTTTGAAACCATTTTAAAATATTTTTTCTTATAGTTATATCTTACACAATTAGTATTACATATATGTTTGAATTTATTTTTAAATGTTATTTGTGGATTTTTTTTAGATTAACCTCACAACATTATTAGATTATTATTAGTTTTACTTTCAAATTTAATTATTATTTTTAATAATTTTATAATAGCTTTTAAACTTGTAAACATTTTACATCCATTCGTAAAATGAAATTTAGCATTTAGTCCTATTTTTCACATTTATATATTAAAATTATAGAATTTTCAAATTTTTAAATTTTTGACAATGTTTAAATTTCATTATTTTCAGATTTTTTTAATTATATCATTAAGACATAATCATATAATAATATCATCCAAAATAATTTCATCTATTTCATTTTACCCCTATATTAAATTAAAAGACTACTTATTATATTTAAAATATATATGAAGTTTGTTCTATAAAATTCTTAAAAGTTTTTTAGTTTTTTTTTCCCATAATTTTTCTATTGGTCAATGGCAAATTAGTAGTTATGTCCAATTTTGCAATTGAGTGGCAAATCAGTAAATATGTCAAATTTTTCCTATTTTAAATATAGTACAGATGTGTCCACCGTCAGGGCCGGACTTACTATAAGTCTAACAAGTCGTTCGACTCAGGCCCAGATAAAAGAACAAAATCGGGGGCTTATTTTTTAATGTTATCTATATATAAAACTAAATTGGTTAAGAATTATCTTGGTTGTTCTAGTGGAACTTTAACTAATTTGCTCAATTTGGATCCAACTTTTTTTTTTTTTTTAACTTTCTTAATTTTTCTTTAATTTTTATGCTTATTTTTCTTAATTATTCTATAGTATATAATATTCTCAAATAGTGTTGTTTTTTGCAATTTCTTCTTATTATATATAGTTTTAATTAATCTTGTTTATTATTAGTTATGATATGTTTATTATTAGTTTACAAAATATTATTGTGGATTATTAAATTAAATTTCTTTATTATTCATTTACGTACGTGGTTCGTTATTAATTTAAAACATGCTGGAGCATGCAATAGTAATTTAACCTCAACCTCAACTTCAACTTAATAAAATTTGTATTCATTTATATATGTTTTCTATTATTATCTTTTTTTGATAAAATAACTCATAGGTTCTAACTTTTGTTTTAAATGAAACTATAAATATCTTGAACGGTTAAGATGATTCAATTTTTATATTTTGCTTTCAACTTGTACAAGTAACACTAAGGTTCCGTTTCGAAAATTCGATTCAGGTAAAAATATTTGTAGGTACGGCTCTGTCCACCGTTGATGTGTTAAATGTTTAGTATAACTATAAATTTCACTTTTCGTGTAAGGCAAAAACTTGTGTGCCCCCGACCCGACCTGACTCGACGCCTGGGCTGCCTCCACCGCCCCACACGCGCCCACATATAAGTTGGTGTGCGTGATTCCATTGTAAATGACTCAGTGATAAGTATTACATATACCTTAATGATATTACATATACACCTTTGAGATATTACATATTTGGTATTACATAGACACATTTGAGTATCACATATTTACCTTTAAGTATTACATATGCACATTTGAGGTGTTACATATTTGGTATTACATAGATACGTTTAAGTATTACATACTTACCTTTGAGGTATTACATATGCACGTTTGAGGTATTACATATTACCTTTGAGGTAGTACATAGTTACCTTTAAGATATTACATATAATATTACACTAGTATAGACCCCGTGTAATACACAAGATTACAAAATTAAATCGAATTTTGTAAATTTAATTAATTATTAATATATATGAGAAAAATATATATTGTTTTATACAATGCACAACTTTTAATTAAACACTAAAAACAACACAATCTGATTTATGTATTATCTAGTTAAAATATATGTTTCATTAGTAAAAGGGTAAATTATGAAATTCAAGTCAAACTATGACCACTTTTGCACTTTGGTAGCTTCACTTTGAAAGTTTACTGTATAACCGTCAATCTTTGCAAATTTACCACATAACCGCCAAAATGTCATTGCCGGCGGAATATGCTACGATATTCCTTTACTACGGCGAATATTTTGAGTATATTCGGAGCATATTCCACCGGCGAAGGCATTTTGGCGGTCATGTGGTAAATTCGCAAATGTTTGCGGTTATACAGTTTACTTTCAAACTTCGGCTACCAAAGTGCAAAAGTTGTCACAGTTTGGCTTGAATTTTGTAATTTACCCTTAGTAAAATAACATGATTTTTTTTTTCTAATATATAGAAATTTTAAATATTATTATATATATTATTCAAACCCTGAAATTTTATTTTTGATAAAATGATAAAAAATTAAAGTAGTATTTTTAAATAAATTTAAATTTAATATTACAACACATTTTCATGATCTTATTAATTAATTAACTTGAAACAATTGAATAATTTCTTTTAAATCAACCCACATTTTTTTATTTACTTATATTTTACTCTAAAATTTTTAAATTGACAAATTTCAAATTTATTAATCATTTTTCTAGTATGTGTTACTTTAACAAATCTAGTTAAGTTTTCGATATTATTTACTAATGTATATATCAACATTAATGTATATATCATTAAATAGCAATATTAATTAATTTTAAATAGATTTAATTTGTAAAAAGAAAAATTGTTGGATTGACAAGTGTCCACCCTTGACGTATTACATATTTACTTTTGAGGTATTAATGTTTAGAGTATAGTATAAGGTATTACACATTTAATTTAGCTTTAAGGTATTAATGCCTATAAGTTTAAGGATTACCGCCCTAATTTCCCCAAAATTCAATCAATCAAATCAACATTTCTCATTTTCTACACCATCTTCACCAAGCCAATTCATTCCTAACATATACTCCCTCCGTCCCATGCATGAAAATTAGCCTACTTGCCATTTTCATTTGTCCCACTTAAATCTGTCAGCCCCAAAATGGCAAAGAAAATTTTACTCTCTTACCCCTCAATTTCTTTCATTTTACAACTTTTGCACTCAAAAAGTTGGTTTAAATTACAAAATTGCCACTCAAAAATATTAAAATAATACATCCAATCAAAGTCAACAGCTTTTTCTTAATATGTGTGCCGGTCAAGGTAGGCTAATATTTGTGGGACGGAGGGAGTAAAACCAAACACAAATCATGTATTTAAACCAATCCCACACCCCGTATCTGCAGAGGAGGAGGAAGAATAAGAAGAGATAGAGGATTTGGATTTAGAAGCAGAATTGAAGGGTTAGAAGAAGCATGTGGCAGTGCGAGTATTGTTCTTCTCCAATGGAGAATTGAAGAGTAAGAGCTTTGAGGATCCAACCGTATTAGAATTGCAGAGAAGAAAATGGTTCCATTTTTATGGTTTGGAAGTATTTTCGAATCCATTAGTGGAAGCAGAGAGAGAAGAAATGTGATTGAGCAGAAGAATTGGTTTAGAGAGAGATTTATTTGGTGTGATGAGAGCAAGAGTCGGTGGAGCAAATTATACAAAAAAAGGACAAAATTTATATATCCCTAGGGCATATAGGGGTACGAATTTAGGTATTATACACATGCTCTTCAGGTGTTTTATATATATATATATATATATATATATATATTCTATAGGTGTTACATTTTTTGTTGTTATACATATACTCTACATGTATCATATGTATATAAGGGTATATATATGATACCTAAAGAGTATACATATGATACCTGTAGAGTATATATATAACACCATATAATAGGTTAAGTTGGGGGCACCGTGCCCTCAGGGCATACAAGTGTCACTCTAATAGGGAAAAAAAAGAGAGTGTATATATATATATATATATAGGATCCGGGTCGGGTTGGGGGTACAGATTCAGGATCCGTGCCCTGGAAGTCCTTTTCATATAATTAAGGGAAATGATCATTACTTTTCATATAAAATAAAGGGATAAGATCGTTACCCATGATCGGCGGGCATATGAAGAGTTGTTACAATATTTGATCATTTTCGTATATAGGGATATTGAAAATAGGGTTACATGGAAAAACAGCCTAAACTAGTGGTTTTCTTCTTTTTTTTTTTTTTTAAATCAAATTGCGACCAGATCAACTACTAAAATTCATCAAATTACAAATTCTTACCCATTTTTTGGTGAAAACGTGAACATGTGATCCGCACACTAAAAACTTAAGAGTATTCTTGTAATCTTATAATTTAAAGTGACCCTCATATGAAGTCAACATGCATGTTACAGGTTGATATTTTAGTTAGAAAATGGTTCAAAAGTTCTAATTGAATAAATTTTAGTATTTTAGAATGCAGATTGATAAAATAAAATAAAATAAGTTTAGATTGAAAAATTAAAAAACTCAATAATTTAGATGACAAAAACTTATATACCCCTGGGGCAGAAATTTAGGTGTTATATAAATGCTAGCTCTTTAGGTGTTATATATATACTCTATAGATGTTATATTTTTTGGTATTATAAATATACCCTACATGTATCATATGTATATAAGAGTATACATGTGATACCTGAAGAGTATAGACATGATACCTGTAGAGTATATATTTAACATCATATGATAATTAATTTGGGGGCACCATACCCTTGGGGCATACAAGTGTCACTCAATTTAGATTGGTTTTTTTTGCATTCAACCTGAAAAATAATTTGATAATTAGTTTTGTTATTACAGTACTTTATAGTTTATAGCATCCACTAGATCAGGATTATACGTCTTTGCCAAACACTTCGTCATGTTCAATTTTCTTCACACAATTATTTGTATACACCAGATGCATGGGTCATGACCTATACATCCGGATCATTAAAGGTGGTTTTCATACTCAAAACGCGTCTGCATGCACCCCCATGTGCTTGCACGTACCCCCAAATCCACTCTCAAACCCTAATTTCACTGCATGGCCTTTTAGTTATTTCGCATAACCTTTTCGTTATATTCACCGAACTTTTAGTCAAGTTCGCATAACCTTTTAGTTAAGTTTGTATAACCTTTATATCTTAGTAGTTTAACATTTTACAGAGTATTATAAGCATATATTACATTTTAAACATTTATGTTATAATAATATAACATTTATGTTATTATAATTTAACTTTTACATTATAATAATATAACATTTATATTTTTTCAAAGGTTATTATAGTTGTCATAAAGGTTATATCAATATGATATATATGTTAAATTATTATAACGTAAAAGTTTTCAGCTATATTATGTTACATTTTATACTAAAAAAAGTCTAAGTATATTAACTTAAAGGTTATGATATTTATATAAAAATGTTATACTTATATAACATGAAGGTTGCCACATAAATTTTAAAGAAAAAACTTGGGTGTGGCTTTGGGGTAGATTAGGCCCCACCTAACCCATACAATTGGTGCATAACAACATTACTCTTTTCTTAATAATTTTTAGAGGAATTTACATGTTATTCTTTCTGGTTGTATATGGAGTTAATCCATAGTCTGATAAAAATTAGGGGAGAAAACAAAATGTGGGTAGGTTTAAATACTCAACAATTAAAAAAAGAAGGATGCAATTTTTTTTTTTAAAAGGTTGTAATTGAAAATAATGATCTAATTATCATCAAATTAATGAAAAAAAAATATTTAAATTAATATACTAGAAATGACGTTAATTTAATATAGATAAACGATTTTGTGTAGTTTATGTGACGTTTCCATAATGAAAATAAATACTAAAGAATAAATTCAAATTGCAAAATGATTTTGTGGGTTTTATTGGCTAATTATATAAAAGGTTTGATGAATTGCAACTTTATGAAATGTGATGATTTTATTTTGCAATTTGATTTTTAGATCTTTTTTTTGTTGGAAATGATGTGTCATCCAACATGGCATGTGATGTGGCATGTTTGTCGGACATGTGGACTTCAGTTGCTAGAAAATTCAAAAGTGGTTTAAATTGCAAAAGTGATTAAAGGTTGTGATTTTATTTGCATTTATTTTAAAGTGTGGATAAATTTACAATTTATAAAAAAGTGGTGATTTTTTCTCATTAGAAATTATGGGGATGATATTCGTTGAGATTTCATCACCTGTATTCCAGATCGCGAATGCAGTCCCAGATCGATTGCATCATTCGGAGATGGGGACATCGACTGAGTGGAAATCTTGATTTTGAAACCGGGGGAATCACACGTTCCTTTCTCTTTTGCTGCTTTGATCTCTTTCTATAGTTTTTATGTCAACCATTGGAGACAGCTAAAAGGAGTTAAAGCAGCTAACGAACGTAGCAAAAGGCAGCTGTGACACAGGAGCTTATTCTAGAGGGTGTTTGGCTAAGCTTATAAGCTCCTTAAAAGAGCTTATAAGATGTTAAGTGCTTATAAGCTCCTTAAATGTGTTTGGCTAACTTTTAATAATAAGATCTTATTTTATGAGCTTATAAGATGTAAGGAGCTTATAAGCTCTTTTTTGAAAAGTTGGGAAATCCCAACTTATTTTTAAAATAAGAACTTATTTTTCAAAACACCTTCAAATTTAATCATTGAAATTACACAAATGCCATTACTAACAACTTATAAGCTCCACCATCTTATTTACCCAAACACTTCAATAACTTATATTAAACTTAAATTAAACATCTTATAAGCTCTAAAAACATCTTATAAGATATGATAGCTTATAAGCTCTAAAAACATCTTATAAGATATGATAGCTTATAAGCTCTAAAAATAAGCTTAGCCAAACACCCCCTAGTCTTGCCAGACTTCGAAAAGGTGCTCGAAGTCCACACATATGCTTCAGACCTTTCCATAGGAGGTGTGCTTATCCAGGTGCCTTCATTTCTTCACCGGGCTTTGACCATGTCTCCCGAACAATCTCAGTACATATGGCGCAAGACGACAATCAGGGGGGCTGCATAGCACCGGGTTCTGTTTGAGCTCTTTTCATTCCAAATTCAAGAATACGACCGATACGATTGATTGGTCTGTGCGACTCTCTTATTACTTTTTTGCCTCTTTTCCCTTACTTTCTTTCCCTTGAAATGGAAATGTACATCCCCCACCCACCCCAATTCTCGACCGAAACCGACCCCATTTGTAAGAAATGAGGATTCCTCGTCTATGACTTAATAAACATCCTAAAAAATGAAAATTTCTCCATAATATTCATTCTCGCCTCTGACACTTTCCAAATTTCAATGGATTAATTAATAATTTAATTTGCTAGATTAATATATTTGTAAATGTTATAGTTAGATATTGCATATTTTAAGTTATATGAAGTTATATTATTAGATTAGGTTGTCATACATAATCATATATTTAACTTTAAAGATTAGATTTGTAATTTAATGATAATTGAATATTTTGCTATCTATTAATTGAGAATTTTTTATTAAAAATTGTTTTTGAAAAAAAGAAGAAGAAAGGAACTTTTACTTGTAGGAATTAAATTTGGGAAATACATTCCACCAACGGTGAAACACCATTTCGTACCATAACGGGAACGGTAGTGGGGCTGGTAGTTTATATGTCAATTTGGTATGGGATGATATTGCCAATACCATCCCCGAAAACGCCCATTATCATCCCTATATATATAAATCATTGGTATTTATATATTATATCAGTTAAAATATATTATCAGTAATTTAATTTAATACTGAATTATAATAATTAATGAAGAAATTCAAGAGCTATTTCAGCTTAATTATATTGCAAATGTACGGTGTCAACTATAGATAGGATGAGTAAGGTCGATCTCATAGAAACTAGTGAATTAGAACAATGTTAACTACCTAATTAACTTACCCAATTTTATCTAGGGGACCGAATTGAGAGAATTGATTTAATTAACCTATGTCTATAAACAAACAAATAAAATAAAATATCAAACAAGCAATTATGAAGAAAATCAAGATTCAAACAAGGATATTCATAAGACTGCGATTTCATTCTACTTCAATCAAACTTACTAATCTAGTAAAAATTAACCTCATAATCCAAATTATTTTATGTGAGCTATGATAGATTAACCTCTCTCTCAAGCAACTTAACCCGTTTATTGATTATTATTGTTTGTATCTCTACCCCGCAATTAATAATCAACTCCCAAAAAGTCCTAAGATCATATTCTTACCCTAATTATTACCAATCTCAACCTAGGCAATTAATTGAGTCATTCATTCCTAAATCTATAATCAAAAATCTTCTCTCGATCTCAATCCAATTAATTAAAGCATGCATAAATTTGGCCAGAATTCATACATGAAGCATGAATAAAATGTCATGGATTAGAGTAAAGATTAAAACTAAATACTTAACAAGAAATCCATAGAACTACTCTCGTGCCCTAAGATCACGAGATCCCTAGCCAACAGTCATGTTCGTAAAGCAAAATAAAGAATTACAAAACCACATGATAAAAACTATAAATAAAATCAAAGGAAAGCTTATTGATTTTGTGATTCGCTGGTAGCTTCCTCTTAACTCTAGAAAATTCAATCCCTCGATTGCTTTGTTTGTTCTCTAGATGGATGTGTATGAATGTCTATGAATGAATGAATCTTTGTTTGTTCTCGATCTCTAGATGAATGTTTATGAATGAATCTTCCTATTTTGAGTTACAAAGTCTCAATTTATACCTAACAATTGTGTTTGGAGTAGAGTTCTAGTCGAAATGGGGTCTAAGGACCAAACGAAACGCGGTTTGACCAGATCCGGATGACCCGGCCCATATCGGATAACAAAAACATAATTTTGGCCAGAAAAACATGTGACCCGGGCGGGTCACAGGCGATCCGGGCCTGGTCGAACTTTTGAATTTTACATCTTCATCAATTCGTGTACTGAGACCCAACCTCACCCAGGTTGTGATTTCCAAACTCTTTTGACCCATTTTGAGCTTGAATTGGACTTTGACTTCCTCATGAAAGTTGTAGTTTTATGAATTTAGCTATTCAATACCACCAATTTCACCCCAACATCAATTTCCTAGGAAACGTTAAGTCAAAACTACTTGCACCCTGTCAAGACGAAAATCAAAATGTTCCTGCACGACTTTCAACTTATTGTGATATTCTACTCTCTTGGAAATAGAGTTGAATAAAACATTCAACATGAAAGTTGTAGAACTCTCTCTTAAATTTCTATCAAGACAAGAATCATAGAATTAGGACTTCTAGAGCTCAAGATATAATGTTTCTTCCATAACTGCGTGTTTTCATCAACTCCATATCTCAACTCCAACTTGACATTTCCATTGGGCTTCCATTTAATTTTGTGCTAAAATTAATCTATCAAATTTCTTCCAAATCAAGCAAAAACGTGAAATGTTAAAAATATAATAAAATCTTTAAAAAAATCCCACGATTGCATACTTTTCAACACAAAATGATACTAAATTAAGCCCCAAAATGCATCAAATAATGAAGTTATGAATATATATATATATATATATTCATAATTATTTCTATACACCAAGTGCATGGATCGTGATCCATGCAATCCGGGTCATATGACCCGGAAGATGATTTTCACGCTCAAAACACGCTAGAACGCGCCCCATGCGGTGGCACGCGCCGCCGAAAAACTCTCAAACCCTTATTTTCCTTTATGACATTTTAGTTATTTTGCTTAACCTTTTAGTTATGCTTGCCTAACATTTTCGTCATGTTCACATAACCTTTATGTTATGTTCGCATAACCTTTATATCCAGATTGTTTAATATTTTACAGAGTGATTTAAGTATATATTACCTTAAACCTTTATGTTATAATAATTTAATTTTTATATTATAATAATATAACCTTTGTATTTTTCAAAGGTTATAATAGTTGTATATAAAGGTTATATTATATAACATAAAGGTCAAGTTATAACAATATAAAAGTTTTCAATTATATTACATGATTGAAAAAATTCTAAGTATATAAGGTTTTAATACCTTTTATGTTGTAATAATGTAACTTTTACGCATAATCATATTAACCTTGATGTTATTTTAGCATAGCCTTTATGTTATTCTTTAAGTACATAAAGGTTATGATATTTATATATAAAAGTTACATCCACATAACATAAAGGCTAGATTATCATAATGTAAAAGTTTTCAGCTATATTATCTTATATTTTATATTGAAAAAGTCTAAGCATATTAACTAAAAGGTGGTATCATATTTGTACAAAAAAGTTATACGCATATAACATAAATGTTATACTCCTATAACATAAAGGTTACCGTATAAACTAAAAAAAAAAATTGGGCACGGATTCGGGTCGGATCCGACCCGACCCGCGAGCACCCGTGATTGTACGTAATATCTAGTATCTGCCAATTTATAGCTAACTGTACTCAGTTAATTGTATGATATTTGTCATATTATGTACTACCTCCGTCCCGGTTATCTTTGCCACCTTTGACCGGCACGAATTCTAAGAAAAAACTGTTAACTTTGATGTGATGTGTTATTTTAATGTTTTTGAGTGGCAGTTTTGTAATTAATGTGTGCTTTTTGAGTGTAAAGTAAGTAAAATGAAAGAAATTGAGGGGTAAGGTCGTAATTTTTTTGTTGCCATTTTTGGGCTGACAAAGTTAGCTGGGACGTCCAAAAAGGGAAAGTAGGCAAAAATAAGCGGGACGGAGGGAGTATTATATTGTCAGTTGTTTTACATTATATCGTTTGTATTTATAGAGTCTATTATTTGTGTATTTCTTTAAACAATTCATTTTATTATGACTTTGAATGGAATATGTGTTAACAATATACTATAATAATCTCTAAAAATTCATGCAAAATTTTCAAAATTTAATAACATTTCCATTATTTTTCAAAATTTTGTGTGATATCAATATGCGATATTGATCTCGTAAAATTAAGGTTGCGATATCACTTGGGATAACGATATTTTCATCTTATTTAGAGTATTACTCATCTAAAACACCTAAAAACAACTACCTATTAATATTTTGTGTTAAAGATCAAATGAAAAAAGAGTGACTATCGTGTAAGACTATCTCACTGAACGTGAGATTGGTTGCAAAGGATCTGCACTTTGTTTTTTTTGGGTAGGTTCTGACCCAATTTAAGTCATGTTATCCATGATGTAAAAGTATTATCTAATATATAGAAAAATATTACCTAAGACACATAAAAACGTACACATTTTTCTATAATTTGACCAACTCAAAATGATCATATAATACAGATCCAAAATACACCATGAAATACAAAAGTAGTATAATATATATATATATATAACTTATTACCTAATAAATACAAAAATATTATATAATTTCTTATGTCTAACATGACCCGTTTCACATAATGGACGATCTCACCCAAAACTTATATCCATGAAATTTTTTTTTAATATTATAGAAAAAAATATAGGTTTGAAACTGAGTTAAAAATATTAATTATTGAATTTGATAGCTGTGAAGTAGAAACTTAAAAATTATTAATTGAACTTAAATCAAAACAACCCCACAACCTCGTTACTTGTGGTTGTGAAGCTCAACTTTAAGGTTACTTCTATAGGTTATAGTAAACCAATTGTATCGATACACCAAACTTCCACTTATCTTCAGCTGTCGGATTTGCGGATTTGGAATTACGGAAGGTTAAAGATGCAACGATTTCAATACACCAAACTTCCACTTATCTTCAGTTATCAAATTGGAGATCACTGAATGTTAAAAATGCAACGATTTCAAATCTGATGGATGAAAGTCGATGGAGAGTACACCCGTTATACTAAAGAACAACCCGGACTTTAAAATAGAGTAAACAAAGAACGAACTCAGACCTCGTTACTTAAGGTTGCTAAACTCAAAACATGTTCTGAAATAGAATCTGAAATAGAATATGACGGTGCTTTAATGGGATAGATAGACACTACCCCACCCCCACCCACCTTCACGTGGAGTCAAAAAATGGGCCACCAATATCCCTTTCACTTATTCCATCACACTTATTTCTCTTTGTAAAATCTCAAATATAATTATACCTTCACCACTTTAATCAAACATGTAGACCACAAATGGGCACCTCCGTTAAAGAAGCTCACAATGTCTCTTTTATGGGCTCCGGCGACACCACCGTCGTTCTCGGCCACGGTTTCGGCACCGATCAATCGGTCTGGAAATACTTTGTCCCTCACCTCATCGATCAATATAAAGTTCTCATCTACGACAACATGGGCGCTGGCACCACCAATCCGGATTACTTCGATTTCGAACGCTATGCTACACTCGAAGGCTACGCCTACGATTTACTCGCCATTTTAGATGAATTTAACATCGACAAATGCATCTTTGTGGGCCACTCCCTCTCCTCCATGACCGGTGCCATCGCCTCAATTTTTCAGCCCCACCGATTCCACAAGCTCATCATGATTTCGGCTTCTCCAAGGTAGGTTGATTAACCGGACTCAGGTCTTGTCAATTTTGGTGTACTAACTTTGTCCTTTCCAAATTTGGTTATTTTTTTCAAATTTTAATCCTTTTTGCTTGGAACAATCAAAATCGTTGATTAGACCGTCTGAAAATCTTATAGTCGGAAAATCTGACGTGACAACAGATGAACTAAAATTGGGAAAAAGTTCCATAATTAACGATCCAGATTTGGTAAGGGCAAAGTGTGTGCATCAAAATTAGAAAGGGTTTCAAATTTTAATCCTTTTTTATTGGAACAATCAAAATCGTCGATTAGACCACCTGAAAATCTTACAGTCGGAAAATCTAATGTGACAGCGGGAAGGACTAAAATTAGAAAATATCGATAGTTAGCGATCCAGGATTGGAAAGAGCAAAGTTCGTGCATCAAAATTAAAAAGGGTTTCAAATTTTAATCCTTTTTGATTGGAACAATCAAAATTGTCGATTAGACCATCTGAAAATCTTACATGGCAGTCAGAAAATCTGATGTGACCGCGGGAAGGACTAAAATTAGAAAAGATCGATAGTTAGTGATCCAGGATTGGAAAGGGCAAAGTTCGTGCACCAGAATTATAGAGGGTTTAACTTACCGGACTAGAATTGATGTTTCCCAGCGAAGTGATCATAAAATTTCTATCTTCTTGTATTTGATGGAATTTAGTGCAGGTTTCTGAACACAATCGACTATTATGGAGGATTCGAGCAGCAAGAAATCGAGCAATTGTGTAACGCGATGGAGTCGAATTACAAATCGTGGGTGTCTGGATTCGCACCACTGGTGGTGGGCGGGGACATGGACTCGGTGGCGGTCCAAGAATTCAGCCGTTCTCTGTTCAACATGCGTCCGGACATAGCTTTGAGCGTTTTTCGGACAATATTTACATTCGATTTGAGGCATCTTTTGGAGCGTGTGACAGTGGCGTGCCACATAATACAGAGCTCCAAAGATATGGCGGTTCCGGTGGCGGTGGCGGAGTATCTCCACCAGAATTTGGGCGGAAAATCGATAGTGGAGGTGATGTCCACCGAAGGCCACTTGCCGCAGCTTAGCTCGCCGGACGTCACCATTCCGGTGCTGCTTCGCCATATAAAACATGATATTATGGATTAAGTTTCAGTCTTTTTAATATTTTAACCACTTTTGTATACAAGATTGTGTTTCTTTCATATTTTGGATTGAGAAAAACTTAACATAAGAAAACCTCGTTTAGAGGTCTGAATAACCCTTGGGTTTGACTAAAAAAAGCGAAATATAGTCCATGACAAATACAATTTTTATGGGGACAAAACTTATATAACCCGGTATAGATCTTGAATCTGTGTCCCAAATCCAATTCAGCGTATGATGTTAGATATGTATTCTTCACTTATTATGTGTATATTCTTAAAACATTACTTTTCATGTTAACATGTGGTATTAGATATATATTCTTCACGTATTATGTGTATATTTTTAAAGTATTATTACTCTCTACGTTAAAGTGTGACATTAGATATATACTCTTCAGGTATCACGTGTATACTTTTAAGATATTACTTTCCATATTAAATGATTCATTCATAGGTATTGAATATATATTCTTCAAATATCACGTGTATACTCTTAAGGTATCACATGTATACTCTTAAGATATTAGTGTACTGTACTCTGTAAAATTAAAATCTTAAAATTTCAAATGCAAATTTTCATATGTTCTTCTTTAAATTTTACTACAAGTAATCTCATATGACTGCAATAATTTCTTGTAATTGTCCTGAAACATGTAATGGAACCGTGATTTGTAACCAACCATCTAAATCTCCAAGAATGAAAAATAAGAAGAAGAAGAATAATAAATCATTAACATGAATTCATGATTTGAAGAAAAAATCACAAAATAAGAGCCCTAAATTTGTAATAGTGTGGATCATATGAAGAAAATAAAAAAAAAGGTTCAAATTTTGAATAATTTTAGATGAAGAAATAAGGAAGGAGGAAGAAGAAAAGGAAAAAGAAAAAGAAGAGGATGAAAAAGAGGATGAAGAAGAAGATGCAAAAAGTAGTAGTAGAAGAAGAAAAAAGAAGAAGACAAAATAATGAAAAATATGAAAAAATGAATTATTACATATATAGGAATGGGTTTGGGGGCACCAATTAGGATTGACGAACCGAGGGCACACAAGTGTCACTCTTTTAATAAACGTTTAAAATATGCCGATATTTCCTAATATTTTCAAGTGAAAAATTAGGTGAATTTTCATACATACAAATTCAAAATACAATTTTTAGAAAACTATATTTATGCTACCGGTTAGGCAAATGCTGCTGTGCACCAGGTGCACGGATTTGGATTGGTGCAACTAGGACGACCCGACCGGATCCGTGCACCTGGATTTTCCTTTTTTTTTTCTTTTTTTTTCGCTTCAGCCTGTTACCTTTATATTGTAAGGATGTGACCTTTACGTTATATAAGTGTGACTTTTATATATAAATGTTATGACCTTTATGTTCAGTAACTTAGGAAAAAATGAAGATTTTCAGGTTTTTTTGCTTTAGATTAAGACCTTTATGTTGTATTGTTGTAACCTTTATGTACAATTCTTGTGACCTTTATGTACAAATATTATGACCTTTATAATTCATAACTTTGAAAAAAAATTGAAATTTTCAAAATTCAGTGCATTTTAAGGATGAATATATGTGCAGCTAAAATTACATAAACGTAAATATGTACAAATTTTGCTAAAATTCTTCATTTTTTTCTAAATTAGAATATATAAAGGTCATTACATTTTTGCCTACAAATGGTTCAAGAATTGATGAGATGGTATGGAAAATGTATCTCAAATTGAAAATGTGCAACATAAAGAGTGGACAACTCCTAAACTAAAATTGGAGTCACTGCATTGGGCTAAAGTAAAGGCGAGCTCTAATGGGAATAATGGTGTGGGATCAGCTCAAATGCAGTTCTTTCCAGTATGATCCTTACTTTTAGGATGAACCATTTGGTCTTTCCTTTTGAGTTCAACTTGAATTCAATTCTCCCTTGAAAAATAAAAATTGAACTTGTCAAAATAAATCAGAGAACAACAAGTTGAGATATTTTGAAGTCATTGTCATTGAGGCATTTCATCAAATACCTAGTGTTCATATTGAAATGAAGAACCCACTATTGAAATGAAGAGTTGTGAAGAACCCACAATTCGGACCAACTTAGTTATCCCTAGAAGAATTAGAACTGAAACTCAAAAAATAAAGTTTCTTGATTGTTCTCAGGTTGCTGAACCTTTTCAGGTTGATGTATTCTATCAGGTTGCTTTTCACTTGGAGATGATTCATTTTCTTGAAACAGTAGGTTTGGTTGGATCATATCTATATATTGAACCTTGTTGCTTTTGATATGAGTTTTTTTCCAAATTCTCTCTTAGTTCTTCAACGTCAGCTGAGCTGCAGTGAGCTAGGTTCATCAAATACTACATGCACAGATTTTTCCACTACAAGAGTTCTCTTGTTGAAGATTCTGAAAGCTTTGCTTACTGAGCAGTAACCTAGAAAACTCCTTCATCAGATTTAGCATCAAAGGTTGTTAAGTACTCTTTCCCATTGTTCAATATGTAGCACCTGCAACCAATGATATGAAAGTAAAATATATTTGGTGAATAACCATACCACAATTCATGAGCATATTTATTTAAATCCTTATTGATTAGGCATCTATTTTGTGTATAGCATGTTGTATTTGTTGTTTCTGCCCAAAATCTCTTGGGTATCTCTGCTTCAGCTAGCATGGTCCTGGCAGCCTCCTTGAGTATTTTGTTTCTTCTTTCGGTTGTCCCATTCTTTTGAGGTGTTCTTGCTGCTAAATACTCTTGCTTGATTCCATTTTCTAAACAGTATGATTCAATGAAATTGTTGGTAAACTATGTTCCTCTATCAGTTCCGATCTTCACAATACTCAAGTTTTTCTCATACTACAGTCTTTCTAGGAATTCAGTTAGCCTTAATTGTGTGTCTGACTTCTTGGTTAGGAATAGTGTCCAAGTGAACTTTGAGTAATCATCCACTACAACAGTGAGTATCTCTTTCCACTTATGTTGATTGGATCTACTGGCCTAAACAGATCCATGTGAAGTAAGTCCAATATTCTATCTGTTGACTTCTTGATCTTGTTTTTAAAAGAGCTTTTAACTTGTTTTTCTTTTTGACATGCTCTACAAATGTTTTCTTTCTTGTAGACAATATCTTACAAGCCCCTAATTATACATTTTCTTGTCAGCTTGTTGATTGTCTTAAAGTTCAAGTGACTCATCCTTTTATGCCAAAGCCAGCTCACTTTTGGTGTGCCTTGTCAATGAAGCAGGTAGTTGTCTTGGCACAACTCCAGTCAGCTACATAAATTTTTCCTCTTCTAGTTCTAGTGAGCTTGACTTCTTGAGTGTTGTTGTCCTTGATGAGACACTTGTTGTGGTTGAACTCTACTGAGTATCCTTTGTCACATAAGTGACTTGTGCTCAACAGGTTGTATTTTAATCCCTTTACATAGAATACTTCTTTTTTGCAGGAGCTTCCTTTTATCAGATTACCAATTCCCTTGGTGTTGCCTTTAGAGTCATCTCCAAATACCACCTTGGGTCCTTAGATTGCTTGGAAGCTTACTAGTAACTCCTTATTGCTAGTCATATGTCTGGAGCAGCCATTATCAATATATCATATTTCACTGCTACTCCCTGGCATAGTTTCCTGCAAAAGTATCACTTTGTTTTAGGTACCAATACTTGTACGAATTCTTTTAAATTGGTCCTCTTTGGAACCCAAATTTGCTTCACAACAATTGATTTGTTATGAGCCTGTTTGGTTCCTCTCCTTTTGTCAGTAACCTTGGGATACTATATGGAGTGAGTGTGTGCTTGTGTTTTACCAGTACCCTTTTGGTATGGTCTTCTTCTATACTTTCTTGGAGCACTTGCTCTTTTAGATTTAAAAATGTAGGTCTTAGTACTAGCAGGTGGGGTTTGCTTTCTCTGAAATCAACCTTAATGTTGCTGCTTGCTACAACTTGCAGCAAATTAAGCTTGTTACAACTGTCTGCTCATTGCAGGCTTACTGCATCTGGTTTTAGAAAGGGGTCTTTTTCCCTTATCTTCTAAGCTACCTTGGTTTGTACCAGTAGTTCCCCCTGAGTTATGGTTACTTCTTCAAGGTGTAGGGTTTCTCCTAGTACAAATTTAGGCGCTCCTATGATTATTGTGTATGAGGTTGAAGCACATTCACTATACCCAAGTCTTGTAGGCTCACTGAGGCTTATCTAAATGTTCAATAGAGCATCTAGATCTTTTGAGGACTTGTTAAATATGTTGATAGTGGCATTCAAGCTTCTTTTCTCATTTTCAAACTTAGTGATTTGCAGTTTGAGCTTACTTACTGCTACTCTAAGGTCATTGTATGCTTTTGTTTTTAGTTTTTCCAATGCTAGATCTGCAGAAAGAGAAGCATCCTCGCTGAAGAGATGTTTATTTTCTTCTTTAAGCTCCTCATGGGCTGAGTTTATCTGCTCAAAGTCACTAATGATCTGTCTAAACGCAAGGATCATGTTTAGCCTCTCACTGTCTTTTTAAATGCTAGATTTAGGAATCACCTCATCATTATTGTCCTTGTCCTCTATGTTGGCCATCAAGCAGATGAGAGATTCTTATTCAGAGGTGGAGCTGTCTGAGTCACTGTTTGAGGAGGTTACTTCATTTGCTTCCTCTTTTTCAATACTTGCTGACTTTGCAGCCTTTGACTCACTTATCAAGGCTCTGAACTTCTACTTCTCAAATCTTTTCTTTTCATTTATCTTTGTATTTTCCTCTTCAGGGTATCTTTGAACTGGTGGGTATGGAAAGTTTCTTGCATAATGATCTGGCTTCCTGCAATTATAACACATGTCAGTATCACATACAGTGGGTTGGCTTTCTGTGCTTGCTGGTGTCTGAGGGATCTGTTTCTTCTTGTGGAAGTTTGTTCTTGAGTTGCTCTTGATAAACCTCTTAAACTTCTTAAGTAATAGAGTCATGTCTTCCTCAACATCTCCTTCAAAGGTTCCTGTCTGTGTTGGTCCCAAGTGGTAGTAGGCTTAGAGGGGGGGGTGAATAAGCTTACTCAATTTTCAAACTTTTCTTCACCTTAGAAGGCTTAGGTTGAGTCAAACTTTTCTTCACCTTAGAAGGCTTAGGTCGAGAGGCAGTAACCTTTTGGGGGTTACTTATCAGAGTTATATTGCGGAAGCTTCCTCTCATTAAAAGACCAAATATGGAAGACATGTATCTAACATAAGATATGCAGATAGAACAGTAAGCACAGATAAACACATAGATATACAGAGGTTCAAAGGTGGAGTAACCCTTCCACATCCTCTCTGCCTCTTCTCAAGATGGAACATTTGTTAATCTTGTTGATTTACATAGCCCTATCTATTACAACACAAACTTAACAAGTAAGTAGCAAGCCTACACATAGCTGCTCATAGCTGCTTGCCTACTCTCCTAACTGACCCCCTATCTGACCCCTCAGGATCCTTGTTTTATCCTTCAGAAAGCGAACATCTTATCAGGATCCTAGTCCTGACTAAGCACTTCGAGACAGTCCTTAAAAGGTTTGTCTTCTTCTTCAATTGGATGCAGCAAACTTTGGCTTCTTTTGCAGGTTGCTTTGTTGTGGCTTGCTGCAGGACTGAGTGACTGAGTATCCTAGCGTTTTTGGGGTGTAGAGTGTTTGAGTTTTCTACTCTTCTTTTGATCTTGTGTACACTCTTTTCTCTCTTCTTCTTTTTCTTCTTCTTTATTCCCCCTATGGGTCTTCCCCCTCTTTTCTACGCTCTCTCTTGCACTTTGTTCTCTTCTTCTCTTTTCTGCACTTTCTTCTCTCTACATTTGCGCTCTTCTCTCATTTCTTGCGGGCTTCTCTCTATTCTCTCCTCTTCAGTCTTCAATTTTCTTCTATTTATAGATTAGGAAATCTGCCCGTTGAAGGTATGTAGGTTTCCATCATAAAATGCGCCGCACTCCTTCTGATACACGCCAGTTTTTCACTTTCCACGTGTCTTCATCTGATTGGCTCCATTCCTCTTCTCTCTACCGGTAACTTCTAGCTTCATTCCCATGCTTGCTTTGTAGCTCTCTTCCCAGCCTTGCTCTCAGGTGGCTTTAGGCTTCTGTAGCTTGCTACTTTGCAGTATGCTTCTGCATGGTCTCTTCCAGGTAGCTTCCTGTCAAGTAGCTTGAGTCTTCGGTAGCTTGCTGCTTTGCAATATGCTTAAGCATAGTCTCTTCCAGGTAGCTTCCTGCAGTAAGCAGTATCCTTTTTAGTTTACCAGATTCCTTTCACCATTCTCTTCAGTATCCTTCTTCTGAAGCTTTCTCTGTCGTATCTTTCTGCAGTAACCTCGTTGCAGTAACCTTTACAAGATAGGTTATGCTTATAGAATGAGGGTTACTATTCTATGGTTTTGTCTCATCAAAACATACTTAAATATGTTCTAACAGTCTGCTTGCTGCTACTAGTCTTTCAAGTATCTTTGGATACTCTAGCTGTTGTTGCAGTAACTTTTGAGCTAGATTCTTTTGTCTCCTTCTTTCTTCGATTTATGTCAAATTCAAAAGTTTTGAGGTCTAAAAAGAGATCAAATGCGCTCATGGACTCTCATAGTTGTGGTCTTTCTATCCCACTCAGTAGGTAGTGCCATCTGCACTTTCATGGTTTTTCCCTCTGTGAGTAATGTTTATCCAGAGATTCCAACTCATTCACAATATTTATGAATCACATGTCAAGTTATTCAAGAGTTTCTTTGGGCTTCATCTCAAATAACTCAAAGAGTTGAGTTGTTGTAAAGACCTTGTTCTTCTCAGTGAGCTCAGTGCCTTCACAGATTTGTTCAAGTTTGCTCGATATTTCTTTGGCAGTATTACAAGTCTTGACTACTGAATGTACCTTTGCCCAGTGTGGTGAATAGAGTATTCTTGGCCACATTATCCAGATTAGCTCTCTTTCTTTCTTCAAAAGTTCATTCTTCTCTTAGCTTTTCAATAACAGGTGGATGAGGAATTACTCTTGCATCAAATTTGTCTACAGTTACATCTGCTACTACTCTTGCAAAGATAGGATTTGCCTTGGAGATCACAGGAGGTCCTTCTGTTATAACATATCATATCTCACCATGCATTGCTGAGAGATGTGTCTGCATTCTTATCTTACAGTGATCATAATCTTCTATGGAAAACATAAATCAACTTGTGATGAGATGATTCCATGATTATGCTTTAAAATATGATTTTTCAAAAGCTGAAGGGAATCAAGGATATGACCAGTGCAGATTGTTTTTTAGTCCAACCTGCTCTGATACCACTTGTTGGTCCCCAAGTAGTAGTAGGTTTAGAGGGAGGTGAATGAACCTACTTAAAATTTTCAAATCTTTTAAATGCAAAATATTAAGTCCAAGAGTGACCTAGAAACCTTCAGTTGCTATATCAGAAGCTTACTACAGGAGAGTAGCTAGCTTGAACTTAGAGTTTATATGTAGTAGAAAACTTAAAACAATCCTTTTTGTGAACAACTTTTGATGCAGTATGACAGATAGAATGCAACAAGATATATATAAGAAGACTAAAATAAAGAACGTACGACGATGTATAGCGGTTCAAGGGTGGAGTAATCCTTTTACATCCACTTTACTCATTCTCAGCAGGAGAAACTTTGTTAATGAAGTTTGGTTTACACAACCTAGCTATTACAAATGACACTACAAAGAATAGTCAGCTTCCACATAGGTTGCTGCACTATCTGACCAAGACCCACATAAGATCGAAACTAGCCCACATAGGACTCTTACTCTTTCAACAATAGTGAATAAAACTAGCAGATATTGAACCCTCCGCTAGGTACTCCTAAACAATTTAAGTAAAATAAAGTAAAGGATTTCTTTAATGTGTTTGCAGCAAGCTCTTTGAATGTCTGAACTCTGTCGGTAGCTTGCTTGCTACTCTTAGATTGAGTGACTGAAACTTTTAAAGCTTGAAGATGATGTGTTTGTAAACTTGCTTGATTGTAAGTGTTTCAATTGTTTTTTCAGTTGTCACCCGATCTCTATTTTATAGAAGGGGAAAATCTACTCGTTGAAAAGTAGCAACTTCCCCGCATTTAATGTGCTGGTCTTCATAGTACATTCTCTTATCTTTATAGTACATGCATTTAATGTGTCATGTTACAGATCTGTCCTTGAGTCAGGTTTGGTTGTCGATCTCTGATTGGCTCCTTGTAAGAATGTCTCTACTGGTACATAGTAGGTTTCTAGTTCAATGTGACTCTTTCTCGGACTTGATCACTCAATTCTTTTTATTTGAAGTAAGTTGTCAGTGACTTTTACTGCCTCATGCAGTTACTTGTGCTTGCCATAGTGACCTTGAAGCTTGCTGGAGCGACCTTTGAATCTTGTTGGAGTGACCTTTGAATACTTTAAATATCTTACACTATAAGCCTAAGTACAAGGTTACTCCTATCAAGAAGCTTGGTATGAAAAGTTTATGTCTCATCAAAACTAAATAATTTCTAACATATTCTAATAAGAAATAGAGTACCCTAATTTCTCACAATGTTTAAGTAAGTTTTCTTTGTTTTACTTAGTCTTTTATCCAAAAAGAATGAAGAAGAATGATGTTTTAGAAAAAAGAAGAAGTTGTTGATGATTTAGTAACCTATGGACACTAACCCGCGAGCAGCATCCTACAACAAGAAGAAATCAGATAGCCACCACTAAAGAGAAAAAGTAACTGCGACTCAAGAGCTGTCCAAGACGAAGATAATAAATTAGTCATTGTGTTACAAGTAGAAACAAATCTCAAAGTCCAAGCAAGACAAAAACACCTTGACAAGATAGGAAGATAAAAGTCAAGATAAGACAAAATATATTTAAGAGAACTGTACTATGAATATTAAGACATTAAATATGAAGATCTCTCAATCTCTCAAACTCTAACTCTCAAGTTTTAGTCACTCAATTTAAGTAAGCAAACAAACCAGCATCATCAGAAAAGAGAAGCTTGTTGCATCTAGTGCTGTCAAAACAGGCCGACGGGGCGGGCCGATCCGCAACCCACCATAACCCACCTTTTGGCGGGGTGGGGCGGGCTGGGAAAACCCCAACCACCCGCGGGCCGAGGGCTAGGCGGGCCAGCCCACTTCAATTTTCTTTTTTTAAAAATTTTTTTGATTTTTAAAATTGATAATTTTAATTTAAAAAATGAAAATAATAATATTTCTAATACTTTTTACTCTTTATTCAACCTTACATGCATTGAATTACATGTATATTACGAAAAAAAATCATAAAAAGTAGAAATTTCTTTAACATTCTTTCATTTCTATAAATAAATTGACCAACGTTAATATATGAACATCATTATTTGTATTAAATGGTAATAATTATTCTCAATATTAAATATTTTTTTATTTGTGTTTCAAATAAAAATTTAAAAGAATTTTTTTTTATATAGGCGGGCCGCCAACCCGCCGCCCCGTGGGCTAGCCCGCCAAAAGCCCGCCCACGCCAAGGCCCGCCTTGTGGCGGACTCCTATATACTAAGTCCAACCCTCAAATTTAGCAAGGCGAGGCGGGCCGGCCCAACGGGCCCAACCCATCATAAAATATCTAGCCGAGACAATCTTCGATATGGTTCAACTCATATACTCTAGGATGCAAGGATGACTCTTCACTTTAACACCAAATTGGTTATAGTTGTTGGTACCACCTAACAACCTAATCTTTCCATAATTAGTCGATAATTAGGATACCATCTCTAATTATTTCCCTAGCCAAATAAACAACCCTAGATACCATCGTAGGATTTAATTTACCGACTGCATTCAACCTAGAAAGACCTAATTCTAGCCAACAAACACACATGTAGGTTCATTTAGACTAGGTTGCATATCCCCTACAACAATAATTGAAAGTGGGGGTGCGATCAATTATGCTCTTGCCACAAATATTAGAAACAATTAAACAATTACTGATTTAACGATCTAATTGGCACATATCATTTTCACAAATTGATTAAGTGATCAAGTTAAACAATCCGCCAAACAATATAATCGAGCACATGGATTATACAAATGATGGAAAAATGAAAGAGTAGAAAAACTAGTTAGATCTCACATATTGCATTGAACCATGCCTCCAATTATCCGGCTAGATGAACGATTTAGCAATCCATAATAATACGTAGATAAAAACAAAGAGAATTCTCCTTGGGAGTTTTTTTTCCTTCCTCCCTCCTCAAATGATTCCCCCCATTACTCCCTTAAAACTGACTAAAAAAAACTGCCAAAGATAATTAATTAAAATACAAAAAGGGTGTCTAAAATAAGTTCATGGGGATAATAGGTTTCTAAAATATAGGAGGAAGTCAGATTTGAATGTGAGAGGTGAGATTTGGGCGCAAAAGTTAAGTTTTTCCGTCTAGGTCTTTAGGCGTGCCCACGCCTTAGCAGAGGAGCTCGCTTCTGTATCTTTTCTTCACTTCAGGATTTCTACCAACAGTTAAGGCGTGACCACGCCTTATGGATTATTCGCTCTTCTACCCATTTTAATTTCTTGAGGTTCCTAATCAACATCTTCAAAAATCATTCCAAATGGTCCATTACATCAATTAAATCCTTCTCATATCTGCAACATATAAGACTTAATCAAAACAAACATTTAAGGATTAATTGACATCCAAACATGGGAAAATATGACCTTAAAGTGTGACATTTCTACAACTTATCAATCAAAAGTTGAAAAAAAAAAAAACTTTATATCTTACATTTTTTGGGAGTATTTAGGAAAGAGGAATCTAGTTCATGTAATGTTTTTCGCTCTTTGAAAGAGTAAGAACCTTATGTGGGTTGTATACATCATGTGTGGGTCTTAGTCAAGTAGGCATAACAAACTTGTGTGGAAGATTGCTACTTTTGTTAGGAACAAGTTTGTAATAATTAGGTTGTGTAAACCAAATTCCCTTTACAAAGTTCCTATTGTGTAAATGAGTAGAGTGGAGAGATTAATCCACCCTCGAACCACTGTATATCATGTGCATATCTATCTGTTTATCTCTTCTCTATTCTCTATCTAAAACATCATATATCATATTACATTAATCTGTTTGAGAAAATCATACATCCATTTTTCAAAAGGAATCATTTATTCCGCTTCACAAAACTCTTTGAAGTTCTCTTAGTCTACGTACGACAAAGCTCTCTAGCGCAGGTTGCTACAGCATGCTAAAAAAAGTAAGTTTTCTAGCATACTGCTTAGTGATATGAACTTATAATATTTGGATAAAAGATTTAAAATTAGAAAAAGTTCATTCACCCCCTCTCTAACCCTCCTATCATTTGGTACCAACAATGGTATCAGAGCAGGTTGATTTATAAACCAATCTTCATTGGTCTGTTTCTCGATCCCTATTTTTTGAAAACTCATTTCTAACACACCATGGATGCATCCAATAACAAGTTACCTATGTTTTCAATGGAAGAATATGATGATTAAAAAATCGGAATGCAAACATATCTGTCTACCATACACGACGAAATGTGGTACGTCACCACTAAAGGACTACTAATCATTACCAAGCCAAATCCGCTCTTCACAAGAGAAGTAACCGAAGCTGATGAGGACATGGTGGATTCAGCTGTTATTCCACATCTGTCTGTTCTTGATAAACCAAAGTATGATTGGATATCTAATGGAAGAAGAATAACTAACTTAGACAATGTCATCAAGAATGTCATATTCATCACATTGAACAAAGAAACATATCAACATGCACAAGAAGACTGTCAATGAGATATAGGAGAAAACAAATATATAAAGACGCAGAACATACGAAAGAAAACAAGATCTCTAAAACAACCCAACTGTTGGACCTGTAATATTGGATCGGTAAGTTAGTGAATTAAAATTAACTAGCCCGAATAACTGGTTGAATGCTGTATTCTAATAGTTAAGTTTGTGATAAAATTAAAGTCGTCTAGCTGGAATAGCTCAGTTGGTTAGAGCGTGTGGCTGTTAACCACAAGGTCGGAGGTTCAACCCCTCCTTCTAGCGATAATTTTGCCTTCTTATTATTTTAAGTCATCCTTCATTTTAAAATTCAAATATTTCATATATATATAGTTTTGAGTAAGGGGTGAAGGGCCATTTATAACCCAATTGCTATAGTGTGGGATAAAAATACCCACCACTAAATTTAAAGCCAAAATATAACCATTGACTAGACATAAAGTAAATGGTAGGGAATCTTGGCAGTAAATGACAGGCCTTTTGACTAAATTGACGGCGATTTACACGAAAACTTTAGGTTTTTAGGGTTACACGAAAACTCTAATATTCTAGGATTTTGTGTAATCCCTAATTTTAGGGATTATAGGTGTTACACGAAAATGTAATGCATCAACTATAACTTTTGTAAAAAAAAAAATCATTTTGAGGGCTACAAGAAAATTAAGGGTTACACGAAAAATTCATTTCGTGAATTTTTATTATTTTTACGAAAATCATAGTTGATGCTTATAATTTTCGTGTAAGTTCTAATATTAGGGTTACACGAAATCCAGCAAGCCCACCTTGACTAAGAAAAGATTTTAATACTCACATCAATAAGGTCAACTCACACTCACACGGAAATTTGCTAAAGTGTAGGAACGTGTGAGCCAAAACCATCAAATCATGTGTAAGAATATAAATGAATGGGTATTTTTGGGACATACTATAACAAAAGGGTTAAATTTGTCCTTTAGATATAATTGGGGTCATTTTTTACCCATAATTTAACAAAATTGTTATTTTGGGGTATCCTTTTGAGTAAGTCTCCATATACTTCATTTCAAAATTCAATATTCCATATATATTCGATATATATATATATAGAGTTTTGAGTAAGTCTCCATATACTTCATTTCAAAATTCAATATTCTATATCTATTCTTCTCTATTTTTTCTTATTATTTTAATTCATCCTTCATTTCAAAATTAAATATTCCATATATATTCGATATATATATATATAGTTTTGAGTAAGTCTCCATATACTTCATTTCAAAATTCACTATTCTATATCTTTTTTTTTTTTTCGCGCATAGTTTTTAAATTCTTGCACCTACCCCGTTTACATTATATTAAACCTACATTTCTGCTCAACCTTTTCTTTTCTGTATTTGGTTTTTGAATTTTTGCACCTACTTTTACGTTATGTTAGATATACATTTACATTATGTTAAACCTACTTTTCTGCCCAGATTTCATACCTTAAACTTAAAGAAGAAAAAAAACCTAGGTTTGACACATATTGTACATGTACCATTACGTTGTATTAGACATAGTTTTATGTTATGTTAGACCTAACATAAGGTAGGTCTAACATAACACAAAGGTAGGTCCAACAATACATAAAGGTGGGTCTACGGGAGCGAATTTGAATGGATTTAAGCGCGAGTAACAGGCGCGTGGGGGCGCGTGCAGGTACGTGAAACGTGCGTACGTGGGGCGCGTTTTTGGGTGCATTGACTAGATCAACCCTGATGATGGATCTAGATCCGTGTGTCCGACTCATATAAGTTTTTGCCTATAGTTTTAGGGTAGGACCACACCCCATCCCCTTCCAAACACACCCCAAAATAAAATAAAATAAAAGTAAATATCATCAAAAATACTATAATACCCTTTCGCCATCTTCTCCACCTATCTTCTTCCTCCCTTATTTCTTTGGAAATCTAACCCTAAAAAGACAGCAGCAAAATGTGGCATTCTCTGCATTCTCATTCTCATTATTTCTTCTCCTTCTTCTTTCTCACTCCTCACTGATAATCTTCTCTTCCTCTCCCTCTTTTTTATCTTTGATGTAAAACAATACGTTGGACTTATGTAAATCGAACACTACACAGTTTGCTCGATCTGAACAAGTCGAATGTTATCCTCTGCGTTCGATTTGAATTTGTCGAACATACACCTTTAGGTTCGGCCCTGGTTGGTCGAACAGGGTTTCTAAAAGTTTTCTTCTTTCAATTCTTTTACATAATTATTTCATGGTTTTTATGACTTATACTCAAGAAATGGAAAAGATGAAAATAACAGAAAGGAATGGACTGAAACACACCAGTGGAAGTGAAAGTCGGAGAAGAACTGAGAAGTGGTGTGGGTTTGAGTGGTAAGGAATGAAAAGAGTGGGGAGGGAGGAAACAGACGCTGCATGAGAGAAGAAAGGAGTTTTAGAATTTTTGTTTTTTTTAAATATTTTTAATTAAAGGGTAAATTTGAGATTTATTGGGGTGTATTTAGCAAACTTTTTAAGTTATACTCCCTCCGTCCCGGTCCAAGCTACCTACTTGGACCGGGCACGGAACCTAAGAAAATGCAGTTGACTAAGTTACTTTTTGATTAAAAAAGTGTTTTTTATACTTTTTGTTGTTGTTTTTTGACTTTTTGGTTACTTTTTGACTTTTTGGTTACTTTTTGATTAAAAAAATATTATTTCTTTGCTATTTTGGGGTTGGCAAGTTTGATTGGGACGGACGAAAATGGCAAGTAGGTAGCTTCGAGCGGGACGGAGGGAGTATTTATTTTAATTTGGGTACAGTTAGCAAATGATGTATTTTAAGTAATTGATGGGTGCGGATAGTCCAACTCCAACTCATAGTTTATTATCCTATTCACCGTTAATTTATTCTTTTAAAGTGCGATGCGTGGCTTCTTATAATATGATCTAATAATTTTTATTATTAATTATATAGTATAATGACATATCATTTTAAAATAAAATTTATATTGTTTTGAATGTTTATATAATAAAAATGTTTGATATTTTCAACTTTTATAAATAATTGAAGTTGATAAAAATTTTAATTTTTTCCCCTCCTCTTTTCTTTTTCTCGTCGTTAAATATGTCGAAAAGCAGTGGAGTCATGACCATATCGTTTCCGGGAAAAATTCAATTTTAGTCCATTTAAAAAGTCACTGTCCCATTTTCGTCCACCATGAAAGCGGTTTTCACTTTTAGTCCAATTAAACCAAAAATCGTCACTATTTGGTCCATTTTTGACTTAATTAGACTAAAATTGAAAACTGAAAATTGAAAACTGCTTCCATGGTGAACGAAATAGTGACAAAAATGGACCAAATAGTGACGAATTTTGGCTTAATTGGACTAAAATTGAAAATCGCTTCCATAGTGGACGAAAATTGGATAGTGGTTTTTTTTAAATGAACTAAAATTGAATTTTATAACCCTATCATTTCCTGTTGAGCGAGATACCATTTGTCCTTCATTTCTCTTTCTCTCAAGTGGTTGTCTATTTTTTCTTTCTATTGTAAGGTTAAATACATCTTCTTTTCTGTAATGCAATTAATTATCAATAAATTTGGATAATCAAGATGGAGACAATCATATTAGTGTTGATAATATCTCATTAAATTTGAAAAAGCTTCAATATCGGTTTTTCTTCTTATTTTCATCACTATTTTTTTTTTATTCTTTTGATATTTCTGGAACAATTTCATGTTAAATCATCATCATTATGTGATAGTTGTTAAATATGCACGATAGTTGTTAAATATGCATTTCTTATGTAGTACAATGGTTTCCATCTTGATTTTTCTTCTTATTTCCATCACTAATTTTTCTTCTTCTTTTGATATTTTTAATCTTCTTTTCATGCTCATTATCATTAATATACATTGCTTATATAGTACAATAATATTTGTAGCCTCCATTTCATGCTAGTTCATCATTATTAATTGATCAGAGTAGTTATATATGCACTATATATATATATATATATAGTACAATAACTTTCATCTCAATTTTTCATCTTATTTCCATCACTAATTTTATTTTTCTTTTTCATATTTCTAGCCTTCACTCTATATTAGCTCATCCTCATTAATTCAGAGTTGTTATTTATGCATTGCTTATATAGTATAATGACTTCCATCTTTATTTTCTTCTTATTTTCATTAGTATTTTTTCTTCTTCTTTTGATATTTCTAACCTCCACTATTTTTCTTCTTCTTCTTCTTCTTCTGATATTTTTAAACTCCATTTCAAGTTTTTTTATAACGAAATATTGTATAATGAAGATTTCATTAACAATTTGTAGTCCTTTTGAAAATGTTTAATAGAGTACGTGAAGTTGCACTAAAGGCGACCAATCAATTTTGCTTTTTTTTAATAAAATATAATGCATATCTCCTATACTATAAACGTTTCATCATAACTCTTTTTTCAAAAAGAAATTCTTTTTAAGTTATTTATCATATAATTGAAAAGAATTTTTCAAACATTTCAAAATTGACAATTTTATTTAAATACATAATGAAAAATTAAAATAACAGATTGGAGGATTGAATACAACAACATTAACTTTTTTTCAATATAATAAGTAAATATATTATATATATTTTTTGGTTAGTAATGCTTGAATTTGCTTCCGTTTTGTATATCGAATTTAGTGTTGATTTGTACATATCAAAAATGTTGTTCTCATCAAAAATGGTGTTCTCATTAATATTTTTCACACAATTTATTATTTTTTAAAATCATTTATACTCGATGATTCTTAATTGTTTATTCCACTTGAATAATATAAGAAGAATTTCATATGAATCGACTTTTAGATATTCTATTCAACTTGCTATTATATCTAGTTGACATAAAAATTTATATTAACATTATTATGGAAAAAAATTAATTGTTATAGTTTTGAAAATATGATAATGTAACATATTAAGGCACTTCAAAGTGTGTTATATTATTATATTTAAGGACAATGCAAAATGCATTAATATGTCACTTATTAATGCATTTAACATATTGCTACACTAAAATATAGAACATTTTTAGAAAATGTCATAATAGCTTAAATATTTTATTATCTAGTATGATAGGATATTTTTTGGTTTAATAAAATAGCTTCCTATAGTTTGGCATGAATCAATTGTAAATGCAATAATAAAAATATTTTTAGGGGTAATTCTATACACACCCCATCAATACTAAACACACCCCATCCATACACACATTCTTAAAATAATAATAAAAAAGAATGTGTGTATAGATGGGGTGTGTTTAGTATTTGATGGGGTGTGTATAGAATTACCCTATTTATATCTAGTGAGATATATATTATCTATAATATTAATTAATGTTAATATATATAATAATATAATTGTCATAGTAATTTAGTATTAATTTATCTTAATATAGTATTAATTTATCTTAATAGTAATAACATTTTTATAATAACAATTTATTTAGTTAATAATAATATAAAAAAATAGAAAATAACAATTAAGATAAATATTTAATCTCTTTCTTTTATATATAGACTAGTATATATCTGATACGTAGAAAAATGTGCATAATTTGATTTGTTTAGAATGTGTCTTTAATACATTTTATATATTTGCACATGCTATTTTTCTACTTATCACTATTTTATGTCCAAAGACTCCAATTATTTATTATCTTGATTTATCTAGTGATTTTTGGAGCAATTTTAGAGATGAAGAATGAAGTCAGATCGAGTTCTGGTACAGTTTGAAGATGAAATGGGACACATTGGATCCAAAACTCACATTGGATCATCCAATATTACTGTGTGATACAAAAGCCTAAGCCAGCAGCGACAGTGCAATTCTTGGCCCACATGGATTTAGAAAAAAGAGTCTGGCAAACTATATGCATATATGGGTTTATTGCGCACAGCCCCTTCGTGTTTTCAGAATTTACATCAAAATACCTTTTGTTAAAGAAATTGTATGAAAGACCCTTGTGATACTAACAATTCAGCGCGTGTGCCCCTAATCCTGTTGTATGCCTTTCACGCGCTTTACATGCATTTTCTTTTTATTTTATATAATAAAATATTAATTTTAATAATATTTTTTTTTTCAATCCATCTTATTTCTATATCTAAACACTTTCAATAATAATCAGGCCCAACATACTTCTGTAAAATAAATAAACTCTTTGGAATTCATACCTTTCTTCGACCAGAACAGCGCCGGGTGAGGTGGTTTGCAACACCACCAGCTAGAAAATTACTGCCCCCAAACCATTTTACGAACAACTCCTCACTGTTCAACTTCACCCTCAGGGAAGTTGGTCTGCAAGTTATCCAGCTTCTTCAACAACTGCCTAGCACAACCTTGGTTCGTTTCCTACACCAGGTGTACAAGGTGATCCTTCCAATGGATAAATAGATCAAACGGAAACACGTTGAAGCGAAAGCCTCCTTTTTATTAAGAACTAAAATATATTTATTACATAATATGTAATCTCCTTTTGGGAGGAGAATACTAGATCAGTCTCTCATAGAGATGGCTGTGACTCGTAAACACATAAACTAAAAACTAAAACTCAAAAAACTTAAACTATTACAGAGATGATTTTATTTGAAGAAAACTATGGAGAATTTCTGATGTCCTTAGCTTCCTTCTGCTCGCCTTATTTATAGATAGAAATTCGGACTTGAAGTGCAGATTCCAACCTTGCTTAAGCCAGCTGTCCACCTTTTCTGAGTGGATCAACCACTGAGTGCGTGATTGCCAGCTTTTTTTCTTGTAACTCTGAAATTGTCGGGGAATCTGCTTTTTCCTCCCGTGACTTTTCCGCATGCGATGTTTGTGGGGCGTGACTCAGCCCATCTTATCTCTGTCGGGGAATCTTAGAAATTTGGCCTTCGTGGTCCCCGCGGATAACTTTTCTTTTAGGCAGGCCCTTTGTCCTTGCCTGCCCCTCTTTCTCGTCGGTCGGGTTTGGATCGAAACCCTTTTTCGAACTCGGATTCTTTCTGTTCTGGGCATGCTTGGCAGACATGATCTGTCCATAGGCCAATATGCGCCATGTTGCAGAATTTCCGGTAAGTCTCTTTGCTTGCCGGAAGCTTGTTTTCCCAAAGGATCCTTCTTTTTGTTTTGAAAAGGTACTCTGCAAAGCTCGTTGTTGTTCCTGTCATGAAGTTCAGCAGGAAAGATCCATTTGCTGAATTATGAAAAAACTTGAATGGGTACTTGACCTTGTCCATTTCCGTTAGACAAACCCATAGTCCCCATGCTCGTCGGGTAGAAGCTTCGTCTTCGGTGAATGCTCCTACTAGAATGGGAGTATCCTCCTATACAGCCATCTTGATGTTTTTCAAGGCGTTTATGTTAGGTCTCCTCAACTTGATGAAATGAAAGGCTTCATGGAAACCCTTCTTGGTTGGTTCTGGAGCTGCACTAAAGAAATACAATTCCAGAATATCATCTCTGGCCAAATGTGGATTATTGGCCCAAGTCTCGTGCACTGCTGTCCCAATCCATATCGGAAGTTTCAAAATTTCTGGGAACACTGGTGAGATGGTATAGATTGAAGCAAGGGTTCCAAAGTTATACCATTCATGTACTTCGTTTGGATGACTTCCTGGTTTTATCAAAAATCTTGGGTATTTTCCAGAGATATCAATGATTGTTCTCTCTGGATGGATACCCATCCTGGTGATCAGCTTCTCCCATTGCTTCTGGTAAACCTGCATAGAGGAAACTAAATTCTCGTCAGTTTGAACCTTAGTTTTGCCAGTTTGTGGCCTAAGATTCAACTCCCCCTGTTTAACCCCAGAGGTGCTGGGTTGACTTGAAGACTCGGGTTTTGACACCGGAGCTTCAATATTTGTTCCAGTTGGTACATCCTCAAGGAATGCATCATCTGCAGAACTCTTGGTTATGGTATTTAAATCCATAACAGTCGGGTTAGAGGCCCACTCTCTTGTTTCCTTCTTTTGCATCGTTGGAGAAGCAGCCTGGAGGATAGGCCCTTGTAGCACCGTGAACAATTGTCCATGTGCATCCTGGCATGCTCGTATTAGACCAGAGACGGATCTCTGATCAGCCTGTTGGAGTCGCTGGGTGACTTCTGCATTGATCCATAAAGCATCAAAGCCTCATTGTAGGCTCTCCAGGTTTTCCCTGAGATGCCTGACTAGTTTGAGGACTTCGTCAGCGACGTATCCTTCCATCTCGTGTTAGGAAATCTGCAAGAATATTTTCATGAGATTTCACAATGACAATATCGTAATCATAATATTGACATCCAGCTTGCCATCTAAGCCATCTAGCATTTTCTGTTTTAGATTCAATTTTATTTTTCAGAAAAGCTTTAACGCTTGAATTATCAATCTTCAAGGTGAACTTCTTAGTCAGTAAGAATAGATGCCATTTTTGAACACCTTTCTAACTGTGAAGAACTCCTTCTCGTTGATATGCCATCGATCCACTTCACTTTCTGCAAATAGACAGCTGCAGTATCTGCATGGCATTTCTCCATTTGGTGTGGCTTTCATAAGGATTGTTGCTCACCAATAATCACTGGCGTCTGTATAGAGAACCAGTTCATCCTCATCTTAGGGTATAGCCAGTTTTGGAAGTTGTTGACAAACCTCCTTAAGTTGCTTAATCCCTTCTTGGTGTTTATCTTCCCAGATGAATATTGCATCCTTTTTTAATAATGGGCTAAACACTTTCCTGTAGTTTGCCAAATTGTTTATAAACATACCGGCAAAGTTGATAACTTCGAGAAAACTTTGAAGTTGTTTCTTGTCTTTGAGGATATCTGGAAATCCCTGAATATTTTCTACAATATGGCTTTGTAGAATGATTCCAGATTTGTCGATTTCAATTCCAAGGAATTCGATCTGTCTAGTAGCAATTACTGTCTTTTTTTCCGAAAGCACTAATCCTTCTTTGTGACAAACATCTGAAAAGATTTCCAAATGCTTGAGATGTTCTTTCATGTTCTTGGATGCGATGAGTATATCATTAATGTATACGAACATGAAGCTGAAGTAATCTTTAAAAAGATTATCCATTTTTTTTTGGTATATCTGGGGAGCGTTTGTCAATCTCATGGGCATCACGTTCCAGATATAATGTCCTTGTGGTGTGAAAAAAGTTGTAAACTTCTTGTTTTATTCATCCATCATAATCTGGTAGAATCCAGACTTACAATCAAATTTAGAGAATACCTTAGCACCCTTGATGCTATTGACTAGGTGTTCTCTACTCGGGATATAGTATCCATCGAACTCCAGGATGTCATTAATTCCTTTGTAATTAATAACAAGTCTTGGCTTTCCTAGCTTGATTTCTCCATGATTCCTTACAAGAAATCCCGAAATACTGTATGGAGAAACTCCTGGTGAGATTAACTTAAGGTCCAGATTTTCCTTAAGTATTTTCTGCATGTCCTCACGATCCGCTTGGTTCATAAGGATTGGTTTGAATCTTACGAACTCTTGTTCCTTTCCGGATTTAACCTTCAGGGATGCTTTGAGCTCGTTCTTGTTCCACCATGCCAAAGGATTTTCATTGTAATTCCTTTGGAGCTTCTTCTTGATATCTTCGAGTGAAATCTGTTCATCAATGGAAACCTCACTCGATGAATTCTCTAATAGGCTTATTACTTTTGCAATAACTATTGGAGGAACTTCTTCTTCTCCTTATATCCTAAATGAATACAAGTTATTATCCCATCTTTTGTTGGTCCTTATCCTGACTGGACCATACTGTCGGTAAGATAATAGTGCATCGCCAAATCTCCTTCTATCCGCCATTTTTGGATTTCGAAGTTTGGCTTCATCATCACCACGCTTGCTGCGAAAAGTGATAGGCATTTTTCTGTAGAATGTCTCTCGTAATTTTTGGACAATAATCTTATGATCACATAGTGTTGTGAAAATAAGCCTTCTTGCCTCATTCTCCTGTGTAAAGCGCTTGAATGTTTGTAGGAAATTGTTACCTAGCAATACATCTGCACATGTATCATGGAAATAAATTGGTGGCGTCTTGACTTTGTACCATGGGGTACCGCCTGCTCCTCCGATCATTATTTCCGCTTGCTTGATTCCTCGGTTAAGGATAAGAATCCTTTTAGAGAAATCCCTTGTTGTGATAGCTGGTAGATCTTCTCTAATTTCTTTAGGAAATACCTCTTGTTTTGCAATACATATCCCGGCGCCTGAATCGATATAGGCGGCGAAATACTCGGCCTTGTATTCCTCATATATCATTCCGATAGAAATGTATATAGAGAATAGACTAGTGGTCATCTGATTCTGTATCTTTTATTGGCCACTATGAACTCCATTCCATCTTGTAATCTTTCCCAAGGTTTGTGTTCCTCGAGAAACTCAATCCCAAGTATCAACTAATCTGAGATTCTTCCTGGAACTCCTCTGATGGTCAATTCCATTTCACCCATTTTTAGGGTTCCTTGAAATCTTCCAACTATTGGTTGTTGGAGGTAATATAGGGCATTACATGGGAGTGTATTTTCCCCTTGAGTAATGTCAAATATTACTTCAACTCCTCTCCATCCTTCCGGGCACTTCAGCTCTCCTTGTGTTTTAAAAACATCTGGGACTTGCTGAATTGTACTCGGTCTCTTTTCTTCCCAACGGCTGTTGCTCATTAGTCTTTCTTGTTAGAAAGACATCCGCCTAGGCTCAATTCTGAGACTCTGGCTCTTGTTGAAGACGGATTGATCTTGGATCCTCATGTCGATCTCTTTTATGGTTGGAGATTGTATGAGTTCTGGTAGAACCACCCTGGCGAAGTCCTCAAAGATCCTTGGAACTTCGATGAATTCCTTTTTTAGAATACATCTGAGTGATGTGTATTCGAAAGAGCATAGGAAATCTTGTATGTGATCGAGTAGGGTCTATTCCCTTCATTCATCAAATCACTTCGTTTGAAATCTTGACGAAGGGTTAAGACTCGGTTGAAATCTCGATCTCCTAGATTGTATGCAATCCTCGGATAGACATCGAATGCCAATTTTCCTGCACACAAATTTCCTGTAATAGCCCCAAGGTATGAATCCTTGAGATTTGAGATTCGCTTGTCACATATTGCAAGGTTAAGCAGCGAATCAACTCCTTCTTTGAATGTTGCTTTAATAACAACTCTTATGGCTCCAATGTGAATCCATGAGAGTGTATTTTCAACTTCTTTCTTGACTCTGCTTTTGATCTCTTGTATCTCTCGGTATGGGATCAATTGCATCTCGATCAGGTTACCAGTGAGTTCCATTGGGATGACAAACTCTCCAGTAGTCACTCTGTGGATAATTCAGTGCTTTTTGCGAAAACCAATTTTATCCATCGTCTTTTCCATAGCTCCTATAGTGAAACCATCGTATATCTGGAGCTTTGGATCTTCTTTCATAATCCTCATTAGAGTCTTATGAGACACCGTAATGTGGGAGATGTATCCTAACATATCCTCTCTCACCGTTATTTGAAGAATTTCTTCTTCACTCTGATTCTGAGCTGGATTCACTTCCATCTTCAGAATAGATCTCTTTTTCATAGATGCTTTCATCTGAGGGTACATCCTCAAATTGATACACCTGTATGAGATCTTGATAGTAGACAGCTTCTTCGAGTTCGGGTGTTACCTCGAACTGTCTAATTCCTCGTTTCTGGTTTTCTCGGCAGTCTGTTGAGATATGCCCTCTTGCTCCGCATGTCCAGCAATTACAATCTTTAAAACTTTCGTTGGCTCTGGTGTGAGCACGTCTAAAAGTTCTTCTTCCTGGGGTTCTGCTGGAACTTCCTTAATCAAAGCTTGTAAAAACCCTTCTCCTGTTTGGCGTTGGTCTTTGCCCAGATTTGTAACTTCGGGCCTTTTGTTTTGACCAAACTCTTCTTGATCTCCATGAAGACCGATGATTGCCTCTCATGGTATTGCTTCCACGGTGGTATGGATGGCTTCGTTGTTTCTGCCTCTTATGCCTCCGTGGTTGACCTCCAACGACTGTTGGAATGTCATTTTCTTCGCAACATAAAGGAACCATTTTATTGATTCCTTTCAATCTCTTGTAGTTCTTGTAGAGTGTCGCTTGATGACACCATTCTGATAACTTGGCTTTTAGGAAAGACATCCTTCTAGCCACCGTATCTAGGTCATCTGCACTCTTGTATTCCCTAATCAACATTTCTCTTCAGGGACTTGGTATCTTCGCAAAGAACAATTGCGAAGCTTCTTTGTTATCCACCTTGGACTTCCATCGGTACTAGGTGAATAACTTGATGTATTCGTCAATATGACAAATATCATGCAACTCGAGGCTGTAGAGGGCTTAGTTATATCTTTTTCTTTTTTCTTTTTCAATCCCCTCAAAGTAGCCTATGCCGATAAAATGGATTTTGAATAATTTGGTCATATTATCGACAATTCCTTTTAATGACTCACCAGTTGTGATGTTGTTTTCATCTCTAGTGTTGTCATTTCCCATGCGATCTTAACTGATCCTTCTAGACTTATCTCGAGTAGTAAGATGAATCCTTCTTTCATAAGATCGAGAGTTCCTGCTGCAATCCTCATAGCCGATGCCCAATCATCGATAAGGATTTCACGGTTCTTGAAATCTGGGATGTCCAGATTTAACATCAACCCATACGGATGTATTGGGTCAAGTTGTGATTTTCCTTAAGGCGTGTTGAATAGATTCGGCCTTTTGGAACGTGGTCGAGTTCCTATACAGCAATAGGATCTCTTCCTCTGATGAAATACCCTGCGTGTGGCATATGTTCGTCTATATGATGTGATCCGGAACTTTCTGCTACGTTGGGATTGACCGGTGGTCTCTGCTGTTGATCATGAGTGACCAGGGCAGATTCAACTCCTGCGTTCATCTTTAGATCCACAATTCCTAATCCTGCAAAGGATTCGGTTAGGTCATGTAGATCTTGCAGATTTATCCTCTCGAAATCCATTACTTGTTTGTAACGGATTTTCCTCTGATGATAGCGATGAGCTTTCTATCATCGGTCCTTAAAAGGTTTGTCTTCCTTCTTCTTTAACTTGATGCAACAAGTTTGGGCTTCGTTTGTAGGTTGATCTGCTGAAGCTTGCTGTCGGACTGACTGAGCATGCGTCTCAGGGGATAGAGTGTTTGAGCTTTTCTTCTCTTCTTCTTATCTTTTGAACACTCTTCTCTTCTGTTTGGTCTTCCCCCTCTATTATGCTTTTTCTTCTTTTGAGTTTTCTCTCTGTTGAGCTCTTCTCTTTTCTTTTGCGCTTATTTCTTCTCTCTTTTATGCTCTTGGTTCTTTTCACGCAGCTCTCACTTTTACTCAGTCTTTAGTCCTCTTCTATTTATAGATTAGGAAATCTTCCCGTTGAAGGTAGGTAGATTTCCATCATTGAACGCGCTGCACTCCTTCTGATACACGCCAGCTTTTTGCTTTCCACGTGTCTTCTTCTGATTGGCTCATCTTGTCTTCTCTCTACCGGTAACTTCTTCTTTCTATCGGTAACATTTGACTTTCTTCCCATGCCTACTTTATAGCTTCCTCCTCGCACTTCACTCTGGAGTTTCCTTCTCTAGTTTGCTTCTTCAGGTGGCCTGAGGCTTCTGTAGCATGCTGCTCTGCAGTATGCTTAGGCATGGTCTCTTCCAGGTAGCTTGAGTCTTCGGTAGCTTGCTGCTCTGCAGTATGCCTTAAGCATAGTCGTCTTCTTCTTGTTAACTTCCTACAGTGAGCAGTATCCTAATTAGTCTACCAGATTCTTTTCACCATTCTCTTCAGTGTCCTTCCCTTGACACTTTCTCTGACCTATCTTTCTTCTATAGTAATCTCGTTGCAGTAACCTTTCGAGCTAGGTTATGCGTATGGAGTTAGGGTTACTTTTTTAAGGTTTTGTCTCATCAAAACATACTTAAATGTTTCCAATAGGTATCCTTAACATAAGTAAAAGTCATGACCAAAATTTTAAAAAGTTAGCGTGAAAAAAAAAAAAAAAAAAGCGGGTCAGGTACCCCGGATCCGACCCGGTTGCATGGATCTAAGATCCATGCACTTGATGCATAAGAGACTTACTCTACGTTTGGACTTTTGATGTTCAAATAAAACTTGAAAATTGCAAATATGTAATTGAATCATATATATATATATATATATTTGCAAATATGTAATTGAATCATATATATATATATATATATGTGAGTATCAGCACATTCGTCGCATGTGGGAGATGATTTTCCAAATCAAAATATTATATTACTATTAACCTTAAATAATAATTTTTTTATAAGGATATACAATCTATATTAAATTAAATTAAATTCAAAAAAAAAACGTATAGCAAATTAGAGTCATACTCATAATAGAACTCTATATGATTTTGGTTTAGAACTCTTATGTAAAATTATTTAAATATGAAAAACATAAATTACTATTATAACCTTAAATAAAATATTTAATAAGGATATATTACACAATCCATATTTTGTAAAAGATATACATACTTTTATATATGTAATAAATAATAGATAATAGATATGTATTTTTCACTTTGTTTTCTTGAAAATCTCTCTCCCTCACACACATGATGTATATAAACAATAATTAAAACCACACCTATAAAAAGTGCGTTAATAAACTAATCAAATAAACGTTCGGTGGAGTGTGAGATCATATTTTACTATTTTTCTTTATTTTTCCCAAATAAATAATGATTTCAATTTTCAAATTAGATAGGATGAAAGTTTTTTTTTAACAGTAAATTTACTTTTAACTTTAAATATTTTTTACATATAAGAAAGAATGTTTTCTGAATATTATCTATGTATTATTAAAATACAAATATTGATACACTTAGTTTGGACCGAATATGTGAAAAATCAAGTGAACGTTGATATGCATCAAAAACTTTAAATTTTGTCGATAATACTGTCACTTTAAATTTATGGTAATATCGATATCAAATGTTGATATATTTCTGAAATTTTTACAGTCATTTTTTTTTCTATCTGATATATAACAAGTTCTCTGAGTTATTTGTTGTCAATTAAATTAAAATTAGGTAAAATTAAGAAAAATATAAACAGAAATGTATTACAAAAAGTCGCAGTCATAAGATTAAATATACAAAAATTTAACAAACAAGGTCCGTACAAAAGTATATATCATAATCCATGCGAGTGCAACACTAGTATAACAAATAAGATGAAGAAATCATAATCCGTGCAACGAATGAACGGGTGCAACACTAGTATAGCAAACAAGACGATGAAATTAAAACTTAGAAAATCTTGGCAACGTCCCTAATTAACCCCCTGTTAGCCTTGGCAAAATCCGTAAACTCTTTGAAGGAAATGAAGCCATCCCCATCGGTGTCGAGCTCAGCCATCATACGCTTGACTTCTTCCGGTGAGACGGAGCCCAAAGCCTTCAGAGCCTCCCCCAGCTCCGACGCCGACACTTTTCCGTCCCCATTCATATCACAATGCTTAAAAATACGCTCGCGATCCGCCACGTCCTGTGGATCCTCTGCCATTGTTGTTGCTTGAAAAAAACCTTTTATTTATTTATTTGTCGCTGTTGTTGTTGTTTAGTTGGTATAGAAAAGTATAGAATGGAAGAGATGCGTTTGCCAAAATTGGCTTATAATGAGAAGTTTTTGTTGCAAAATATGGCAATCCTTGTCACTCGGGAGCATGACATTTCCAAGCCTCAAAATGGAGCAAGAAGAGCGCGATGTAAATAAATTAGCTAATATATATATATATATATATATATATGACATTTATCCACCTTGTCTAAATTGGTTTAATTAAATATAAGAAAATGTTCTTGAAGTATTGTGATTTGGATAACGATATATTGTGTTGGATTTTTAATACAACCATGTGATCACATTTATATGTGTTGATTTCGATATGTAACGTGTAATGTGTTCTTGTGTTTTTTTATACGTTGCAACTTAGTCCATAGTTTTTTAAGCTTGTAACATCCGATCACTTGTGTACCATTGTTTTGTTGAATTTCGATTCTTTTTGTATTATTATCTTTTTTGTGTGTAGCCTTCTTTTCTTTTTCGTTTGGCAAATTCACATGTGCACCAGGTGCATAGATCAAGATTGGTGCAACTGGGGCGGTCCGACCCGAATCCGCGCATTTGGGTTTTCTTTTTTTTTTTTTTTTGCTTCAAACTATGACCTTTATGTTGTAAGGATGTGAACTTTATGTTATATAAGTGTGACATTTATATATAAATGTTACGACCTTTATGTTCAGTAACTTAGGAAAAAATGAAGATTTTCAGGTTTTTTCGCTTACGTTGAGACCTTTATGTTGTATTGTTACGACCTTTATGTACAAATATCATGACCTTTATGATCCATAACTTGGGAAAAAATGAAAATTTTCAGAAAATTTTCAGTGCATTTATACATAAAGGTCAGACTTATATAACATAAAGGTCACACCCATATAACATAAAGATAACAGTCTGAAACGAAAAAATAAAATTCAAAAAAAAAAGTGTGCAGATCCTAGTTGACTCGAACCCGATCCGAATTGTATGTGCACTTGGTGAACAGGAGACCAACTCTTTTCATTTTTAAATAAGTTTTAAATTTATTTTTTCTTTTTTGCTTAGATTTGATTTCGATATTATAAGGAATATTGTATAGATTTTGATGAGGACAAAACATGTAATAGATAGAGCCCAAGATCCTTTGTATTTAGTTTCAGTTGTAAAAGCTTAGATCAGGTCCAAGAAGCTTGAAGATGGAAGATCAAAGCTTGAAGAAAGGATGAAGACCTTGTTGCCGTGAAAGATCAAAAATGGCTAAGTATAGGTCATTGCAGTAGGATCCTGGAAGGAGTCCTGATAGGTTACTATGAAGGATGCTGCCTCAAAAACGGCTAAGTATGGAAAACAATAGCAACCTATGGAAGGATTCTACAAACTAGGAAGCTGGCCGAATACGACAGACGCAGCAGTAACCACCTTCAGGAAGTAGTTACCTTGGATTAATCACTCTGAGTTGTCGTTAGGGACAATCTTGTACGAACCAATCAGAGAGCGTCATCTGGAGGAATAAAAAGGACAAGAGGACAATTTGCAGACTGTAACGGCGGCTGCAGTAGCAGTGGTGTACAACCGCAACAGAATCACGTACGATCCAACCGGATGAAGACACATCACTACAAGCTCACTACATGGGAGGACACTCGCTTCAACGGGCAGATTTTCCCATGCACTACAAGAATTTCACTTAACAACAACACAAGAATTACAACGGTTTTCTGCATTTTGTATTGTTGTAAACAAATTTACAACAATTTTGCATAAAACCGTTGTCGTTGAGCGAAAAAAATGCGCTCAACGACAACAATTTTTTTGTGCCGTTCGTTGAGCGTATTTTTCGCTCAACTACAACGGCTAAATAACCATTGTAAGATATTGTTATGGTTGAGTGGATTTTTTCACTCAAATGACAACGGTTGGGACAACGTTACAATAAAATCGTGGTCGTTGAGCGCATTTTTTCGCTCAACGACAACGGTTCGGACAACGACACATTAAAACAGTTGTCGTTGAGCACATTTTTCCCTCAATAACAATAGTTAGAAAAACCGTTGTAAGCTACCATTGTCGTTCATCGTATTTTTGTGCTCGGCAACAACGGTTTAGTAAACCGTTGTGCAAAAACCGTTGTAAGCTAAGGAAAAAAATAAACTATGTTTTGGGCCATAACAAGGATTTGAACCCAAGACCACCAAGGAGTGCAAAAACCAATCAGACAGCATAAAGTTGTTACTAATATTTTACAATTTATTATATATCATTGTATTAATTATATTGGGAGTAAATGGTAAATGGTATTTACCCTAGATCAAAACCCTCCCATCCAATTTTCAAAAATCATCATTTTCCCGACGCCTCTCATCCTTCTTTGCTGTCTCCACCGCCGTCGTACTTCACCGCCGCTGTCGTCCTTCGCCGTCGTCCTACGCCACCGCAGCCGTAGTTCTTCGCTTCCTCCGCTCCGCTCAGCACGTCGCAGCCCATCGCACGCCCCCCGCCGCACACCCCTGCCCCTCTCTCTCAGCGGTGGCCCTCCGCTCAGCAGTCGCCTCTCCGTCGCTGCTGCCCGCCGCACGCCCCCGCCCCTCTCTCTCAGCAGTCACCCTCCGTTGCACACCCCCCTGGCCCCGCCTCGCCGTCGCTGCCGCCCACCTCACCGTCGAAGCCGTCTCCTCTCTCAACAGTCGCCGGTAAGTGTATTAGATCAGAAATATTGTCGATTGGTGCTTTCGGTTTCAGCACTCGCCTCCATTGTTGATTCTTTATAGCTTCTTAAAACTTTTTGTTATATCTATGCTTTTTGTAGGCTACAACTAATTTGGTTCCACTAAATGCAAGAACAGTAGCTGTTAAGTTCAACAGTTTCAAAATTGCTGAGTTTCTTGCTGACATTTAAATTTAAATCTTTTACCATGCAACCTTAAGGTTTTACACTTTGCTTAGCCTTGTTAACATTAGGTGGAATCATGCAATCATATCTATTATGTGCGAAATAGTATTCGAAAGAACATAATTCGAATTAAAAGAAATAACATGATTAATGAAATAATATTCCTATGACCCACTCTTCTTCCGCTGGTCTAGCATAAACAATGTATGTAACATTGTAACAAATGAGTATAATTCCTTTGTCTTTATGTTTTCTCAGAATGGTAACTGATGAATTCACTTGCTCTGAAAGAACTGCGAATTGGAGGTTCTTTTACATGAGAGGTATCGTGGGATTGGTTATATGCTATACTAATACAATTGGTGTGCTGTATATATGAGTTTGTTGTTTACTATGAATGGGAAGTAGAATCATCAGCCAGATAATGTTATTACTTGTTCGTTAGTTTATTTATACTGATATCTATAACAAGAACCTGAGAACGTATTAGAGTGAAGTGTTGTATCACATGATGCATATACTTCTGGACCAATTACTTCAAGCATTAGTTAGCTATTGTGCCGATGAAAAGTAATGTATATTTCTTTCATGTGTCGTCTCTTATTTTTTTGCGTAACCTTGTTGTAAATCTGTCGGTTCAAAATCATCTTATATGTCATAAATGCTGCAAAAAGTAGACCAGATGTTCTAGTACAAGTTGGATTAGAGCAGTCTATAGTCGAAGAAATAAAGATATTGATATATATATATATATATATATATAATCTATTGAAATATTTTATGGACTTATTTACTTAATCATTAGTTATGTTAGCAATAGATTATTCTCTTGTTTTACAATATTTGCTCTTTCTTTGATTACTTTAGACCAAACATGGACAAAGAATGGATGTCAAATGATAGATTATCACGTGAGTATCTAGATGGAATTTATTCTTTAATGCATTTTGCAATGCAAAATGCTAAAGATCCATACGGTGCAATATCTTGCCCATGTGTAGTATGTGGTAATTTAAGTAAGAGAAAGCCTGAAGTTGTGAGGTTGCATCTAATGTCCAACGGAATAGATTTAACATATCGTACATGGATATGGCATGGAGAGATAACCAATTCTGAAGACTCCATGAATGAGAAGAGAAATGTTGTAGATGATGATCACAACATTTTCTCACAAGAACCTATAGACATGATGAATGCAGCATATGAAAAAACAGGGAATCCAAATGACTTCATTAACTTACGTGAGGATGTTGAGAAACCTTTATATCCTGGGTGTACTATGTTGACAAAGTTAAGTGCAGTTGTCAAGTTATATAATTTGAAGGCGAAATATGGTTGAAGTGACAAAAGCTTTACAAATCTCCTTGAACTAATCGGAGATATGCTTCCAGCTGAAAATGTATTGCCTACTTCTTTGTATGAGGCGAAAAAATGTTTGGTGGCATTGGGAATGAATTATGAAAAAAATCATGCTTGCCCCAATGATTGTGTTTTATATTTGAAAGAGTACAAAGAATGTACTAATTGTCCAACTTGTGGAGTGTCAAGGTGGAAGGTTGACAAGAATTCAAAGATTAAAGAGTCAATTCCTAGGAAAGTACTGTGATATTTCCTGTTATTCCTAGGTTTCAAAGGATGTTTAGAAATAGGGAAGTGTCTAAGTAATTAATTTGGCATGATGATGAGAGGATTTGTGATGGTAAGCTACGTCATCCTGCTGATTCACCCGCTTGGAAGTTAGTTGATCATAAATGGCCAGAATTTGCTGCAGAGCGAAGAAATTTAAGATTGGTCATATCAGCAGATGGGATCAATCCCCATAGTACGATGTCAAGTACATATAGTTGTTGGCATGTTGTTATGATCACTTACAATCTTCCACCGTGGTTGGTTATGAAGCGTAAATTCATGATGCTCACATTGTTAATCGCCGACTTGAAGCAGCCAGGTAATGATATTGACATTTATTTGAGCCTCTAGTTGATGACTTAAAACACTTGTGGGAAGTAGGCATTGAAGCATATGATACATACCGTGAAGAAAGTTTTTTACTTAGAGTTGTTATGTTGTGGACGATTAATGATTTTCCTGCTTATGGCAACCTGTCTGGACACAGTGTGAAAGGATATCATGCATGTCCAATATGTAGTGAAAACACATATGCAAAAAGATTGAAGCATAGTAGGAAAATGTCATTCACGGGACATAGAAGGTTTCTTCCAAAAGACCATTCATTTCGAAGGCAGAAGAAGGCATTTGATGGGACACAAGAGTTTGGTGATGCACCGAAACCACTAAGTGGTAGTGATATCTACGATAGGGTTGCTGGAATTAATTTCAATTGGGGGAAAAAAAGTGGAAACTGTCTATCTAAAGATGATGGTGCTAAATCATGTTGGAAGAAGAAATCAGTTTTCTTTCAACTGGAGTATTTGAAACATTTGCATATTCGACATGTACTTGATGTAATGCACAAGTACATTCTATTAGTGATGAGGAGTGGGTGCAAACACATCGCTATGTTTTAGCAAATGATGTTGATATTGATCCTTATACAAAGTAAGTAATTAATTAAACTTTAGAATCTTGGGATAATTTTATTATTCTGAAGTTTTAATCATATATCTATTAATGATAGTGAACATATGAGTCTTTTGAGGTCAACATCTCGATTGAAGACACATTCAAAAAAATCAATCTTGGATCAGCATAATCGATTGTTTATTTATTGGTTGCGTGATCGAGTAAGTACCCTCCACCAATATTTAGCAACATATATGCAATTTCGTATCATAAAAATATTAATTATAAAGCATTCAATTTTGGAGGTTGCAAATCAATCGAGCTCCTCCAATGAAAAGATACCGAACAAGGTAGAATGGATTGCTCGTGGTCCTAGCACTCATGTGTTGAAATATCAGAGCTACTTGATTAATGGGGTTACCTATCATACTAAAGAACGTGATAGTGTTCGAGCTGTACAAAATTCTGGAGTAAGTTGTGTTGCAAAAACCATACAAGTTTCTAGTGCAAAAGATAAAAGTCCAATCGTGTCTGACATGGTGTTTTATTGAGTTATTGAAGAAATATGGGCTCTCGATTATCACAGCTTCCGTGTTCCAATGTTTAAGTGCAATTGGGTGGAGAATAATGGTGGAATCAAAGTAGATGAACTTGGGTTCACATCGGTCAATTTCCAAAAAGTAGGTTACAAATCTATACCGTTTATATTGGCTAGTCAAGCAAAACAAGTTTTCTACGTTGAAGACCCACATGATCCTTCATGGTCTGTTGTACTGGTTTCTCCTATGAGGGAATACTTTGATTACACTTATGGTGATGAAATGCAAGAATCAGTTACTCATTATCACTTTTTTACAAAAGGGTTGCCACTATTTGATGTAGATCCGAATGATGACGATGAACACTTGAGCATTCGTAGAGATTGTGAAGGGGTTTGAGTTGACAACTCTACTACTTAATATGGTATTAAATTTGTTGAATAAAGTTGAAACTTTTTAGTTATTAAGTATAAATTGTTCACTATTTTTGATTGTTTTTTAATACTTTGCTAATGCATTATTTTTCTTATGTAATTAATATAAGTATTGATTGATGCGTCTCGTAGAAGACATAGTCAGAAGCATGATGAAGATGACCACACTGAGGAGACAAGTAAGAAATCACGTCATATGATGAGGAATGCTAAGGGAAAAACAAATAATAATGGAGAAGAAGCCACTACTCAAGACAACATTGGTGATGAGCCTAGCAAAGTATCTGCATCAAAGGGGAGTCTATCCAAAAGACCACCAAGGGGCCCCACCTCCATGCATTGTCTCTTTATTCAAAGAGTTGAAGGAGTGAAGAAAGATGTTGAACTTAATTCACATGGACAACCCATTGGTGAAAATGCAATTAGAATGCAAAGCTACATTGGTGTTCTTGCAAGAGAGGAGGTGTTGATTACCCATAAAAGCTTGAAGGATGTTTCAGAAAAAGATAAAGAACTGATTTGGGAATCACTGAATGTAAGTAAATATCTACTTTTTTTTATGACACTCTATTCAATGTTTATTAGCAATATATATATATATATATATATATATATATATTAATGTGTCCATTAATTTTTGTAGTTGGTTTATAATATTGACCCAACTTGGAAGACCTCTTGTTTGGAGTCTGCAAATGCTAATTAGTGGCGGCAATATAAGACATTTCTCACTAATGAATACGTGTTTGGTAGAATGAATGGCCCGAACTTGAATACCCCTCCTCCGAGCTTGGGCATCGAACAGTCAGTGTGGAGTAAGTTTGTGATCAGCCGCATGTCTGAAGATTTCATTATAAGCTATAACTTATTTTATTTTTTATATGTAATTAAGTTTATCTTATATAAAAGTTGTGGGTTTTAGTTTTGTCACTAACTTTATTTTATTTGTTATAGAAATTGAGAGAGAAACAGAAGTAAAGAAGAAAGTTAAACAAATACCCATATCGATTGTCTCGAAAGGGATATGCACGATATGCTGAAGAGATAGTAAGTTTCTAATTAATATGTCTATCCAAGAGATTTTATGCACATTAGGACAAGGTGACTAATAATTGTATTGTTGTTAATGACCTCAGCCTCAGGAATTAGACGATGATCCTGAAATCAATCGAGCAATTCTTTGGGTAAAAGGAAGACTAAACAGAGAAGAAAATCATGAAGGAGATGAGTTGAAAGGAACTGTGGATAAGATTGTAAGTGTATGTTATACATTTCAATGTTTGTTGCAACACCTTAAGTTTATTGACATATTTATTCTACGTTGCGGTTGTCTTTTATAGACTTGAAGAAAGAAGGTAAGTTGGTTGAATGAATACTTACAAAAGCTCTCAATAAGGAAAAACATCCTGGATGGGTCAGAAGTGTTATAGGTCATGCTTCTTCGTCGGTGTACTTTCGTGTTCCGAAAGGACAAAGGGGTATTGTGGATAAAGATTTATATATTGCCCAACAAAAAGAGTTGCTGGAGTCCAAAAAAAAAAGAGATGGATGCCCGTATAAAACGTTTAGGAGCCTTATTCGAGAGCAAACAACCATTCAATGAAAGTTTTACAGATGAGAAGGGCAGTTGTTCTGTGAAAATGTAAGGACTTGTAGATGAAGAGGTGATAGATAAACTTGAAACTCATAGGAAAAAACAAGTTACAGATGGTGATGATGATGATGTGCAAATGGTTAGTGAAGATGAAGCGCTACAGGTTTGTGCAGCCTTTATAATGTGATTTAATGAAACATACTTGCTTTTATTTAACTACGAATATTCGTAGGGTAAGCTCGTTGTGTAAACGATGGAGTCGGGTGCTGACATTGCTGCATATGGGACCATCATAAAAGTCGATGCTCCAAAAAATTACATAGAATATCGATCGATCAAGCTATTGATGAGAATGTTGTTTTGCCAATTCCAATGGATGATTGTCAAAGTATTGGTGAAGTCGTTGGATCTCATGTGAGTTGGCCTATGCACTTGATGAAGCTTTCAGATGTGGTACGTATTTTAAATCCCACTGGTTAAATCATACAAAAATATGTATATAGTATATATGAGTACTTGCATTTTTTAGAATCCCAAAAGGAAGAAAGTTATTCTCTCAAAAAATGTAAGAATTGCAGAAGAGAATAGAGGCACTACAAGAATTTCGCTCAACCACAATGGTTATTAACTGTTGTCGAAAACATCAACCACAACGGTTATTAACCGTTGTGGTTGAGTCATGTCTAAGACAACACCATGTACTACAACACCAAAATATTGTCTACCACACCAATGGTTAATAACCGTTGTCGAAAATATCAACCACAACGGCTAATAACCGTTGTGGTTGAGGGATGTCTACAACAACACCATCTACCACAACGGTTAAAAAATTGTATACCACAACGGTTATTAACCGTTGTCGAAATTATCAACCACAACAATTATTAACCGTTGTGGTTGGGCGTTACACCTAACACCACCACAACGGTGAAAATTGTCTACGACAACGCTTTTAACTGTTGTTGAGTTACAAGCTTTTACAACAGTTTTTTTATCGTTGTCGTAGAGGTCAACTACAACACTTATTTACAACAGATTGTAACCGTTGTCGTTTTGAATAATAATGACAACGGTTTGTACAAGCCTTATTAACCGTTGTGATTTTGGTGTTTTCCACAACGATGTTTTCCTTGTTTTCGTGTGTTATCCTTGTACAACATCTATATATAAGTGAAATGGCAACGAATACACCCATCATCACAATATTATCAACATCATAAACATTGTTCACAATCAACATAACCTAAAAGTTAATACGATCATCCTCATGATACTATTAGGTAACTAGGAATTACAAAGTCAAAATAATCCACAAAACATATCATGCATCTTCCCAAGATTAAATGTTTCATACATCCACCAAATTACAAATTTCAACAAATGATCCAGAAACTTGCTCGTTTGCCATTTTCAGTAGAGTATCCAACAACATATACATGAGCTCACAAATAGCTAGTACAAAAGGTAGCAAATTCAGAAATGTCTGCAAAAGTTCATAAAGTTAAAAAGAAAATTAGTTATAAACAAACAGATAAAATCCACCTACAGATTAGTTATAAACTCTATCACAAACAAATATATTTACCAAATCTACCTGCTCAAATTACAAGGCACTACGACAATTTGATCACTTAATATACCTATCAACCTGTTTGCCAAGGAACGTGCCCTTTCTTCAATTTGTTCATTCAGTGCATCTTTACCCTTTTTTGTCCAAGCCACATATCCTACACCGTAGGGATCTACAAATCTAAATCTCTTCAGTTTGTTCTCTCTTTCCAATCTAGTATATAAATACCTGTCATTTTTAAAAGTAAATCCAAGTTGGTTAGAATGAGTTAATAAATGGTTAATAATATAATAAAGTTATCAAAGCAATTGGATGTTTACCAGATGTAGACAGCAATGCATGTGTATGAAATTGACTTCAAATGACAAAATGTCTCTATGTCTTCAAAATTCACATATAATGTGCGCTCATGGCCAAAAACATTCTGCGGTAGTGATCATTATATGTTGCCTTTATGTGAAAGCGACATCTTGGAATAACAATACAACATATAGAGTCCACTGGGGACACTAGATAGGTCCAATGTCTTTACATTTTTTGAGAGAATAGCTTTCTTCCTTATGGGATTCTGAAAAATGCAAGTAGTCATATATACTATATACATATTTTTGTATGATTTAACCAGTGGGATGTAAAATACGTACCTCATCTGAAAGCTTGATCAAGTGCATAGGCCAACTCACATGAAATCCAACGGCTTCACCAATACTTTGACAATCATCCATTGAAATTGGCAAAACAACATTCTCATCAACAGCTTAATCGATCGATACTCGTATGCAATTTTTTGGAGCATCAACTTTTATGATGGTCTCATATGCAGCAATGTCAGCACCCGACTCCATCTTTAACCCAACGAGCTTACCCTACGAATATTTGTAGTTAAATAAAAGCAAGTATGTTTCATTAAATCACATTATAAAGGTTGCACAAACCTGTAGCGCTTCATCTTCACTAACCATTTGCACATCATCACCATATGTAACTTGTTTTTTCCAATGAGTTTCAAGTTTATCCATCACCTCTTCATCTACAAGTGGACACATTTTCATAGAACAACTGCCCTTCTCATCTGTGAAACTTTCATTGAATGGTTGTTTGCTCTCTCTCGAATAAAGTTTCCAAACGTTTTATATGGGCATCCATCCCTTCATTTTTTATTTTTTTTTTTTGGACTCCAGCAACTTTTTTTGTTGGGCAATATATAAATCTTTATCCACAATACTCCTTTGTCCTTTTGGAACACGAAAGTACACCGACGAAGAAGCATGACTTCCAACACCTCTGACCCATCGAGGATGTTCTTCCTTATCGAGAGCTTTTGTAAGTATTCCTTCAACCAACTTACCTTCTTTCTTCAAGTCTATAAAAGACAACTGCAACGTAGAATAAATATGTCAATAAACTTGAGGTGTTGCAACAAACATTGAAATGTATAACCTACACTTACAATCTTATTCACAGTTCCTTTCAACTAATCTCCTTCATGATTTCCTTCTCTGTTTAGTCTTCCTTTTACCCAAAGAATTGCTCGATTGATTTCAGGATCATCGCCTAATTCCTGAGGCTGAGGTCATTAACAACAATACAATTATTAGTCACCTTGTCCTAATGTGCATAAAATCTCTTGGATGGACATATTAATTAGAAACTTACTATCTCTTCAGCATATCGTGCATATCCCTTTCGAGACAATCGATATGGGTATTTGTTTGACTTTCTTCTTTGCTTCTGTTTCTCTCTCAATTTCTATAACAAATAAAATAAAGTTAGTGACAAAACTAAAACCCACAACTTTTATATAAGATAAACTTAATTACATATAAAAAATAAAATAAGTTATAGCTTATAATGAAATCTTCAGACATGCGGCTGATCACAAACTTACTCCACACTGACTGTTCGATGCCCAAGCCCGGAGGAGGGGTATTCAAGTCCGGGCTATTCATTCAACCAAACACGTATTCATTTGTGAGAAGTGTCTTATATTGCCGCCACTTAGCATTTGCAGACTTCAAACAAGAGGTCTTCCAAGTCGGGTCAGTATTATAAACCAACTACAAAAATTAATGGACACATGATTAATATATATATATATATATTGCTAATAAACATTGAATAGAGTGTGTCATAAAAAAAATGTAGATATTTACTTACATTCAGTGATTCCCAAATCAGTTCTTTCTCTTTTTCTGAAACATCCTTCCAGCTTTTATGGGTAATGGACACCTTCTCTCTTGCAAGAACACCAATGTAGCTTTGCATTCTAATTGCATTTTCACCAATAGGTTGTCCATGTGAATTAAGTTCAACATCTTTCTTCACTCCTTCAACTCTTTGATTAGAGAGACAATGCATTGAGATGGGGCCCCTAGGTGGTCTTTTGGATAGACTCCCCTTTGATGTAGATGCTTCGCTAAGCTCATCACTCATGTTATCTTGAGTAGTGGCTTTTCCCTTAGCATTCCTCATCACATGCCGTGATTTCTTACTTGTCTCCTCAAAGTGGTCATCTTCATCATGCTTCTGACTATGTCTTCTACGAGACGCCATCAATCAATACCTATATTACATAAGAAAAAAAATGCATTAAGCAAAGTATATATATTAAAAAACAATCAAAAACAGTGAACAATTTATACTTAATAACTAACAAGTTTCAACTTTATTCTACAAATTTAATACCATATTAAGTAGTAGAATTGTCAACCCAAATCCCTTCACAATCTCTACGAATGCATAAGTGTTCATCGTCATCATTGATGTGTAAGTTCAAGGACTTACTGATGCTGTGTTGAGTTCCTACAGGTTCGAAGATGGTGCACATGGATGACGACCAGTTGGGCTATGCTATGTTATGAACTTATTTTGCTTTAAAAAATATTTTGTTAATGTTTGTTAAACCTCCATTTTACTTTCGTACTCTGATATGTATAAATATGTAGATATATGTGTAGGTGTGGTTTAATATTATAGTACATGCTAAGAAGCATGTTATAATCTTAAATGATTTTCGAGTGCAAAGAGGGTTATTTATGTTATTATGGTTTAAAAAAATGCACATGTTCAGTTACATGTCTTTTGATATAAAACTTATTATAAATATTACTATGTAAGAAAAGTTGGCATGACAGGCGGGATGAGCTTTTGACGAGATAGCCCGTGGGTCAGGTAGGTTAGCCCACCTCTTTTTATTTAATACACATATGGTAGATGTATGATTTTGAAAAGAATTATCATTCAATACAAATAATGATAATGATGTTCAATATATAAATTTGGTCATATATTTAAATAAATTTTTACTTTTTATAATGTTTTTTCTTGTATTTTACATGTAATTCAATGCATATAAAGTTGAATAAAACATACAAAATATTGAAAATATATTTATTTATATTTCTTGAAATATAAATAATAATTTGAAAATTGCAACTCCTCGATAGGTTGGTCTGGGTTGAGGTTTTTCCAGTCTGCCAAAATAGATGCCCGACCCACCCCTTCGGCCCATTTTGACATTACAATATGTGGGAAATATCAATTTTCCTTCTTTACGTTGGACCTTTACCAATTTTGATATAGTAAATTTTTGTTTTTCTATTTTAGTCCTTTAACTATTGATTTTATCCAACTTGAGTTCGTATTTAGCAGGAAAACTTTTCCGAGCTAATGTGGCCAAATTTACTCCGGATATAGTAACTTTTCGCTTTCCAATTTTAGTCATTTAACTATTGATTTTATCCAATTTCAGTTTTGGTGGTGGTTAGGTTATGCGACGGCGATGATCAAATTTCCTTCTTTTTTGTATAATTAATGTTTTTAGTTTGCATTTGATAATTTGTTAAATAATTCATTTTTATTTTTTAAATTAATAGTGCTAAAAGTATAAAATATTATCTAATTATGATATATCTTTATATTTGAATTAAATATATTTACATAAATAGTTTACAAAATATTTATTTTATATATTGAATTATACTTTTTCTGAATTACAGTTGCAATCAAGATAGATTTAGTAACATTTTCCCTAACATGTAATATGTGATACTATTTATATTACCCCAAGTGAATAAGACCAAACATTTAGATTTAAATTAAGGCACCAAACATTTAGATTTAAATCGGATCAAGATTGGTGCAGTTAGGACGATCCGACCCGGATCTACTCATCTGGGTTAATCCTTTTTTTTTCGCTTCACGTTGTTACATTTATGTTGTAAGAATATGACCTTTATGTTATAACAATGTGACTTATATATATAAATATTATGACCTTTATGTTCAATAACTTAGAAAAAAATGAAGGTTTTCAGGTTTTTTCGCTTCAGGTTGAGACTTTTATGTTGTATTGGTGTGACTTTTATGTTGTATTCTTGTGACCTTTATGTACAAGACAAAAACTTGTGTACCCCGGGGGCATGGATCTTAGATCCGTGCCCCCTAACCCGACCCAGCGCGTGGGCAGCCTCCACGCACGCCCACGCGCCGCCATGCACGCCCATAACAAATCTGGTGTGTGTGATTCCTTGTTAATGATTCAGTGATGGGTATTACATGTCTACTCTATAGGTATTACGCGTATACCCTATAGGTATTACACTTATTTTTCTAGGTATTACACTTATTTTTCTTAAGATTCAATGATAGGTATCATGTGTTTACTCTATAGGTATTACATGTATACCTATAGGTATTACACATATATTTTTTGAGATTCTTATAGGTATTACTCTTATACTTCTTAAGATTCAATGATATGTATCGTGTGTTTACTCTATAGGTATTACATGTATACGCTATATATATTACAAACTTACTCAATAAAAGTATTGATTTTTTGTTCAATAGGTGTTACATATATACTCTTAAGGTATTATATACTCTTAAGGTATCATCTGCTCATTCAATAAATGTCTGAATTATTTGTTAATAAATGTCTGAATTATTTGTTCGAACTTTTGTTTTATAGGTATCACATGTATACTCTATAGGTATTACATATGTACTCTATAGGTATTACATTACTGTATAGTAAGTTTAAAATTTATAAATTCTAAAATCACGATTTATATCATATTCTTCCTCATTTATTTTTTGCAAAATTTACAGAATTGCAGAATTCATATGAATTTGTATCACAAAAAAACATTGTGCAAATTAAGAAACCCCAGAGTTAATCTATTCAATTCGATCAATCAAACAAATCTCATCTATTTGATCAAATAACCATACTCTGCAAATCAAATTCTTCCATAACTTATTCAATACAAAGAGTGAATCGAAGGCTTCCTCATCGGAGTCGAAGTGAATATGCGAAGCAAAGTCAGAGCAAAGATGAGAAATAAACAAGAAGAAGAACGCAACAAAAAAAAAAGAACACAGCAGAGAAGAAGAAGAAGAAGAAGAAGAAGAAGAACGGAGAATAATAATGGAGAAGAGGGAATGTGCGCAGAGAAGAAGAAGAAGAAGATGATGAAGAAGAAGATGAAGAAAGAAGAAGAGACGCTGTGGAAGAAGAAGAAAGAAAAGGTGCAAGAAGAAGCGCAGAGAAAGAAGATGAAATGAAAAATTAGGGGTTTGATTATATATTATAACACCCCAAAATTTTATAACATAGATTATATATATACATGTACATTAATTATGTATGGGTATTATTTAGTGTTAGCCCAAAGTAATGTTTTTTTTTTTTTTGGCCCAAGTGCAATACCACTTAAGCCCAAGACTTGAGCCATTCTTTTTTTAAGCACAAGTAGAATAATTTGCAAGCCCAATCTTTTTTTTTCCTTAGCTGAATTAAAAGTGAGCCTAACATAGATATAATCTGGCCCAAACAAAACTTAATCAAAGCCCAAAAACTAGCCCATATGCTTCAGCCCCAATTGTTGGAAAAAAATTCTTGTCATCACCTTCAAGTGCGTTTGCTCAACACGTGTACTTTTTCCTGCCATCTGTCCAGAAAAGGGATGATCCCCTTCTTCCTCGTTTCTTTGTAGTGCTATCTCTCATTTTTCCATTTTTGATCTCCACTTCAAGTTCATCAAGCTTTGTAGGGATTTCATTGTGAAAAAGGGGTAAAATTCAATTCCTTTCTTCATGTATTTGCTGCAAACTTTTGTCCCCAAATTTCTTTTGTATATATATATATATGACAAGCCATCTCTCTCTCTCTCTCTCTCTGCCCTCTCACTATCTTTCGTATCTACGGCTGGGATTGGCGCCGCCATGGGCGGCGGCGCCGGGCGTGAATAGGCAGTGCAGCGCCGCCGCCGCCGGCGCTGCTATGTGGGTGTTTTTGCTGTTGTGGTTGTATGTGCGTATGAGTGTAGATTAATGTGTGTTTGATTATGTTTTGTTGTTGGTTGTCGGGGGGGAAACGAGGGAGGCGCCACCGCGACGGGCGGCGCTGTGTGCTGAGTTTGATTGGAGGGGACGCCGGCAGGGTCTCGGCGGCGAGGGACGGAGGAGAGGCAGAAATCGGAGGAAAAGAGGGGGATTTGAATCGGGTTGAATATATATGTGTGTGTATATCGGGTTGTGTAAGTGTGAGGGCGACGCCGTGAGCGGCACCGCCGTGCTAAAGTGGGAGAAGCAGCGCCGCCGGCGGCGGCGCTGCGTGCTGTGGTGTGAAGGGAGAAGGGTGGCAGTGTGTGTGTGGGTGTGGGGGGGCGCCGCCGTGTGCGGCGGCGCCGTGCAGTGGTGTGAGTGAGGCCGCTGCTGCCGGCGGAGGGCAACAGCGGCGGCGGCCGTGCAGGGGAGAGAAGAAGAAGGTCGACGGGAATGGAGTTTGGGTGCAGGGAGTTGAGTTTGAAAATTACACACATTCCAGGGACCTTTTTGCAAGAACTTTAATTTTGCATATTCATTAGTTAATCCTTTATCCTTTGCCTTATTGCAGTTTAGTCCTTGCAGATATTAGGGATTCAATTTCAGCCCTGAGATTTAACTAAATTTGCAGATTGACTCCAAAATTTATAAAAATATCATATGAACCCCCAGATTTTACGGAAATGACAATTTGACCTCAGAACATGCTGAAATTATAAAACGAAACCTATACATTGCTAGATATTATTTTATGACTCCAAACATATATATTTTATGTGCTTTATGTCCTACGATACTAGGAAAAGCTAGAATGACATCCAAAATGATACGAAAAATACGACGAACCACCGTTAGGCAAAGAAAACCCTATTACGAGACTACGATCATATAAATCCTAGATTCGATTAAACTCTAAACCTAGGATCACGAATTCTTATTCCATTCGAGGATTTATTCTCCTAGTTATTCCGAACATATACAGTTAAATTAGACGCTGAGTCGAACTTCTGCGCTATATAGGGTTTTCAGACGAAGGACAGGATTAAGGAAGGGGACGACGAACCGCAATCGAACTTTTGATAATCGAGGTGGGGGTAAAATCTTATCGAATAAATGCATTTTTAATTATACAATTTATTATATGAATTTATATGCACTATGTGACTTTAATTTCGATATTCATGTGAAGTCTATTTCAAGTTGAACGTCGTTACTATATGATTGATTTTTGAATGAATTGTATGTTTTCGAAAGGTTAACGATTTCAAGGAATACAAATGCAATTGATTTCATATGACGAAAAGTCGGGATAATATCTGTACCAAAAAGGGTTTCTTTAGAAACCAATACATGACAAAGGATTTACATGTCTATTTGTATTGTTGTGAATTATATGATCTTACGTGAATGTGAATAATGTGTATTATGTGTTATGTGAGAAACATTATGTGAAATACTTAATTGCGCATGCGTTTTCTACGCCAAGTAGGGTATTCTTCGGAAACCCATCTATAGGGGTATTCTTCGGAAACTCAACAACAGGGGTATTCTTCGGAAACCCAGCAACAGGGGTGTAAAAACCCATAGGGTCGGCTTGGGGCCCGGATAGATTTCTTCGGATATCTGTCCAAGACGGATTGTAAGGGACTACTCAAGAGTCCGCAATGTGTACTATGTTTACGTATATAATAATATTACGATAAAATGTTTCCCCTTCCACAGTACAGGTCGACCCACTGAGTGTACTTTTGACACTCACCCTTTATATGTTTTTATTTTACAGAAGCCACGAATGAAGGAGGGACGAGCTGAATTGCCTGACACTTTTGCATGTATAACTATGTATATTTTTCTTGTCGGCATTTCCAGAACCCTATTTTGGTACTCTGTATTAAGAATCCTTTTACGTTTGAACTAAACATACTTCTTCGCTGTACATGTTAATCTCTTCTAAGTACGAGGATTATCATTTTCAGAATTTCGTTTATTATCTGTTTTCCGATGATCTATTCTTTTGGCTGGACGCCCTGTTTATAGGTTGTGCTTCCGCTTTATAAGTCATATTTCCATATTCGAAAATGGGGCGTGACATATATAGTGTATCCAGATCGGGTTGGGGCACGGATCTAAGATCCGTGCCCGGGGGCACCCAAGTCCTACTCTATGTACAAATATCATGACCTTTATGATCCATAACTTGGGGAAAATGAGAATTTTCAAAAAAAAATCAACGCATTTATACATAAAGGTCACTTCATTTATATATAAAGATCACACTTATATAACATAAAAGTTATGCTCATATAACGTATAGGTAGCTACTTGAAATGAAAAAAATAAAAGAACCTGAAAATTGAGTTATAAGAAATTGTGCTTGTAATATATATTTATCTACATAATAATAATAATAATAATAATTATTATTATTATTATTATTATTATTATTATTATTATTATTATTATAATTATTATTATTATTATTAAATTGGATTCAAATTCAATTTAAATCCTAGTAATGCATTGTAAGTTTTGGATTTGATCCACCTTGGAGGAGAGATAAGGTTTCGGATCCAATAGATTGAATCCAATCCGATCAAAAAGGTAAAAGTACAAAAAGAAGCAAAGATAGGCGCGTGTGGAAAGGAGTAGCACCTTGATTGGCGCGTGTAAATAACGCTCATTCTTTGTACGTGAGATATCTGGATTGGTTGGCCCACAGTGCTTCATTATTCTAATTTACCTTTCTTTTATTTTTCTTTTTATTCAAATCTTTCACAATTTCCACAAAGTTTGCATCTCGAATCTATATAAATATAAAAAGAAGATTTTCAATAAAAATAGCAATAACTAATTTTCCCTCCCAAATTAACTTACTATAAATGGAAACAAAAGTAGTTACAAGAAATTAAATAAATCAAAAATAACAAGATTTATACTTTTAAGGGTTGTGGGGTCCACTAGGTTAGGCTATATCTATAGGTATGTAGATTTTGAAGTATATTTTATCTTTTTTTTTCTCTATTTCATATAAATTATAATCTTTAAATTAATTATTCTTTATTTTACATTTTGTTTTAGTTTATGAAAAATATAAATTTTCTATTTACATTTTGATGCAAAATTGTATTTAACAAGATTACAAATATAAAGATAAATGACTATAAACTATAGATTAGAAATTTAAAAAAATAATTTTTAAAATAAAAAGTCTTAGGTTTTTTGAGAAATTAATAACAATGAAAAATATTTTGGTATAATTTTTTGATATATTTGCTAATAAAAGTGGGTTGAATATTGAACTAGCTACGTTATTTAAATACATATCAAGATCTTTTAGTTGATGGGATTTATATCTTTTCTTTAACTTGAAAAGTTGTTTGCATTGGTTAGACCAAAATTTTTAAAGAAATCTATAATTGTGAATGCAAATGAATTATTTACTAACACATTTGTTAATAAGTATGTATCAAAAATATAATAATATATTAATCATGATACTTATATCTATATTAATATGTAACATGCACAACATATCTTTATGAAGTAACATATTTTTTAAATATCAATTATTGTTTACAATAAATGTTTCTCAGTACTAAATTTGATTTAATTTACAATATAATGGGTATGTGTACAAAATTGGTATTTATTTAACAATTTCATATTTCAAATATAGAATTTAAAATTCATTGTTAAACATATATATAGATATATATGCATTTATGCATTATTGTTTGCACTTTAAAATTATAATATTTTTAAAATGTGACACATTAAAGATAAATAATTAAATTCTTATTAATATATAATTTAAGTTAAGATAATATTATTAAATTATAGTATTTGAAATTTTAAAACTAATCAATCATATATCACAAATCGTGCATCGCACGGGTATAATACTAGTCCTTCTTAATATATTTGTTTCCTTTCTTTTTTATAAATTCAACTTTAATTTGTATTTGAATCAAATACAAATTAATATTTTTATAATTTACGATGATTTTTTGCTCATTTATTTTATTTTAGTATTTATTAAAATAAATTTGTTTAAATTATAATTTTTACTTAATATTTTATTCACTTAACATTTATTCAAATAAAATTTGTGTATCCAAAATAATAAAACTTAAATGAGATTTAAGTTAAAATTAGTTGAGAGAAAATTAAATAGAAATGAGACCCGTAAAATAGTTAAATCCCTGCCGAAATTACACAATATTTTTTAAGGATTTAACTTTTCTAACATTGTATATAAGGAAATGTACTTTTCTACCACAAAATATAACAAAGTTACCTTTTCTACACTATTTTGACTCGGTCATGGAGAAATCATTAACTAATGATGGCTTGATGATATATTAAATTTTATTTATACTTATTTAACAATTGTTTTATCCAAGAACTGTAATTACAATTTTATTTGCTCTTTTTATTTATTCTCTTTTATTTATAGTTATTTAACAATTGTTTTATCCGACAACTGTAATTAGTAATTTTTATAATTTCTAATTTATAAATTATGGTTCGATTAATTAGTACGAGAACCACTATAATATGTTAATCGAAGCAAAATAATTTATACTTAATTTAATAGAATTACTGAATATAATTTAGGTGGTTCGAGTGGCTCGATCACTAGTTCAAAAAATCAAAAATTTACAAAGTGATCGAACCACTATGTGAAATTCATAGTGGTTCGATCACTAGTTCAAAAAATCAAAAATTTCCAAAGTGATCGAACCACTATGTGTTTCACATAGTGGTTCGATCACTAGTGTAAAAAACCAAAATTTTCCAAAGTGATCGAACCACTATGTCAAATTCATAGTGGTTCGATCACTATTGAAAAAAATCAAAATTTTCCAAAGTGATCGAACCACTATGTCAAATTCATAGTGGTTCGATCACTAGTGTAAAAACCAAAATTTTCCAAAGTGATCGAACCACTATGTCAATTTCATAGTGGTTCGATCACTAGTGTAAAAAACCATTTTTTTCCAAAGTGATCCAACCACTATGTCAAATTCATAGTGGTTCGATCACTTTGGAAAAAAATGAATTTTTGAATATTTTCAGTTTGACCCCCTGAAAAAGAAATTTTATTACATTTTGACCCCAAAATAAATGCAAACCCTAGCACTATTTCACCCCCTTGTTGCGCCTCCATCCTCCATTTTGCTCTCAAAATTCTTCTCTCTTCTTCTCTCTTTCAAACCTTGAAGTACATTGGTAAGTTTTTTTTTTTGTACATGTCTTTCGATTAATACAAGTAAATGTTGAAATTATTTTGAAGTCTTTTGTTTTAATAAAATTCGAACTTGTATTTAGGTGTTAAATTTTGCATTTTGGTGAGTCCATCGATTTTTTGCAAGAAGATTGAAGAATTTCTTGAAGGGATTTAGCAATGGGTGATGAGGTATGTTCCAATTTACACTTTTGCTTTGAATTGTTGAAGTATAGTTCGAACCACTTGGGATTTATAGCTTTGCATTGTTTAATTTGTTGACTAATGATTGCAATTAGGCCTCTTATTGTTTTTATGGTTCGATTTTTTGAGATTTTTTGAATAGTGTTTGAATTGTTTAATTTGTTGACTAATGATTGCAATTAGGCCTCTTATTGTTTTTATGGTTCGAATTTTTGAGATTTTTTGAATAGTGTTTGAATTGTTTAATTTGTTGACTAATGATTGCAATTAGGCCTCTTATTGTTTTTATGGTTCGAATTTTTTGAATAGATTTGCACTATTGTTGATTGTTTTGGCTTTTTTGAATACATTCGGTTTAGGGTCCATGGGTTCAATTGTTTTAAATTTTTTGCACTATTGTTTGAGTTGTTGAAGTATGGTTCGAACACTTGGGGATTTATAGCTTTGAATTGTTTAATTTGTTGACTAATGATTGCAATTAGGCTTTATTGTTTTTTTGGTTCGAATTTTTTGAGTCATAGCTTTATTGGTTTTTTGGTTCGAATTTTTTGATTCATAACACTTGGGGATTTATAGCTTTATTGTTTTTTTGATTCGAATTGTTCAATATTTGTTTTAAATTTTTTGCACTATTGTTTGACTTGTTGAAGTATGGGTTCGAATTGGGTGTGGGGATTTATAGCTTTGAATTGTTTAATTTTGTTGACTAATGATTGCAATTAAGCTTTATTGTTTTACCTTGCACGTTTTGAATTTTTTGAATAGATCCGGGTTTCTTGAATCGAACACTATTGTTTGACTTGTTGAAGTATGGTTCGAATTGGGTGTGGTTTCTTCATTCCAATTGTTCAATATTTGTTTTAAATTTTTTGCACTATTGTTTGACTTGTTGAAGTATGTTTCGAATTGGGTGTGGGGATTTATAGCTTTGAATTGTTTAATTTGTTGAGTAATGATTGCAATTAGGCTTTATTGTTTTTTTGCACATTTTGAATTTTTTGATTTAGATACGGGTTTCTTGATTCGAATTGTTCAATATTTGTTTTAAATTTTTTGCACTATTGTTCTTGATTCGAATTGAAAATTGCCGATTATTGTTGCAAAAGTTTGGGTGTTTGAATTGTTGAATGTTGAAAATTGCATATGTTGAATTGTTGTTGAATGTTGAAAATTGCAAATGTATATATTTTAATTTACTTTAATGTATACTGATTGAATTTTAATGATATACAGTACGAGCCGGTATGGGTACGCGAGGCTTTACAGGGTACTATAGCCTACGTAGTCGGCTATGTTCGTCTGAGCCTCATTGATGAGATCAAGGCAGAATTGCGTAGCATAGGACCGGAGTGTGAGCAGGAGTTTCAGGGGACGTGTTTTGGACACTTCCTGCTGTGGGACACCGAAAGGACGATCAGCAAGCAGTTTCTACATGCCCTTATGACACGCCAGGTGCATAAAGGACCCGTTCCAGCTGATGAGCGATGGTTCCATATTGGCCGAGACCGTCGCCTGTGCCGGTTCTCGAAGAGGGAGTTCGCACTGGTTACTGGGTTGCGTTTCGGCACTTCCGATTTTAATCCTTCGGCAGTCCACCATCCAGACGAGGACTCACTCTATTATAGAGTTCACGGTGGTTCGTCAAGAGTGAAGGTGAACGAGCTACTAGAAAGATTCACCCAGGGGGAGTGGAGACATTCTCGACAGGACAGTATCAGGATTGCGAAGATCCTGATACTGCTGTGCATACTTATGGGCGTGGATGCGGGCAAGTCTGTCGTGGAGCCATGGGTGTGGGTTCTTGTCGAGGATGATGAGCAGTGGGAGAATTTCCCATGGGGCAAGTTCTCATATCTGAACCTGTTAAGGTACATTGACAAGGTTCCCACTAAATTCCCACATGGACGTACTACACAGTGGAAGTACCACTTCTATGGATTCTCGACAGCCCTACTGGTAAATTTCATAATGTTCATTTCATCTACATTAATTTATAAGTTTTTCAATTTTTTCAATAACATATAAATTACGTCCTGTAAAAAATAACAGATATGGGCACTTGAGGCGATCCCATTCACGTCCACCTTCGCCGGGCGCCGGTTGGATACGCCCCTGTCCATGCCTCGATGTTTGAAGTGGTCCCTCAAGGTGGCGGAGATTGATCTGTCGACCATACTGGACGGTCAGGTATTTGCATCACCCTTGTTTTCTTACACTAGACTCTTTCGTTTGTTCTTTAATCTTCTTTGATCAAATAAAACCTGAAATTGGGGACTTGTAAAACAGGGTATTCAGTGCTTCGAGTCCCTAGATGCGACACCAGAGGAGTGGGTGAAGCCGTACATGATGGGTGTCGACGTCGACATATTTACAGGCGTTCAGCCCCCTCCACCTCGTTATGGTCCACTACGTGGTGCGGTGGCTCGTCGGCGAACACAATCTGGACGAGCTAGGCACCCCGTGGAGTCAGAGGCTGAGCCCGACTCCGATCGTCCATCCACTTCGAGGCCTGCTCGTGCATCCACTTCGAGGCCTGCTCGTGCTTCCAGAAGGCCAAGGGCCCAGCCCGACATCCCAGTTGCAGCTGATCCTCCACAGCCTGAGTCTGCTCCCGATTCCTGGTTTCCTCGGATGACCGGTTATGTGGATGAGAGAATTGACCAGGTCAGTACTCAGTTGCAGCAACTCCGGGAGCATGTGGACTCAGAGGCCCTACGCAGTGACGAGCAGGCTAGGCAACTCCGGGAGTACATGGATGCCGAGGCCCGTAGATATGACGAGCAGAATAGGGCCTTACGGGAGTACGTGGATGCCGAGGCCCATCGTTACGACGAGTAGAGTAGGGCCTTCGAGGAGCAGGCTAGGCAACTCCGGGAGTACGTGGACTCAGAAGCTCAGCGGTTAGAGACTTACGTTGATAGCTTCTTCGGATACGGGCATCAAAGTCCCCCAAGGACTTCTTATCACGAGAGATATTATCCGTCCGCGTCGTCCACAGAGCCAGCTTGGTATCAGTTGCCTAGGCCAGATCATGAATGGGCCCCATGGCCGTCAGAGAGTGTACCTGCAGTTGATCCTGTGACAGCTGCACAGATGGATCCCCCTACATCTGTGCCCAGCGAGCCTCTGTCTGCTATGAGGTACACTCTGCAGACACCCGTACAGTTTACCCCATCCGAACTCGGGGGTGCTCATATTTCCACATCTAGTGCATCATCTCCCGAGCGTCAGGTGGAGACCCCGCTTCCTCGTAGACCGTCCACTAGTAGACCGGTCCGTGCACAGAGGGAGCGTCGTCCGTCTCAGCATGTGCGCAGTCCCTTCCTTAGGAATGAGCTTACTAGAAGACTGAATACCAAATTGGTGGATTTTCGGGCGTACTGTGCCAGAGATGATCGTACTGCTGAGAAGTAAGTGTTTTGTTATCATAGTAAGTGTTTTTTATCGTTGATCCGTATTCAATACCAATCACTTATGTACAATGTCTTGTCTTGCAGGCGGAATGTGGGGATTGGTGTGGGTGTGGGCCCTTCCTGGTTTCGTCATTTCCTCGACGTTAAACAAGCTATGGAAAATTCGGTTAGTCTGGAATCATAAGTTTAAAATGGTTGTCTTAATATTTGTCCTTCACTTTTTTTTTTTACCTTTATTAATTGATTTGACTTCGTGACAGCACATGGATGCGTACCTCGGAATTCTGCAGAGTGCCCCAGAATTTCTTGGTGTACACGAAGATTTCAAGCAGAGTCATTAGATTATCGACACTGGATTCGGGGTGAGTCCATCGATTCATTTCGTAACAATTTTATTTACTTTATAAAAGGTCCATGGCCTCACCTCTGAGCATGTGGTTTTTTTTTTTACAAATCCAGATTGCGGCACAGGGTATTTGGGCAGAACGCCACAGTGGAGAGTCTGATGAGCAGAAATACGCTGAACGAGATTATCCAGAGGATTTCACGTTCACGTCCCTAACTCGACTCATCCACTACGTTTTGGGACTGAAGTCGCGGTGGGGGGAAGTGAAGGAGTGGACCAAACTTGATTTGGGCGTAAGTCTCTTTTTTCCACAACGTATTTTACTTTATTAACAATATGTACACTACAGTTTGTTAGGCTATCATCGAGTGACTAATATTCTATACCAACGTAATTTACATGACTCTTTCACCAGGTCATCACTGTTCTTAACCTGAACGGGCACTGGGTCACTGCATTCATTGACTTCAGACGCTGCTCCCTTACTCTGTTCGACAGCATGAGACATGCGTACACCGAGGAGGTAACGGAGTTGCGCTGTAATCAGACTCTTGGTATACGTCGTCTTTTGCCTCAGGTGTTGGACAAAGCCGGTTTTTATCAGGAGTCCAGACGATGTGGGACTGGACATGTTCCGGTTCCAGGGGCTGAGATTGAGTGGGAACTGGGCACGGTGGGTCCTAACAAGTGTTACGTGCAGGAGGATCCTATATCTTGTGGGCCCTGGAGTCTGATTACAGCAGAGAGCACGATCACGAATACATTCCCTAGCCCGAAGTTTACCAAGAAGAAAGGCATAGATGCTCTTCGAAGAGATATGACCCTAGCAGTGTACAAGTACTCCACCTCCGAGGACACTGTAGCTCCCGATTTTCTTGATTAGCAGTGTATTTTTCGTATTATCATGTATAAACGAATGCATATGCAGATCCAGATTTTCTTGATTACCGTATACATATGTATTTTTCGTATTATCTCCCTTCCAAGTTCGGCGTATGTAGATCAAGATTTTCTTGATTAGCGTATACAAATGTATTTTTCGTATTATCATGTGAAATTCATAGTGGCTCGATCACTACTTCAAAAAATCAAAATTTTCCAAAGTGATCGAACCACTATGTGAAATTCATAGTGGCTCGATCACTACTTCAAAAAATCAAAAATTTCCAAAGTGATCGAACCACTTTGTGAAATTCATAGTGGTTCGATCACTACTTCAAAAAATAAAAAATTTCCAAAGTGATCGAACCACTATGTGAAATTCATAGTGGCTCGATCACTAGTTCAAAAAATCAAAAATTTCCAAAGTGATCGAACCACTATGTGAAATTCATAGTGGCTCGATCACTACGTCAAAAAATCAAAAATTTCCAAAGTGATCGAACCACTTTGTGAAATTCATAGTGGTTCGATCACTACTTCAAAAAATCAAAAATTTCCAAAGTGATCGAACCACTATGTGAAATTCATAGTGGTTCGATCAGTACTTCAGAAAATCAAATTTTTCCAAAGTGATCGAACTACTATGTATAATTTATTGTGGTTCGAATAATAGTGTTTTAAACTTATTTCTGAGGTTACCGACATATAAATTTTGTTTTCTAGTAATTAACAGTATTATTCACTTTAATTTTCACGTTTCATAGTAAATGTTCACTTTAGTTTGTTGTCACAGTTTATTTCGAATTAATTTTCAATCCATAGTCAAGATGTTCACGTGGTGGAATTAATGTTGATTTGAACATTCATTCACGGGTTGCTCAAAACTCATCTATTTAAGTGAGAATGAGTTTCCAACACTAATAGCACAAAGTCGTGAGTGATACTAGTGTGAAGAATTTGAAGTATTTGAAGAATTATCAAGTAACTTATCTCTCTTTTGTTTTTTATATCGAATGTTTTAAATATTCTAATTTGGATACATTTTCAGATCGTATTATCGAAAATGTCTTATTCGGTGGTGGTTTCGTTCGGAGGTCATTGGGAAGGTATTCAGTACGTAAATGGTTCCCAAGAGTTGATCAGTCTTCCAAGACTCACGTACATGAATTTATTGACCTCGATTCATGGGATAGTGCTTGCCGACTTAAATTATTGGGGATATGTGATTCATGCGCTAACTGACTGTAACGGCAGATTGAAAAAAAAAGAAAATCAAGACTGATTCTGATTTGGAAGAGGTTTTTTATTCAGATGACAGTCTTTTGGTTGTTTTTGTTTCGTTGACCAGGGTTGATCTTGGAGTATCCGCGGGATCGTCCTATCAGGATCAGCAAGCTTCAGTGGATGAGCATGAAAATCAAAGTTCTCAACCTTTTTTTTCGTTCGACTTTGGAAGTCCTTCAACCTATAATGTGAACATTGTACATGAATTCAGCCCTGTACCTGTCCCTACTGGACTCCATAACGACGAAGAGTTCCATGCGAAATGGGATTTGGCCTGTCGGAATCGAACCACTGATGCCGGTACGTCTTCGAATGAGCGTTGGGCACACCGGTCATCATCATGGGGGAGAGACAATAATTTTCAGTTTCTCGACCTGAATAGTCCTGCTCCAAGTTTCGACGAAGGTGAACCGGATCATGGAGAACACAGAAATTCCGCTGATGACGTTGAAGCAGGTAATTACTTTTACATAACAGATATGTGAGTACATAGTTATCTGAATTCCCCAATCACAATCTATTAATTGTAATGTCCACATTTTGACATCAGATAGAGAAGACGGCTTTACCTTAGACGAAGATGTTGACGCATCGTTGGATGATGAGCAGCGCGAGGCGTTTGCGGAATTTTGTGAGTACACAATGCAGCCGGAATGGTATGTTCCCGATATGGACGGATTTGACGAGCCAGAATCCGGGGAGATTTTACATGTCCCTCATGGACTTGAAAAAGGCTCGGTGTATAACAGTAAATCCGATTTAAAAAATGCAGTAGGGATGTACCATTTGGTGAATCAAGTTGAATATCGGGTCCTATATTCGGATAAGCACAGGTGGAATGTGAAATGCAACCACGACGGATGTCAATTCGTACTTAATTCATCTTCCAAGCACGGGATCTGGAAAATCTCCAAGGCTGTAGTGCCGCATAGTTGTCAGCATGACTTAAACACCCGCGCATCCCGCAGAATCCCTTCCTCGGTGATCGGTGAATACTACGTTGAGCAAGCCAGAAAAGAAAATTCCAATCTTGTGCCGAGGGCTATGATTCAAGAAATGGGTCAACGATACGGCCTGAACCTCAGCCTCAAAGTCGCAAGAAGGGCGAAACGTCACGCTATGTACAAGGCGTACGGCGATCCGAAACAGTCATTTTGCTTGCTCCCATTGTATTTGCTCGAGTTGGTGGATGTCAATCCTGGAACTTACACTGCATTGGAAACACACTCGTCCGGTAAATTCAAGTTCGTGTTTTTTGCCCTGGCTGCCTCAATCATTGGATTTCGAAATTACGGTCGTCCGGTTATAGTTGTTGACGGTTGTCACTTGAAAGGATCATACAGAGGTATTGGCTTTGTCGCGGTGACAAAAGATGGGAACGACCAAATTTTCCCCCTTGCAGTTGGAATTGGAAACATCGAGAATGATGAGTCATGGTCTTGGTTCATGAAGCATGTTAGGGAAGCATTCGGATGCCCTGACGACCTACTCATCGTTTCTGATCAACACGTAAGCATAAGTAATGCGATACATGAGAACTTCCCTGAGGCCACGCATGGACTATGTTGTTACCATATTAGACAACATTTGGCCAAACATGGGTCGCATTTGGTCAATCTGTTCCAAAGAGCTGCATACTGTTATGATCCAAATGAGTTCGATGGGTAAGTTTATCCCCATATAATTATTTGCACTACGTATTCAAAAATAACAAATTGACGTAAAGTGTGCTTTGTTTTTTTAAACAGGTACATGTCAGCCCTACGTGACAGTCTGATGATGGGTGCAATCAATACATTGCAGAACGCCCAGGAAACGAGGTGGTCACGCGTAAAATGTCCAGTACGACGATACAGTTTCATGACGTCGAATGCCGCGGAGGTTTGGAATGCACGACTCGTTTGGGCAAGAAAGTTGCCCGTTTGTTCCTTCCTAGAGGCTGCTCGACGGATTATGGAAAAATGGTTTGTCAAACGGAGACAAACGGCGGACGAAAGGGATCACCCTCTGACGAAGAACGTTCACGACAAGTTAATCGAGCGGCAGCGGCTTGGTCGACAAATGGATGTCTCTGAACTTGGGGGAAATAAATTCAAGGTTGTTTCTAATGGTAAACTCCATGTGGTGGACTTGGACCACCGTATGTGCACATGTTGGGAGTTCCAAAGCGAGTTAATTTCTTGCTCACACGCATGTGCTGCCATCAGGTCAGTCCACTTTTTGATCTTTGACTACAATTCTCTCGCCCATCCCATCTCTTGATTTTTGTTTGATTTCACAGTTTTACGAAATGGTCGGTGATCAATTACGTGTCGCCTTATTACACGACCGGATGGTTGAGGGGAATGTGGGCCGCCTAGGTTATGCCTGTACAAGAGCCACAATACTGGAAACAACACGATGTCGTTCATCTACAACTGTGTACGGCTCCAGATAATCCAAGACAGGCCGGTCGACCTAAAAGTACCCGTATACCTTCTACGGGTGAACATTCCACTGGACGTCCTAGAAGGAGTGAGACATGCGGACGATGTGGAAGAGCTGGTCACAATAGGGCTACCTGTACGGAGTACATTCCCGAAAGTTCACACCCTATTTTGGATGAGCTTGAGGAGGATGATCCTATCAATAGTGGTCACGTACCTACGAGGAGGAAAAAAAAGACATGTTCATTGTGCGGTTCTGATTCACATACGAAGAGGAGGTGCCCTACGTATTTGGCGCGACCTTGAAACACAGTTGTATAAGTACATATATATATATGCTTACAAAAATTGGTTTTTTTCATTAGTGATCGAACCACTATGAATTTGACATAGTGGTTCGATCACTTTGGAAAATTTTGGTTTTTTTCAATAGTGATCGAACCACTATGAATTTGACATAGTGGTTCGATCACTTTGGAAAATTTTGGTTTTTTACACTAGTGATCGAACCACTATGTGATAGTGGTTCGATCACTTTGGAAAATTTTTGATTTTTACACTAGTGATCGAACCACTATGAATTTCACATAGTGGTTCGATCACTTTGGAAATTTTTGATTTTTTGAACTAGTGATCGAACCACTATGAATTTCACATAGTGGTTCGATCACTTTGTAAATTTTTTATTTTTTGAACTAGTGATCGAGCCACTCGAACCACCTAAATTATATTCAGTAATTCTATTAAATTAAGTATAAATTATTTTGCTTCGATTAACATATTATAGTGGTTCTCGTACTAATTAATCGAACCATAATTTATAAATTAGAAATTATAAAAATTACTAATTACAGTTGTCGGATAAAACAATTGTTAAATAACTATAAACAAAAGAGAATAAATAAAAAGAGCAAATAAAATTGTAATTACAGTTCTTGGATAAAACAATTGTTAAATAAGTATAAATAAAATTTAATATATCATCATGCCATCATTAGTTAATGATTTCTCCATGACCGAGTCAAAATAGTGTAGAAAAGGTAACTTTGTTATATTTTGTGGTAGAAAAGTACATTTTCTTATATATAATGTTAGAAAAGTCAAATCCTTAAAAAATATTGTGTAATTCGGCCCATTTACTCTTAAATTTGATGGGTTGTTGTATGAATTTAAATTGATGAAATGTTGGATAAAAGGATTCTATTTTGAGTGGGTGGGTTGTGGATACGATATTTTCAGAAATTGAAAGGTCGGCGAAAAATGTCAGTGCCTAATCCGCCGCCACAACCGCCGCCGCCGCCGTCGGGTAATATTTCCTCTACTGTTTGTGAGCATCTACAGATTTCTCTTTTGGTGTTTCTTCTACTGCTTCGTTGTTTGTGAGTGTATTCGCCTTCAAGGGTTCTTCTTTAGGGCTTCTGTTTTATTTTCCAGCTTAATTTTTTTTTTTTATAGTTTCAGTAGCTCGAGATTCCCAAACCATCCTATTCATTTTGTCGTCTTTGTTTTTTCTATTTTGGAAGCTTATTAGCTAATTTGACCAAATTCCTGGGTTCTGTTTGTTTATGTTTGATCAATTATCTTGTTTTTGAGTTTTGATCGATATATTATTCTTTTTTTAGAAGGGTTTAATGAAACAAGTACGTTTGTTAATTTAGATGGAACTGGAAAACTGTGGAATAAACACTCATCTGTAGCTATTCTTGATATGGTGATTTAGATTATGGAATCTATGAGAAATTAAATGAAGCATCATTTAGCAGAAAATGATAATTTGCTTATGTTATAATATTCTGCTTGTAATTTCTAGTTAGATATCTGAACTTCGATTGAGTGTTGCAGAGTAGAGTTATTACTTGTTGAACATGTTATGTTATGATAATTTGATGTCTTTACATACTAACATCAGATTTATGGATAGTTTTATCTATGTTCATGATGTAATACATATGCAGTAGCTAAGGGATATTAGTTTCTATTTTACGAAATTACTCATTTGATGGAACATAGCTTGGTGATATCAAGAAATCCTTAAAATGTATTGAAATTTTCTCCTGTTTCCTTGTGCTTAAATAATTTTCTTACGATGCTTGCCTGGTTCTCTGGGTTTGATACAGGATATGCTGGTGTAATAGTTATACTGATTGGTTTGTGTTTCTACTTTCGTCATCTGCCTCATTTCTTGCTGGTTTAACTTGAACATATATTGAATTATTCTCATTGCCGCTGTATGTGAAGTGGATATATCATCTCAATTGTGTTTGTGTTGGACTGTCTTCCATTATATAGGTGTCCCTGAAGAGGCATGGTCCAAGAACCGTTTGCAACAATACGCACAAAGAGCTTCCTTGCCACTTCCAGTATATCAAACTGTTTTTGACGGAAGTCCACAAGCACCAACCTTTAAATCCCGAGTGTGGGTTGATGGAACATGTTTTGCATCACCAAATTCATTTTCAACTAGGAAGATGGCAGAACAAGATGCTGCCAGGCATGCACTGATTGGCATTCGAGAAAAAGTTAAGATTGAGGGACCTTCAAGTATACTTCAGGTTGGTCCGTTGCAAATAATATGAATTCCTCTTGAACTAGTAGTTTTTAATATTCATTAACTATTAAGCTTGAACTACATTTTAAGTCCTGCAAACAAGTGGGTGCTTAAAAAGTGTTTTGTTAGATTATATAATTTTGAGTTAATCATACATCAATTTAAAAGTCTTATTTTAGTCATTCATGAAATTTCATGTGCTGCTCATCGTGATGCAGCAAGATTGAGGATTACCCACCATTAGGCTGATTGACCACTAAAGACTATGCGGCACACATAAGGTTAAAAGAAAACTCTGATGAGCATGACACCACATAATCAACCCATTTTGTTGGTTGGTCTGAATTTTAATCTTATATGCACAAATATGTTCCTCTATGTGCATAGAAGCTTCTTTTCGAATTTTTGGATTCAATTTCAATTATTGGAATATTATGATTGAAAATAAACTAGACATTATCCACAACTATTTGGAATTGGAAGCAAAATGTGTCATTTTTCTGCTTCATTGAGTATGGTCCACCGCTGTCAAAAATTATTGTTCATCTGGTTCAATTACTAGATTATAGAAACCCAAGTATCAAACATGTAAATTGGTGAAGCATTCTAACTTCACATGCTTACAAAAGTTCGTTTATGGAAAGTATGAAAAACGAACTAATTATTCACAATTTTGTTGAGGAGCCAAATCCATGTGCCATGACTCGTGTTGCATACCATTACAGTGCAGTCACTGTTCTGATTATGCCTCTTCAATTTATAATATTGGATTTTAGATGGGGATAAAGGGGTTTATTGGTTTTAATGGGGCTCTTTGTTTGAAATTTAGAATCAGTCTCCCTCACACACACAGTGTCATGCTCAGTCAGCTTTCTCATCCGTATGTGTTATATCATTTACCATGCCACATCAACCTAATGACTAGAAGTTCACAAATATGTCCAATAACGTGAATACCGACTGGCATTTTCCAGCCTCTTTCAAAACTTCTGGCAAAATTTAGACTAAGATTGAGACTTCTTTCCAGATACATGACCAAATTGAAGTATGAAAATATAATCATACTATGCATTGCTCATCCTTGATGTATAGACTATTTTTGCAATTATGCCTTTTGATCTAACATGTAGCGAGGAAGCTCATGGTTTTCCATTTTTAAGCTTTTCTTTTTATGCTTTCAAATATTATTTTATTTTTAAAATTATTTGCAATATTGATATTGTTAAGGAACTAAAGAATACAATAGGCCAACCATGAGTTATTGACAATAGACATCACTCCATATCTTTGTATGTTGACTCAAAACAAAAGACAAGAGTTTATAGAAGTGAAAAAAGGAGGGGAAAAAAAAGGACGGAGAAAATCAAAACCTTCAAATGACCATGAGGAAACTGAGGATTTTGATGAAGAAGAGGATGATAATGACTAATTGACCATGTTGAGCATCATGATGAGTAGTTAGGTAATGGAACATGCTTTCTATTTAATAGGACACATATATATTTATAATTTTATGTTTTGTTAATATATTTCTTTTTAATTACTTGTTACAAATTTAGAAATTTGCAAAGCAAATTTATTCTTGTCATTTGTGGATGTGTTTTATCTTAGATATTAAATCTAAAACATATTAACATCTAGAATATGATTTGATGCATGTTTCGTATTATGAGCCTTTATTGACTTTATAATATGAAATTTTATTTTCAATTTTGTAATATGTTTTTGCACATCTTTAATTACTAGGTTATCTTGCTCTTATAGTGTATTGGTAGTTCATTGTTGCTATTATAATTGTTGTTGTTGATATTATTATGTTTGGACCAGTAATGTTGGCCTAAAGCCTTACAAACTCTTGTTGATATTAGTCTTTTGGCATTTTTTATTTTGTTAGTGTTTTGAATATATAGAGTGACACAAGCCCTTACATTTTTTATGTTGAGTTATGTTTCCAGGTTTAATAAGTTTCCACTGGAGAGATTCAGTTAGGTCTCGAATTGTAAATTCATTCTATGTTATCAATAATATTCAGTTCACATTTTAGTCCTATCATATTACTATTTGTTTACACAGGTTTTTGGAATTTGTCCAGCTCTTGATATTTTCTCTTTTGATATTTGCATAGGATACAAGATTTTGCAAGTCAATCATTAGCGAGTATGCTGTGAAGATGAATCTCACACCTACCTATGTCACAAATCAGTCAGTGGCAATGCTTCCCATTTTTGTGTCATCACTGGTTTTAAATGGCGTTGCCTACGTTGGCGATGCTGGAAGGAACAAGAGAGAGGCTGAGCAATTTGCAGCACGATCAGCTATTATATCAATTTTAGGTTTTGTCGTTTTAACAATTTTTTAATTTTATCCTCACTATATAACTAATTGATTATTCTAACATGTAGCATGTCCCTTGTTGCAGATTCTGAATCCAACACTACAATGTCTGAGATAGTTAAGTCCAAATTTAGATTTTATGAGGCATTGCAGAAAGTAAAAGATTTATGTCGTTCCAGCTGCTCCGTTTCTACTAGAAGCTCTGTGTCTACTGATATGAACTCATTGGAATACATCAAGCATTCATCTGAAGTCAAGAGTGACAATATTCCAGCTGGCTCAGAAATAGATGTAAATGAACACACTATTGCAACTCCACAATCAGGCATACATTTACCTACTACTCAATCAGAGCTTCCGAAGTCTACGTCAGTAACGACACAAGTAGAGCTTCCAGATACTACATTGGATCAACATGTGAACACTCAAGTTCAAGAGTTCGAAGAACCTAAATTGACAACTTCAGACATGAAGGATTCATCTGGAGTTAAGAGTGAAGAAATTCCAGCTGGCCTCGTAAATACAAGGAAAGAAATAGGTGTTAGTGAAGACACCACTGCGACTCCACAATCTGGCATACAGTTACCTTGTACTCAAATAGAGCTTTCAAAGCCTACACCGGTAACGACTAAAGTAGAGCTTCCGGATCCAACATTGGATCAATATGTGAACACTCAACTTATAGGTGTGTCGGTCCACGAGTTCAAAAGACCTAAGTTGACAACTTCATCAGAAGCAGTTGCCTTTCCAATTGAATTTGTGCCTCCAGCTTTGGGAGAATCAAGACAAGGTATGATGTGCTCAACTTCAAGGAAAAAGCGGAATCGTAAAAACAAGAAGGCTAAAATGAAAAAATGACATGAGTGCAGGAAATTCTTACAGAAATAGTTACTAAATTTATGAGCTGGAATGTAATATCTGTCTAATTTTTGCTTGCATTGATTATATGGGCAGCTTGTACTCCATGGTTGTAGCCATTGAGTTTGTTAAGTTAGTTTTTGTGATGTACTTTTTTTTACAATTTTTTAGTCATCATACTCATCATTACTTCCTTTCAAATTGGATGTACTTCCTTTTAGGGTTTATTGTGCAAAACTCTCCTATGTTTTGGAAAATTGGCGTCGGTCCCCTTATAGACGGAAAATACGTACTAAACACATGGGATACCAGAAACTCGATTCACGTCCCACTACACTTAACGGTTGCTAACGGCGTTCAATTTTGTCACATCAATGTCCGTTTTCTCTCTGATATATCCTAAAAAAATCCCCCTTCCTTGCACTGGAGTGCTGCTCCAACGTGAGTTTCTCCCCTGTTCAGTCACGGCCACTACCAATATTGCCGGTGCCAAACACATCGTCGGCGAACTAACCCGCCGTCGCCACCGCCTCTTTTCTCTCTCCCCCCTCTCTTCCTCTATTTTCTTTCCCTAGTTCAGATCTACTTCGACGAGGAGAGGGGGCCGTCGCAATCGCCTCCTTGGTTCGGCTTCGGATCTGGTTTAACGAGAGTTGCCGCCGCCAACACTGGAATTGGAGGAGCTTGTCGGAGAAGAAAGCGATGCCCCCGCCTCTTTAATTGAAGAAGAAAGCGATGTCACCTGCTTTGCCGCCCTCCGTCTCGTCTCTGCAACCTCCGCTTCTTCCTCTCCTGTCTTCCACCACCTCCTCACTCGCCCTCGCCTCTAGACTTCGGTTTACCTTTGAAACTACCTATGAATCCTGGCCTGCGGAACGAATCAATGGGACTTCATCGACGAAGGAGATACCGGAGAAGGCAATGGAGACAAACTTGGTATTGGAGCGGATCCGGTTCGGCCCTTTGGACGGAGAGAAATCGAATTTGATTCGGGATTGGTCGGACTGGATCTGACAGAGGCGGAGAAGAAGTTGTTCTGTGATATCCGGTTTCTGGGGGATGGGTATGGGCTTATGTGCTGGTCGGGTCAAATTTATTTTCTGTTTTCTAATTTTATTTTCTAGTTTCTTTTTTTTTTTTTTAAATAATCGAACACTGCTTATTCAACTGATAACCAATGACATTGTTCACAACAAATTTAACAAGCAAATCTACTGCTTTCGTTTCAGATTTAACAAATTTATTAAAATTGTATAATTTCATTAATAATTTTATATGTTTTTTTCTCAATTATTAAAAATATACAAACATATATAATGTAAAGGGAGTTAAGTTTGTCTTTTCACAGTTAAATAATGGTTATAAATTAAGAAAATTTGCAGATAAGACCCGTGCACAACATTCTTGTCAAATCTAATGATTTTGGGTGTTTCGTGTCGAGTTTCTGAAATCACATGTGTTCGCCATACAATTTTCTTATCATAAGGGGGTTTGATACGAATTTCGTAAACACGGGGTGTCGAAGATTTTACCCCTTCCTTTTACCATTGTCTCATTGATAATCTTATAATTCCTTTCACATTGTCTCAACAATCATCTTCACACTTGTCTCAATAATAATTTGTCATAACCAGCTATGAAGAACCAATTTTTTCTACACTTCTAGGCATTATGTGATTTATAATACATAGCATAAATGCTATATTATATTCCAACAAAATTGAGACAAAAAAACTCAATACACTTGTGTCATTTATTGAAAATGATTTCAATGCTATTTTAGCTTGTTAACCAATGTGAGGCAACTCTTTCACTTTATGCAAAAACTTATATACCCATGGGACACACAATGGTATGGATTTAGGTATTATACACATCCTTTTCAGGTATTTTATATATAATCTTATGATGTTACGTTTCTTGGTGTTACATATATACTCTACAGGTATCACATGTATATAAGAGTATGCATGTGATACCTGAAGAGCATATACGTGATACCTGTAGAATATATATGTAATACCATATAATGATCAAGTTGGGGGCATCGTGCCCCCGGACCACACAAGTTTCGTTCTTCACTTTATACTACTATCTCTTATGCTTTCTTTAGTATTTCCCAATGTGGAATCACTTCTAATACTATATTGTGATTAAGTTTCGAGAAATTATAAATATGTTCATATTTTTTTAGAGAGTTGATATAATTTAATGAGTTTTTTGGGTTTTTTAAAATTTGAGAAGATATGGTTTTTATATTTGAATTGAAGAGGTGAAGATTTATGTTGAAGATGCAATATTTTTTCAGTTTTGAATTCAGCACACCCCAAAAGAGAGATCAATCTGAAAAGGATTTATATTTTCCAGGCAAATTTAACATATACCATATGAAAATATATCTTTTAAGTCAGAAACGTTGTTAAGAAAATTTTTACTCTTAACTTTTTTTTTATCCCCACCTTTGTGTTATGTTAGGTAATTTTAACATAACACAAAGGTAGGTTTAACATAACATAAATGTATATGTAATACAACATAATGATATATGTACAAGTATGTTTAAAAAAATAAGGTATGAAATTTATACAGAAGAGTATGTTTAACATAATGTAAAAGTATATCTATCATAACGTGAATGTAAGTCTAACATAACGTAATGATATGTGCCAAAATTCAAAAATCAAACGCAAAAAAGAAAAAGTATGAAATATGGGCAGAAATGTAAGTTTAACATAATTTAAATGTGAGACTAACATAATATAATGATATATGTCATAATTCAAAACCATGTGCGAAAAAAAGAGAGAGAGAGAAGCGAGTCAGGCAACCCGAAGCCGATCCGAGTGCATGGTTATCCATACAGCTGTTTCATAATAGAGTTACTGTTACATGTCATCCAAATCATTAGATATATATTTTAGTTTCATTGTCTAGACACATTTTGCCAATTTGACATGTTCGCTGTAACATGGGAGAAAAAAAAAAAAATCAACTTTGTTGTCAAAGAAATCACTAAATTTACTTTGACTGCAATTCTAACCAAATATTTAGGTATTTACAACACAATAAAACAATCGAAAACATCAACCAATTTTTTTGCTTCATTGTGTTGACATGTCTTGCCAATTTGACGCGTCAGTTAACAAACATGTTCGATGATTTCTTTCTTGTTCCTCACTTTTTTCAGATACCTTACCACCACGACCATTAACGTCACATGTCACCCTCTTTATCCGTAACTACGTGAAAAACCTCTTCTCGCTCTCCAGCACTTCAGATCGGATCTTCTGTATCAAAATATCATGTCCCACTTATGTGTCATATTAAAACTACGTAATTTTGATATTAAAACAAATTATAATGCGTAAGTGCTTTTATTTTCAAAACCTATCTAACGTGTTTTGGGGTATGGTACATGCGGAGTACATGATTATATGGTACAGAGGATCTGATTTGCTCAACAATCGCACATTATCCTAAAATCCGACACTTCCCTCTTTCTTTTCCCAAAAATTATCCGACAAATATAGTTTTATAAAGTAAAGTCGAGTAACTCACAACACAAACAAACAAGTTTTAGAAGTTACTCTATAGTTGAAGATTAATTATGAATTTATTTCATTTCAGAAACCCACTTCAATTTTGTGAGAGTTGGATAATCGTAAAATAATTACGGCCAGTCTGGATCTTCTCACATTTGATGTTACATCTCATGTTACATAGCATTTAATATACGCCATATTAGTTAGTGATGTCATTGAATACACGTGGCGTGTAGTGATTGATTTATAATAGGAGATGTAACATCAAGTGTAATAGAACATCTCATATGGATGCATGCTTATATTTCCTTAATAAAATAATTAAATAATAAATAAGTGGATGCCTCTATAGAACTAGTATATATCCCGTGTATTACACGGTATGTTTTTAAAATTAATATTATTTAAATTAACATAAAAAAGTAATACATTTTGAGTAAGAAATAACAATGCATCAAAAACACATGCTAGATTAAAAATGTTACTTATAATGAAAATTATTTTCATATTCACATGACTTAAAAAATATTTGTATTGTCAATTTGTAAGTATTACATACACTAGTCATATTTTTAAATTAAAATTAAAATTAAAGTAAAATTAAAATACATAACATACATTATATTTTTTATTTTTTATTAATTTATATTAACATCTCATTTTCTATTAATATTTAATTTAGGGGGTGTTGGGCTAAGCTTATTTTTAGAGCTTATAAGTTATCATATATCTTATAAGATGTTTTTAGAGCTTATAAGATGTTTAAATTAAGTTTAATATAAATTGTTGAAGTGTTTGGGTAAATAAGATGATGGAACTTATAAGTTGTTAGTAATGACATTTATGTAATTTCAATGATTAAATTTGAAGGTTTTTTTGAAAAATAAGTTCTTATTTTAGAAATTAGTTGGGATTTCCCAACTTTTCAAAAAATAGCTTATAAGCTCATAAAATAAGATCTTATTTTTAAAAGTTAGCCAAACATTTTTAAGAAGCTTATAAGCACTTAACATCTTATAAGCTCATTTAAGGAGCTATAAGCTTAGCCAAACACCCTCTTAATGTATATTACTATATTAGTATTAACATATATATGTATATATATTCATCAAAATTTTAATATTAACATATATTAATTAGCAATCAATATTTTTTTTCATGATTTTTGTTGTTCTTAAAATTATATTTACATACTCACATGACAAAAGTATATGGACATAATATTCTTATTCATGATATGCTTGATTAATTTTTTCCTAATTTATTGATTATATATATTAGCAATTAGTTTATACATATTAAAATGTATCGCCTCATTAAAATAACAATCAATTCCTATATTAAAATATCTTGACTAAAATTTCATATGTTACAAATTGTTAGCAATTATCATTAAATATATTAAAATATCTTGACTAAAATTTCATATGTTACAAATTTAATATATATATATATATATATATATTAAAAAAATTACGTCACTCCATAATTATTCCTTTAGCGCTAGCATATATGAAAAATTTTGGTACAATAATAAGACTCAAAGACGAAATTGACTATTATTTGTTTATTTGGTAGATGATGGTTAATACGTATTATTTGAGTTTGATGTGTGTACGAGGCCTTTGGGCAAAATGCATTATGGTAAGACAAAAATTAGAACAATATTTCCAAAATTTTCCATTTTTTTTTGTAAAGATAATTATATACATATATTTTATATATATATGTCATGCCAAAAATAATAATACTAATAATAAATAAATAATATTGATGGTGCCTCTCATCGACTAGTTGGCCTAGGCGCTTGGATAGCACCCGACTAGTATATACTACCTCCGTCCCAAAATAAATGACGTTTTAGCAACTAAAATTTGTCCCAAAATAATTGTCGTTTTCGTATTCCAAAGCATATTTACATGCAATACCAAATATGTCTCCATTTACTCATCTCAAATTAAATGTGTTAAAGAGATAAAAGTTCCTCATTAATTAAACTTAAATAGGGATAGATTGGACTTTTTATAACATTTCTTAATATATGTGCAGAAGGCTAAAACGTTATTTATTTTGGGACGGATGTAGTAGCTCACATTAATATTTTACTATGGGTGAAACAAACGAAATATAGCGAAAAATAAGTGGATGTCTTCTTCATGTTCTATAAAGTGTAATAACAAGCCAAAATAATGAATCGAAGAAGACAAACAGAAAGGAAAATTTTAGTCAAGAATCGTGTGGTGTGGTCTCGATTGATTGATGCAATATAATGTCAATATAATGCAAACACACACACACACACTTATATATATATATATATATATATATTGATACAACAATAATGTCAAAGATCAATGAAAATAGTTCAATTTTTTTTAGGTGCTTGTGGGTTTGAAACTTGCTCGCTATACATATTTTAAATTTTAATTTTTATACATTCCACACCAAATATTATCAACGGTGTTTTATTTGATATTTCAAAATAAATGATACAATTAATATGTATGAATGATATAATGTACTAATGAATTGGTGAATTAAAATAGTAAACTATAAGATGATATTCTAACAGTAATAGATTGATCTATTCTCATAAAAAAAAGTTATATGATTTGGTGACTTAAGGTTTAAGATGAAATATACTATACCACATAGGTGTGACAGAACCTGTCGATCGCAGCACTGTCGAAAATCTCTTCCCAGCGAAGAGTTAAAATCCTCTTTAACTCCTCCCCTGGTGCGGTCGAACAAATCTGGTATGGCAGAACTGGTTGATCGCAACAATGTCGAAAATCTTTTCCTAGGTGAAGAGCTAAAATCCCCTTCAGCTCCTCCCCCTGATGCGGTCGAGCAGATCTGGTGCGGCAGAACTGGTCGATCTCAGCACTTCAGAGGGTCTCTTTACCATCGCTCTTCTAACCATCCACTCATCCTTCACACACACTTCCTTATCCCACCTAAAAACCCTAAAACATCTTTTCAAATTCAAGCATATCCCCTAGCCCGTCAGGATCTTCAAGCATCGTCGTACACGTGGCGACTATCCAACCCTGAATTCGTGTTTCCCCATATCCCCATGTAACCACGATTGCAAACCCCTCTCCCATCATCTTCTCCACTATTCTTCCTCTTTTTCTCAGGTGCAATTCTCTTCATCGTCGATTGATCTCTCATCTTTTCTGATGAATCCACGCCCATTAACTCCTTCCTTGGCGTCATCATCCCCTCCTTTACCATGGCCAAAGGTAACTTCTTTCTTTGTTACTCTGTAATTTAATCCATAGTGTAAATCTTTTCGATACAAGTTGGTATATCAACAACGAGTACGATGATCCATTTAACTTACTTTCTGTCATCTATTTATAGTCTTTTCCTAAGGCAAAGGGTAATCTAGTCTTTCCCTCTACTTCGGCTATACTTCTTTGGGCCCATTAGGTCTTCTCGTTCCAAGTATCACGTCTCATATCTATTCTTCCAATTATGTCTCCTTTCCACCACTCCATGCCATGTGCTCTACACATCGGCTCATGTGCTCTACACATCGGCTGCCACCTCTGCTGCCACGTCGACTACCACGTTAGCTGCCACATCAGCTCCTCCATTCCTATCCACATCAACTCCTCCCCTGGTGCGATTGAGTAGATCTGGTGTGGTGAAACTGGTCGATCGCAGCACTGTCAAAGATCTTTTCCTAGGCGAAGAGCTAAAATCCCCTTCAACTCCTCTCCTCGGTGTGGTCGATCGCAAGCACTGTTGAAAATCTCTTCCCAGACGAAAAGCTAAAATCTCCTTCAGCTCCTCCCCTGGTACAGTTGAGCAAATCTGGTGCGGCATAACTGGTTGATCGCAACACTGTCGAAAATCTCTTCGAATAGCTAAAATCCTCTTCAGCTCCTCCCACCGGTGCTGTCGAGCAGATCTGGTGCGACAGAACTGGTCGATCGCAGCACTTCAGAAGGTCTCTTTACCACCGCTCTTCTAACCATCCACACCCTTTTCACACTCATTTCCTTATCCCGCTTAAAAACCCTAAGATGTCTTTTCAAATTTAAGCCTACCCCCTAGCCCGTCAGGATCTTCAAGCATCGCCTTACACGTGACAACCATCCAATCTTGAATTCGAACCGTTTCCCCATATCCCCATGTAACCACGATTGCAACCCCCCACTCTCATAATCCTCTCCACTATTCTTCATTTTTCTTAATCATCCACCTTCTTCTCCACCTCCAGGACGACCTGCTGCGGAGCATTTCCTTTAAGGGCCCTCCCTCTCACCGAAGTGACAATAATCTTCAATTCTGCCGGAGTGAACATATGTGCCTCAGTTTTAATGGGCTTTCTCATTTCCCCCGTTATCTCCCTCATTCCCCTTCCCCCTACTCTTTCTCCTTCCTCTCCTCCCTCTTCTCCCTCTTGATTCGCATGTCACCCCACTTCCCCCGGTAACACTAATTCTCTCACCTCCTCAAACTCCCTCCCCAGATTCCGAACCACTGACTGTTCATTATCACCAATCTTCCTCTCACCAGATCTCCTAGTAACTACCCAAATATATACAAATATATGTGTGTTCTACAAGAAATATATCCTGCAAATATGGAAATATAAGATGTGGCTAAATCAAATAAAATCAGAGTTATTGTCTAGAATCTTCTCGTTCCTTAATACGCCCCCGCAAAATGGCATCCCATCAGTGATGGAGATTTTGGATCTGAGTAAGTTAAATCAGTGTTTTGGCAGAGATTTTTTAAGTAAATCAGTTAATTGATCAAAAGTGTTAACATAAGAGACATATAGAAGACCTTTAGTTGACAAATCTCGAACAAAGTGAATATCTATTACAATATGCTTCATTCGGGAATGCTGAATAGGATGAAGAACAAGACGTGTGACACTTATATTGTCACAAAGCAAACGTGGTTTCTGATTGATTGGCAATTGAAGATCATTGAAAAGTTGGATAACTCAATAAACCTCTGAAGCCGCTGAAGCAAGAGCTCGGTACTCCGCCTCAGTAGATGAACGTGCTACACTAGTTTGCTTTCTAGACCTCCAAGAGATAGGATTTCTACCAAGAAACATAATGTATGCCGAAGTTGACTTTCCATCACGAGAATCACCACCAAAATCAAAATCAGAATAATCAGTGATGGAAAGGTCAACAGTGGGACGTAGTAGGAGTCCATAGTTCAGTGTAGCCTTCAAGTAACGAAGTAGGCGTTTAACAGCCCCCAATCGTCAGGTGATGGATTTGACATGGATTAAGCTAAACGATTCACATTAAAGACAATATCAGGGTGAGTGAAAGCTAGATATTGTAGACTACCAATGGCACTCCGATACTCAGTAGAGTCAACCGAGCCAGTGGTGGGCAAGCCTAGCTTAGAGGATGACGGAGTGCACAAAGGCTTCGCTCCATCCATCTTGTGTCGTTGTTAGAGGTCGACAATATACTTGTGTTGTGACAAGAACAACCCTTCCTTACAACGTGCCACTTCAATTCCTAGAAGAAAAAAGATAACTCTCCAAGATTCTTTACAACAAAGGTAGTGTGAAGATGAGAGATCAATGAACGAATCATGAAGGAGCAAGAACATGTGATAATGAGATCATCTATATAAACAAGAATAATGAGACAAACATTATCATGGGAAAATGTAAATAGCAAATGGTCAGCCTTGGACTGAGTGAAGCCAAACATAACGAGAGCATTGTTTAATGCTTGATACCAGGCACGTGGGGCTTGACATAAGCCATGTAAAAACTTCTTAAGAAGACAAATTTGATGGACAAATGTAATGGGATTTAAAGCATTCTAAATTTATAAATAACTAATACATTCAAAACAGATCAGATCAATACATTGAACATAAATTAATTTTGTGCACAAAAATAGCTTATATCAACCAAACATACTCCACATACGACTATATAGTACATAACACAGATCATTCATTATTTGTAATAAATAGTATGTATCTGTGAGCAATGTCTTCTTGCAGGTAAATTCTTGGTTGGTTTCTTTAGAAGGACAATAAGAGTGAAATACAAACAAATGAAATGTAGTTAGACATGCTTGAAGGGTGTGCAATGTATCAATTTAAAAAAAATCAGTAACATGGGACTACAAATTTATTACCCTATTCAAATGCTCAATAACAGATAAAACCAAATGAGGTTCTATTGTGTTAATGAGTTATATTTTGCAAAGCATAAACAAATTAAAAAATTTCCGTCATTGATCACAAAATGAACAAATAAATCTTACTACTTCAAAATTCCAGTCATGTATTATAACAGAGGAGTTCACAAACAAACAGACAGTTCATAGACCAAGTCATATTTTGGTTTAAACGCAATGTGTTACTATTGTTTTCCAGTCATTTGTCTCAAATTAGACAATAATGAAAATTCAATCATAAATGCATAAATTAAAATAGATGAAATTCTATAATTAAGAGATGACCAAACAGTGTGAGTTATTACATCCTCAAAACATCTCATGTATCGATGTAATCACAAATATTTTTAACCATGACAGTTCAAATGTGACAACAAAATCAACCTTAAAGTTTCAGAACATTATTCACAAATTATTTTAAACTTTGTAATATCCTGCACTTTTAATGTCATTCCACACAAAACAGTTCACTGACTTTGTGCATAATTTCAATGGAGTTTGTTCTACGGAGTCAAATTTTAGGCCTTTTTAGTTAGACGAAGTTGTCGACATCATACATAGAAGGATATGTATATTGACAACAAATAAAACCAGATAGATGAGTGTGTGTGTGTGTGTATTCACATCGCTTAAATTTTTAAGACCCACTGCAAATAAGTAGAGTACATGAAGAAATAGCTTCAAACAGTACCCATCAGTAAAGAGAATGAATGTTCCCAAATCAACACATCATCAAACTTACATTTTCAGGCTTGCACCTTTGAGAAAGATTTGCAGCTTGTGACAACAGGGTGTCGGGTCGATATTCTCCAATTTGAGCGCACAATACTTCAACCCAGTTTAGAGAAATGACTATTTCATCTTCTTCATCTCAATGCTGTGTTGAATCGAGGATGACCTTTGGTGGTTGGGTTGTGATTGTTCTACTGCGTGAGTGTGGAGGATTGTTTGGCTTCTTGAATAGACGCTTAGGTTCCCAAAATCAGGCTACATGGAAGCAGAAAAAAGGTCTCAATTATTTGTTTATATATGGAGGGAATGTGTAATTTAGTCCAAACAGTAGACCTATTGTAGTCATTTCCACATAAAAAACAAGCGTAGTAACGTCTATTCATATAATTTACTGTTAGGCTAAGGAAATGTTAGATAAACCCAAGGAATTTGGTGGGTTGAGCTACCATCGGCCCAAGAGAGCCTAGTCCCTTCATATCCCATATTATAATTCCGGGCCCTATATCAAACCCAATTACTAGCCCATGATCCACATGATCCAAACTACCTTTTTGATGGGTTGAGCTAGGTTTATTCACCCAACGACCAAACAAAACCAGGCCTAAGTAAATAAATTTAGAGTAAGACTAAAAACACCATGCCAATATCTTAGAATTCCACACATTCTAAGAGCACCACACATAATAAAACAACATGTAAAGTTACTTCTAACAACATCACATCAATTTCCAACATTACCCCTAAATATATTAGTGGTGCAAAGGGAAAGGAAGAGGAAGATGGAGTTGATGTGGTGGTGGCTCAGCGGTACTATGGCAAAGGGAGAGGAAGATGAAGTCACTGGATTGAGTGTGAACTGCGGCAGAGATTGGTGACAGAGTAGATTTTGAGTTCAACTCACATACTGGTCGACAAACTCGTGTTCGGCATTGGTCTACTGAACGTGCTGTGCAGTGCACGGCAAGGGCGCCTGAACGTTTCGAGTTAAATTCAAAATAGGTTCATAATATACAAGAGAAAGTTGTTTCAGGTCGGTATAGTTTTTCGGTCATGGAATTTCAAAACAATATATTAGTCGCGGAGGAGCGCTTGGTATAAGAGTTAGGCGTTGACACAACCCAGTTCATCAAGATTTCACTCCTACAATTCTTGAAAAAACCTGCTACGGAACTACCGAGAAGGGGCAAAAATACGATAAGTAGATACATAATTTCGAGTGTGATCAGGGGGCGTAAAGGACGGGGGTGCTTTCAACTCCTGCCATAGAAGAAAAGCGCTTTCGTGATATGCTTCTGGAAAGTGGCTTGACTCAAACATATAGCACCTACATATTGAATTCAAGACCTCCCCTAGGTCACGAAGAGTATAAGAATAAGCAAGGAATTTCCTTACTTATGTGATTCGGGCACGCGGTCGAGGCTGTCAAACGCGTCGCTGCTGGGGCTGGGGTTGCCGAATGCACGACTGATGCTGCCGAACACCAATTCTGACCAAGCCCATCTGTTTCTTTATCGGATTTTATATGGTGCTGATTGCCCTACCCATCTCACCGCCTTCTCCGATGCCCTCGTCGCCGACCCTTCCAACTCTGAGCTTCTTTCGGTTAGCCCTTTCAATCTACACATATATTCATCTGTCTTTATTCGTAAATGCCCTTCCAATGTATATTTTTGGGAAAATGGGAATGCTGATTGAAGCTCAAATTGGTGCATTTACTTTGATTTTTGTAGAGTTGTATGATGCTTCTTCATCTTCTTACATGGCGGTGAATGGTGGTGACAGGCGGTTGTGGAGGACATCTTCTTCTTCATCTTCTTCACCATTTCCCATCATTTTTAGTGTATGGAGGATATTTTAACCTTTTTTACATCTTTTTAAATTATATTAAGAAATTGTGTGGTGCTCTTGGAAAAGTGTGGGGTACTTTCAGTCCTACTCTAAATTTAATTATTGGATAGTGAACAATAAAATAATTAGGAAGGAACTAAAAGCACCACACAACTTTCTACAACTACCACACACATTTTTGATATAAATTATTTTTTTGTGAAAAGACTAAAATATTCTTCATTAATACATAAAATTCTAAGGGCACCTACACAATAATTTAAATTGTATACTAACAATACTAAGGGCACCACACACACTCCCTCATTTTCTCCATCAACACTTCTTCTCCATTAACACATACGAAAAAAAATTGCAACAAAAATTTGCAACAAAAGTCTTACAAATTTCATCTTTTTCCCCATCAGTAAGTGAAGAAACCATCAATGGCTAGTGAAGATTCATTCGGTACAAACAATGTAAGTGTTTGCATAAATGTAGATATCAATGTTGTTTCATTTTTTTTGAAGTTGAAAATTCACGCAGAAGGGTACCCGCTCTGCCAACACAGACCGAACAACATATAGGATGTTCAGCCGTTTTGGTCGAAGTTGATAGCGTGCATGCGGCCGAGTGGGCTAAACGAAAGCCTGTGTGTTCGGCCAGGTTGGCCGAAAGCTTTGTAAGGCGTTCGGCAGCCTTGGCCGAACGTTTTGAAGCTTGTTCGGTCACCCTGGCCAAACAGTCGCGTTTTTTACATATAAAAATTTTCGATTTCAACTTTTTATATTCTTATGATGTTCTTTACTCGTTTATAACAGGAACATATATGCAGAACGACGATAGTCGATACCTTTCCAACCCAATGGGTGTTGAACAAGCAATGGATTCGGACGATGTAGATCCTCAATATCTTGAGATTGATTTTGCAGAGGAGTTGGGGTGTGGTTTTCCAACAACAAATTGCAAGGTATAGCGAGATCGTTGCAAGTGAAAGCAGTTCGAACATCCTGCAAGCGTGTCGGCTAGCGTGGCCGAAATATGGGCTTGGTGTGCGGTTGGGGTGGCCGAACCGTCCTTCTTGGTTCACTTCTAACTTATAAAAATTACGCTTAAGTTGTACATATTGGCATGATATACGATAGTTTTCATTCGAACATGCCCGGGCAACATAATTTGGACTTGTTAAAAATACGGTGGAATGATAAAATTGTGACTGAACGCAACTTTGGATTACGCTAAAAACAATATTCAAAAATTACGCCAACATGTAAAAACAAAGTTCAAAAATAGTACATGATTTCAAGTACACATGTCAAGTTTACATTTTTCAAGATACTCTATCCTCTACGAGATCTACGAGGCCTACGCGATGATGCACGTCCTTGAGCTTCAGTGTGCTGAGTGTCCTGTATGGACAACGCATCGTACGCCTGCTCGACATAGGGCACACGTACTCAAGGGAAAAAAAAGGATTAGATGCCTTCCACATCTCAACAATCGGTGCAATATGGCCTCAGTGCACTCTCAATCATCTCTCATGGCTGTGGCTGCAAATGAGTATGAGAAGCACCTGCTCCAATAGATGTCCTCTCTGGGTTTTGGACGAAGGGATGTGAAACTCGGTGGAACCAGGGCATGTAATCGGGCGTACACTCCCAAGGTGGACTTGAGAGCCTCCCTCGAACCTCATCCGTGATTACATGACTGCTCCACATCTTCCAGTAAGAACTAACAACATCAAAAACCACCTTGTACTGGTTTCCAATACTTGCCTTGTCAAACAAATATCGGCATCAACAGGTTTGAGGGGATCGTCTGAACATGCCCGAACTGCCTCAAAACACGGTTGGGGTAGGTATAGGTTCGACGACATCGAGAGATCTTACGCACCCATGGTAGAATGTAACCTCACTGCACGGGAATGCATCCCTCACCCCCGAATATGAAGTCCAAACAACCTACAAAATTAACCAATTTTTCTAAATACGGGCTCCCAATGTTAATCCAAATGTATTGAATCGGAATATTTGAAGAACAAACTTACAGAATTTGGACTACAAGCATCTAACATCTCCCTCCAAGCTATGAGGCGATCAAGAGAACTCCCAGAAGGGGCATGTTGGGCCCAACGCATTGCCAGAGGCTCCCCTTCATTGTAATTGACATTGTGAGTCGGTCGCAACATAGGAAAGTACTCGTATATCCATGCCTGCAAAAACAAAGTTCAAAAATTACTCCAAAATGCATAGAGTGTATCCTGCCAGAAAAAGCATTTCAAGTAAAGATAAAAGTTACCTCCAACAATATCAAATACCCGCTGATCTGTTTTACTCCGTATCGAGAAGCAAGTCCCAACTGTCGATACAAGTATGCTAGTGCAGCAGTGCCCCAAGCATACTTGTGTACTCTCTTAACATGCTCCAACAGGGGAAGAAACTGGGTGAAGACTCTACTGCCGCTCTTGTCAGTAAAAATAGTACACCTGAGCACGTACAATTGATACGCTCTAGCAGCATAGAGTCTCTCCTCTTCATCAGGAGACAAGGCCATGTGACTGAAGGTCTTTCGAAGCCACTCCAACCTAACTCCATGTCCTGTGCTTTCCTCCAACGCCTCATCCCTACTCACCCTCAACACACGTTGAAGCACATCACTTGGTCGTTCGAGACCTGTGGCCGGTGTGACAACAACTTTTCCCTCAATTGGAAGTCCGGTGATGCAGAAGACATCGTCCAATGTGATCGTCATCTCACCGAACGACATATGAAAGCTATTTGTCTCCAGATACCACCGCTCAACGAAAGCACAAATAAGGGTCTTGTTGGGGTTCTTATACGAAACATGCCGGAGATCGATAATTTTGGAACGCCTCAATAGCCTTAGAAACTGGGCTATTGGACCTCCACGATTCAAGCTTTGTTGTATGACATAAACACTTCATTATGCCACGCTCCTCACCGAACCATATCTTGACGGCCACATGCGTCTTAAAACTTGGCAATAGACGATGATCGCTCGGGCTACCGGGAAAAGGTCCAGTAAGTACCTCAGACTCACGCTCTCCTTGGGCCACCGAGTGCTTCTCAACTTCTTCATTCTGCTCATGCTCAGGGGGATAATACTCTACTTCAGCTTCAACAGTAATATCCTGAGGGAGATCCTGTGGGAAATCCCATGGGAAATCCTATGGAGGCTCCTGATAAGCAAACAACATGGGTACGACAGCTTATTGCGTGGCCGAACCTTTGCCACGTAGAATTTCTCAACGCCTCATTTCAGAAGCGGTGGGTCTGTTCCTCCTCCAATATGTAATTCCTGAATTACAAAGAAGAATAATTAACACAACAATAAAAAAAATGGACAAAACATAAATATTATTAGTTGTTCGGCCAAACTGGTCGCACGTGCACAATGAGCGTTCGGCCAGTCCAGCCGAGGTCGCAAGCTGTTCGCTCGGCAAGCGCAGCCGAATGCCGCACAAGGCTTTCAGTACTGGCCGCCGTTCCGCATGCTGCAGGTTCGGCCGAGGCGGCCGTCCCGCGCGCTGCGAGTTCGGCCGAACAGTGTCGCCCGGCAGTTCGTCTTTAACAGAAAAAAATCCGACGAATTGGCCCAAATTCATTCATTTTTGCATACAATTTCAGCAAATTAAAGCATTAAACCCTTAACAAAAGCTAATGTACTACATCAATTTCTACAAAAATCAACTCACAAATTTGTAAAATTGAAACAAAACTTTCAAATAAACTAACCTTTGAAATTTATTGCTCTAGTTGTTGGAGTTGGATGAGTCGGTTCAATTTTAGCCAAAGTTCGGACGAATCAACTGAAATCTTCTCTTCTCCAACAGCCGAATCGATTGTTATAGCTTAGTTCTTCCTTCTTTCTTTCTTTCTCTCTACTTCTCTCTCGTTTCTCTACTGCTTTCCTTCCTCTTATTTATTTTTTTATTTTACACTTTTGTTTAATGAGTAAGGGTAGTTTTGGTAATAAATGTGGTGTTCTTGGTATAATTTTAAATTGGTTTATTATTGTGTGTGGTGCTATTAAAAGGAATAATGCTCTTAGACATGTCTGATGCTCTTAGTTCATCTCAATAATTAAATATAAATAAATATAAATAAAGCTAAAAATGATAAAGCAGCATTCCTGATCCTAAAAAGTGCGATTGCTAATTCCCCGGCTCAGTCGCCGGAATATTCTTTCTTCAGCTCTGAGATTCCCTTTTCACATTTTCCTTAGCCTGGATTGCTTGTTAAACCCCCGTGTTGAGAGGAGAAGGATTGGTTTAATTGTAATAAGTAGGGTTTTTGAGGTCTGATTGGAAATTGATATGGAGAGGTTGGGATCGGAGTCGGCCTTGGAGGGGATGGAGGCGAGCATGAAGGAGGAGCTCTCCATGGAGATCGATCCGCCGTTCAAGGAGAATCTCGCCACCGCGGACGATTGGCGGAGGGCACTCAACAAGGTGGTCCCCGCCGTCGTCGTCCTCCGCACCACCGCCTGCCGTGCCTTCGACACTGAGTCTGCCGGTGCTTCCTATGCCACTGGCTTCGTTGTCGATAAGTCTCGCGGAATCATTCTAACCAACCGCCATGTCGTCAAGCCCGGTTCTGAAATTTGATCTTTATGAATATGATGGCACTTTCATTGACTTAAATTTTCTTTAATAACTGTTTTTTTGTTTCTTTTTTTTTGTAGGGCCGGTGGTGGCGGAAGCTATGTTCGTGAACCGTGAAGAAGTCCCCGTGTATCCAATATATAGAGATCCTGTTAGTTCATGAATGATAGTTTTTTTTCCCTCATTTCTTTCCATGTATTTATCAAATTCTGGCTAGCCATCTTATTTCTTTCAAGTTCTCTGTGTTATAAGTAATAGGTGGGGCTAGACACCTAAAAATACGTACCCCAAAAGTTGTGTTTTTGTACCTTTCATTAGTCAAAAAATAGGGTGTCTTTAGTATGTTTTGGGGTGTGTATAGTCTCACCGTATGAAAAATTATGTACTTTTTCTTTAAACGGAATATCTGTAAGCCTCTATAAAATAGGATGCATGAGTTAGATACTTTACCCAAGGTTTCTTGTGTCTTGAGGTAGTGGAGCTGAATAATGGATGTAACAATCATAATCTTTATACCATAGATCATAGCTGGCAGCTGGTTATATTGTGTTGACTGTTGTGTTTTAACATTTCACAAGAAAGTTAATTGGAGTTCAGTATTTGGGACTTTCAGCTGATTTAAACTACATAATGCATGAAATTTATGATGTTTAGTGTCTGGTCATTTTTTCACTGATCCAAACACAATTACATTATATTAGGATCATGCTTCTGGAGCTTAATAAAGCTCTTACCTTCGTGTCATAGTTTGCAAGTTGGTTGGCTTTTCTTTTTAAGCTTGAGAATAATGGAAGTTGAGTTCAAAATCTAATCTTTAAAATTGATTCTTTAGGTTCATGATTTCGGCTTCTTCCGTTACGACCCTTCTGCTATACAGTTCCTTAGCTATGAAGAGATTCCTCTGGCTCCTGAGGCTGCATGTGTGGGGCTTGAAATTCGGGTGGTTGGGAATGATAGTGGAGAGAAGGTACACACCATATTTTATCTCTTATTTACTAATATCCCAGTGCACGAGGGCAAGAAAGCTATTGATACTAGAATTGCTTACCAGTTAGATTGATCTGTTACATTAAGGGTTTTCTAGTGCACATTGGTGACACTGGGTCCAGGCCTGTTCCACGTTTAATAAAGCCCCTTTTTTGATAAGTTCTAATGCTGCTGTTGATAATGATTTCCTTGAAGATATTCTAATTTATTATGCATCATTTCCAAATTTGATTTTATTTTCCTCTTTAGTCATGCTGCGTAGTATTGCAGAAAGGCATTGGATTTTGTTCTAGGAATGCTTTTCTTCAATTTCTGTGAATGTGCAGGTCTCTATTATGGCAGGTACTCTTGCTCGTTTGGATAGAGATGCTCCACACTATAAAAAGTATGTTTTCATATGATAATATGTTTTTCTTGATTGCTCACTTCAGTATCCATATAGGGTTTAGGAGTTTTATAGGTGAACTTTGGCTAAGTTATTGGGATATTTTGATTTATTTTAATTTACAGATTATTTGAATCTGTTGCTCAAAATTTCCTCTAATGAAATTTCGTATTTCACCTTACATACATCTGTCAAATTAATGTGTCCTGGTGCATCGCATTTTTGTCCTGTTTCTTGTTCATGTAATTCTGAGTCTGGGTATCTCATTCTATATATCTTACAATGCCTGATATACTTGTAATTTCTATGCATTAACTCGTGGCTATCATATTGTTGTCAGAGCAATATAATTAGAAGCTTACCTTTTCTTTTTCTCTAGTTGGTTGTGGCAGAAGTTATAATTCCAAGAACTAGCATTGTCTCCCTAGTAGATTGTTGTTGATATCCATGCTAACAAATTGTCTTGTTGAAGCATTTTAGATAATATTACGTGTGTTCCTTGCATTACTATAGCTTTTACTGTGGTCTAGAACACTAGCTTATATCTGAACTCCAGTGAAGTGATATAAGTTCACTGATCAAAATTTGACTTCACAAAGAGATATTATTGACTGAAGAAGATTGGCTTCTTTTGGTAACATGCACACTTCATAATCATGACGTTGATCTATGATCTTCATTTCTTCAAAACTTGTATCTAGAACTTGAAACTTCTTCACACTATTGGGGCCACAACTTTTGTTGGTAATAGATGACAACCAGCAAGACTATAGCTTTCCTAACGCTCACTCTATCACTCCCATTCTTCATGTGTTCACCCAGAAATCACACTCCACTTCTTATAGTGAAATTCTTTCTCAGTTTCAGGATGTGATAAATCTCTACTGTTACTTTTAGTTGCTGAATTGTGGATATAGAACAGGACAGACTTTGTAATTTTCATCTGAAATCTGAATTCTGTGGTTGGTCGAAATGGGTCCATGGTTTTGAGATTGGGAATGTACAGTAGCTTGCTTGGTCAAATGATGGAAGTAAACACTTTCTGGTCTAGGTTCTATGATAGGACCAAGTTCCCTGTCTTCGATTATCATCATAACATTGTTGATTTGAACTCCTTTAAATCATTTTTGGTAGTAGTGTTGGTAGGTTGTTATGAATCATTTGATTCATGATCTTACACTGAGAGTGTCTTCCCATTTGCTATAATTTTGATGGTGAATTTGCTTTGTATGCAGGGACGGCTACAATGACTTCAATACATTCTACATGCAAGTAAGCCTTTTCATGATATATGCTTCTCAGTGATGAATGCTGGATATCTTTGGTTATCTAGTGTTATTTTACTTACTTAAGACTGCTAAAAGTTATACTCTCTGGATATTTCAAGTATGGTATTGTTGATATTACATATCCTCTTAAGGTTTTAATCTCTTGATATTGGAAATTTTTATTCACAATTATAAGTTTTAATTTGCCATCTCTGATGGCTGAATTAAAAGAGTGCTAGTTTTGAGGACCCATAGGTCCTGGTACATTCTGGCTCTTTGCATGAAACTTGCTCTTATTTTTCACCTTTGAGTCGTGCTGGTCTAAGAAACTTTATAATTCTGAAAACCGGGTGCAATCAAAAACAATTTTTAGTGTCTCACTTGCTATTTCAATCCAACAAGAAGTCTAGTTCATGGCCATTTTCTAGCTTTAAAGTACGTCCAGTATTTTCCCCTTTATCAAACTGAAGTTCTATTCAAGAAGAGACCTTTGTTAGTCCTCTATTCCTTCCAATTGATGCAGTCTCCTCTGTACCTATATATGTAGTATGTCTAGATACTAGCCAGTCCTTTTAAGCTGACCACTAACATCAATCTAGAAAACGAGGCAGATATGTAGGACCAGGCTGTGAGAGAGGGAATAGAGAGCATCGATGGTCTAGAATATTCTACTTTTGGCCTCTAGAACTCTAAACATCTTTGCAACTTTTGCTACCAGGATGCAAATTATCAGTTAAAAGTTATTTATTCATTTATTTTTACTATGTATCATGTGAGAGAGAAAAATGTGAGTGTGAGATGAGCTGAAAGAGTGTTACAGTTGAGAAGTATGGAACATGCTAACATAGCATTTAAAGCTTTCTTCGATTCTTTATGTTAGCTTCTTAAGTTACTCTATTAACCTAAGCTGGCATTTTTATGGGGTGGGTAGATGAAAAAAACTAAGCTATCAAAGTTGATAAAAGTAGAATATTTGGCAGTAATAAAGAAGTAAAACCCAAGTTTGTACATTGCTAATAACTAATAAGAATCCTATTGTAGAAATTGTATCCTTTAATGCAGTTCATCTACAACTTTGTTCTCTTTTGACAACAATGAGCAAGTTTCTAGCTCTATATATTTTTTGATGCTTAAAGTTGTATGTCCAGTAACCTTCCGCTTTCTCCCGTTCCTTGGAACACAGGCAGCTTCTGGAACAAAAGGTGGTTCAAGTGGCTCCCCTGTCATTGACTGGCAAGGTAGAGCAGTTGCCTTGAATGCTGGGAGCAAGACATCCAGTGCTTCAGCATTTTTCCTACCTTTGGAAAGAGTAAGATGTTTGTTGAAATGAGAACCCTCTTTTTTATAACCTGCGGTTGATCATTTTTCCCTATGAAATAATTCTGCAAGAGTGTTAAACATCTTTTTGTGCATTGGCTTCATGATCTAGTATTGTTCGCTTAATCTGCATGTGCTCCATGTACTCTGTACAATGTTGCTCACAACTTATTCAGCAAATGTGCTTTGTTGCTTCTTTGATATTGTAAGTAGATATCTTTCTCAAAAAAAAAAAAAAAATGATATTGTGGTGTAGAAATGGCAGTCATCTGTTGACTCTCCAATTTGCCTTCCCAATGCTTTAGACAATAGACTACTGTGTCTATTGTGCAAGAAACCATGATACTGTTTTTGATGTTTCTACTTTGTTATGTTGAACTGTTGAAGAGAATGTTTTTTTTTTTTTTTTGTGAGGCTTCCTTTCATGACTAGCTTTGTAGCTTCCTCATATACTGCTTATTCATTAGCAGATGCCTTTCATATTGGGTACATTTTGTGTGAAAGAAGAAAATAATCTGGTTAATATGAAGATCTTGTGGACCATGTTGGCCAATTTGATGGAGATTGGAAATTGTTACTTGTTAGATACTATTGAATCTCTTTGTAGTTAAGATTGATTGATTTGTAATCAGAGATACAATGTTTTGGAAATCAGGTTGTGAGGGCCTTAGGTTTCTTGCAGAAAGGAAAAGAGTCCACTACTAATACATGGGAGGCAGTCACTATTCCTCGTGGTACGCTTCAGGTTTGTTGGTTCGTTCTTGTTGCGTTACATCTTACTCCACTTTTATCCTTTGTTCTACCTCTGTGGACCTGTGGTTTGCTGATCACAAGTGCTGTCATTTTAAGTTTTGGAAATTTTGCATGTAAGCTTTATGTTATTTTGCAAGACTTGCTAGGATCTGAATTAAAATTGAATTTAAACTTTATGCAGTGGCCAAAAAAATAAAAACTCTGGATAGGGGTTTCATGTAAAGTACTGTTTTCCTCAGGAAATGTGTGAAAGTGGTTATATGGTTTAGGAGAGAGAGAGAGAGAGAGAGAGAGCCTCAGGAAAACAGTTTTTTTCACTGCATAAAGTTTAAATTCAATTTAATTCAGAGTGTGTAAGGTACTGTTTTCCTCAGGAAATGTGTGAACGTGATTATATGTTTAGGTGAGTGAGTTGTAAGGTTTGACCAATTGACTTGACAAGCTGATACTGGGTTCTCAATATGAAATAGTGTTCTAGTTTAGGTTTGAGAAAATAGGGTGTAAGCTTTGAAAGAAGGTCAAAAATTGCAGTGTAAGGATTTGAAATTAGAAATATGCTTTCATTAGAAGACTTCCTAGAAATATGCAGAAACAAACATCTGTATTAAGTCTGTTGACCAAATATCCAAAAAGTTCAAGGGCCTTGAAACAAACATATCCTTTAATCTTTTTGCACGTGGTTTCTGCAAAAAAGAAAAGGAACAAAAAAGGCTTTTATTCATGCATTTTGCATGATTTATATTCAAATCTTCATGATACAGGCTACATTTCTCCACAAAGGATTTGATGAGACACGTCGGCTCGGCCTCAGAAGTGAGACAGAACAGGTATCTGTATCATCCTCCATTTCTCAAACTGCTCTATTTCTTATTAATTAACTGATTAGCTAATTAAAACCTTATTCATTTTTTTTTGTTTCTATAATTCAGTTAGTGCGCCATGCTTCCCCCCCAGGGGAAACTGGAATGCTTGTTGTCGACTTGGTGGTGAGTGTAATTTTCTTGCTATTTCATCCTTTCAGTTTTCATATTCAATATTGATGGGCATGCAAAAAATGGTGTCCTCCTTCATTTTGATATTGTAACAGCTAACAAGTCAGCCTTGCGCTGCTGTTTCAGGTGCCAGGTGGTCCAGCCCATAAGCATTTGGAGCCAGGTGACGTGCTTATTCGTTTGAATGGGGAGGTATGTTTTTGTTATATTTAATTGTGATACGTAATTGCATTGTTTGACGTTCTACTAAAGATGGATTTGATCATAATTGTGGAACTGTTGACACTTACGTGTATATCTTGAGTCAACATTATTAAGGAAATTGTAGTGAGAAATGAGAGATCTTGTTCAACTGCTTGTCTCTTGTTACTCTTTTAAATAGTCAATTTTTCTAGAATGTACAGCATGGTCTTGGAATATCAGATGAATATTATCTTTGAGTTTGAAGGGACTTGTTTTATAGATCGTATAATCTCACCCCTCCCACAACAAGAGTGCATCTACGAGTTAGAATATTTTCTTCGAGTTTGAAGGGACTTGTTTTATAGATCGTATAATCTGACTTCCTACTCCAAGTTAAATGATGAAGGTGTCCATGGTCTTTCCTTGTTGGTTGCTCTTGCTTTAGGTATCATACGAATGCATGTTTTGAGCATCTATTTGGCCCATGCATTCTTTTGGAAAAACGTAGAGAATTGATGATTCAAGCACTAATCAGCATCTTTGGTTTAGTGGTTGATAGGTTTGTTGATGTTGACAATGGGAAATGCTGATGGATTGTAGTGTTTCTTGAACAAAACAATTAATAATAAACATAGTTTAAGAAGTGGTTCTCTTTGACAAAAGTTATTATTTCGTAAAGTTGTGGCATTTTTTAAAGTTATGTATTTATTTTTAGGCCTTAGAATTTTAGTATTTAGTGATTGACCAGAACAAAATGTTGATGTTGAACTTTAGAATTCGGAATTTGGTGAAAGAAAAGGCTAATAAGAAGAGCATGCCCTCAGTTTTAGAAGAGGGTGTTTGGCCTAGCTTTTTTATTAGATCTTATTGTGCTCCTATATCTTCTTAACATGTTCTTAGATTTAATAAGATGTTAGATCTTATTTCAGAAATAAGTTGTTGGAGTGTGATAGAAGAAGATCATTATGTTTTTAAGATCCTCATAATGATAGTTATGTAATTAAGATGAATAAATTTAAAAAGGAGTTTTCAAAATAAGATCTTTCAAATTTAAATTTTGGTACCCTTCCTTTTCTAGAAACTTTGTATAAGCCTCTAGCATCTTATTTTAATAGTCAATAAAGCTTTAGAGGAGCTTTTAAACTAACTACTCTCCTAGTCTTGAATTTATGATTGTAGATATACAATCAATTTATACTTCATTCCAGGTGTACTAGTATCCTCAATCACGTCAAGAGAGCTCTTAACTAGATATGACTTTTTTTTTTTATTTAAAAGAGATGGTAAAATCCATCTTTCTGATGCTGGATTCCTTTTGACTTTTGTGTGTGGTGGAAATCTAATTATGTGATATATTGCCAAATTATGCAAAATCTCTTTCCTTTCCTGATATTCAATTAGATATTAAGAAATTGAATGTTCTAAATTTGCACGCACATGGTAAAGGTACGGCCTTTTTTTTTTTTAATCGCTGCGCATTTTATGCAAATGTAAGATCTAACTAGATTGATTTTTGAGTGACCTCCTTTTTTTTTTTTTGTTTTGTTTTCGTCGACTGTGACCTGGATTCAGATGGAGACTTAATGCTTGTGATGACATTCCAGAAATTTTCGCTATTTTCTGTTAAAAGCCAAAACTAGGATAGATGTTACTTACTAGTGGCAAGGGGCTTTAATACCTCTAATCTCTTGGCTCTGTTCCATACTTCCATACAGTTTTATTGTATTTACAAAAGTAATATTTCAATGGTACAACCGATGATGTATATTAAATTCCCAATGACTGATTATATTTATATCTACTTAATGTTAATTTTAATATTTTTGGTATAGGTGAGCACACAGTTTCTGAAGATGGAGACTCTACTTGATGACAGTGTCAACCATGAAATTGAGCTTCAGATTGAAAGGGGAGGCAAACCTTTGACTGTGAACTTGACGGTATGACACTACAACTTCTCTTAATATTAGATGAGTTCAGATTTGTATATGTTTTCTGTCCATGAATTTGGTGAGTTAAATTTATATTCTAATCCTGTGGTTGTATCCTATGAAGAAGATTTTTTTAAGGCGCTATTTTTGTCATCATTCAATTTTGATAAAAAATTTTTAATTTTTTTAAATTGTGCAGCATTTCATATACTTTACCTGGTTTCCTTTCCGTATATATAGCTTATGTTTGGGTCAGTTGCAAGTAGAGAACCTTTGATGACATTTTGTGGCTTCTTTTATTGTGCATTACTGCATTTATTCTCTGTTTTGGACATACATGGTTACATTTGTTTTATACTGCGTCATTGATTCATGGGGAATGACTCTTGAATTGGAAACAGTAATTATGTTGGGACTTCTTGTAAGTGCACTATCATGGATAAGCTACTTCAATGAAAATATCTTGACAAATAGCTGCTTTTTCTTTTTTTTTTGCCTTCTTAAATTTCAGGTTCAGGATTTGCACTCTGTCACTCCTGATTACTTTCTTGAAGTGAGTGGTGCTATTATACATCCTCTCTCTTATCAACAGGTTGGTTTATAACACAATTCTTCATTATCTGCTGTTGTGATTTCTATGGCATCTATCAGTTCTATGAGTTATGATGTGTGAACTGTGTGCTAAAGCAATCAAGCTCTTGTTATATTCTGTTGCTGTGATTTCCATGTGACTTGCTGATGCTTATAACTTATAAGTTTAAAAGTAGTGAAGCAGTCTACAATGAACTTATGAACAGCTGGTTAATCTTTGGGTGGGACTAGAGACATTTCAAGCATTACCAAGCACACCCCAATTTATAGAATTATCAACTAGAAAATATAATAAATTAAAAATTACAATTTTACCCTTTAGAAATTTAAAAAACCCTATTAGCTCCGTTCGGCCATGGCAGCCTAACACGTAGAAGAGTGTTCGACCACCTTTGACAAACATGCTTCTGCATGTTCGGCCCGATTGGCCGAACGCTCTTTTACATGTTCGTCCAACCAGAACTGAATGGAGCAAGTTGGGTTTTAATTGATTATTTTACGTTTTTTTTTTTGTACGATTTTCATATATTTAACTAACCTGTGAAATATTCATCATTATGTTGGCATTTTATTCATCAATAAATTCAAAGAAAGAACTTAGAAAGATCAAATGAAAGATGAAGAAGAGAGAGAGTGAGAGTAGAGAGAAGATGAAGTTTGAAATTTTTTACTTTTTCTATTTTCTTAAGGGTAGAGTTGGTATTTTCTATTTTTTGTTTTTTTAATTGAAATGTATATGACTGAGGTGTGTTAAGTAAAGGGTGGGGTGTCTTTAGTCCCACCCTTAATCTGTTTACTACTATATCATCTTGAATTTTCTGTGATATATAATTTTTGTTGGCTTTTCCATCTGAAGAACAAAATAAAAGTGAATTTTCAATAGTACCTCCATTGCTGGATCACCATATAACCTTTTCTTTGTGTTTAGGAAACCAATAATGTCCTGGGTATTTTTTCTTAGGAAAGTCAAGTGAAGGAAATGTTGAATATCATCTGTTCAGATCTTTGATTGAATTAAAATCCAAAAGATTTATAATTCTGAGAGGAAATAGGTTAAGAGTTCTGGACACTAACATTGATTCCATGTCCAAGTTAGTTTTGGGTTGCCAAACAATGAGGATATGTTTGGACTGGACTTGGCATATCCGGATTTTGGTGAGTTCAGTCCAAACAATGTTTGGACAGGATTTGCAAAATCCTACAAACCTACCCTATTTCTCCTACTTTTTCTACAACTTCTAATATAAAACATCTAGTTTTCTACTTTCTACAATTCCCAACACAAAAACATCTACTTTTTCTACATTTTCTAATGTGAAAATGATATTTAATTATATCATACCCCACAAAATTTTCAAAATTCATTCTCACAAAATTCTTCTAAAGCCCAAATCCAGATTTGCAAAAGCCACCTTAAGTCCAGAACAAACACCCTAAAACCCTGTTAATTTCTTTTCTTCATATTTTTGTAAGGTTGCTTCAACATTTTCTCCCTTCATTTAATTCTCTCTGTCATTAACAAAGGTTAATAATGCTATTTAATAGCCATAATTCTATATATATATATATATAATGACTACATTACCCTCTTTTAGAATGATATAGCATAGTAAATTTAATATTTTTAAGAAGTGAAGACTTGCTCCCATAATCATGATAGGTAAAGTTGGAACAAAAAATCTGAATTCTCCTTGGTAATCCAAAAACAAAATATAGAGTGATAATTTTTAATTTGTTAATGACAGAGAATGAATCACAGGAGTATATTCTTATATCAGAATATTCAATTGTTAGGGGAAAATAGAAAACCTGCGAAAAAGAAGAAGACATGAGATGTTCTTGTAGCTGAAAACTTGGACAACCTTGTATGTATTTTTTCTGAGTTACATGTTATATGAAAATAATTGCTGCACCTCAGTAAGGCCCTTGGTTTGCTATTTTGGAATCGTTTGACAAGCTAGAAAATTTAATCTAGACTATCTTGAAAACTTACTGGAATATAGACTCAAACAATTTAGTGCTAAAATTTCTCCTTTTGTCCATGTTGCACCATGTACTGCACTGGTAATATGAGGAATCTATTTCGGATATGTGGTTAATTTGAATATGACCTTTTACTCTTCCCTTCTTGGGAGAAGTAGGGGTATACTTGGTAGATTTTGGAATTAGTTAGGTATTCTAGGGGAAAGATGGAGAATTGATGTCAACTGCAAAACTGGTAGATTGCCATCTATTAATTGAAGTGCCTCATCTTTATTGTGATGTTAAAGATGATACAAGAGAACAATATAGAAGAGCAACATAAACAAATGAAAGAATAAGTTCACTCTAAAAGAAGTAGAGAACATTGAGATGAGAAACATCAGAGTGTGGAGCAGCCTCTGTTCTTTGTTCCACATATCTTTATTTTGTGTCTTGATGTGATTAAGTCTTTAGTAGTTGGTTTATTAATCTCCGTATATGTTACTTTTTAATTAGCCTTTAGTGTTCTTGTTTCTGGAGTTTGGTTTATATTGTACTGGGTGTTGTAGTAACCTCCTAGTTTGGTCTCTGCTACAACTTTGTTTTTGCATGCAGGCCAGGAACTTCCGTTTCCAGTGTGGTCTTGTATATGTTTCTGAACAAGGGTAAGCTATAACTTTCCACATGATCAAAATGTCCGGCTTATCATTTTTTTTTTTTTTTGACAGTTTGGTTACTGATGCCAAATTCTCACTAATTCGGTTGCTTTGTGTAATATTGAAGCCAAAATGATAATATTGACTGGAATCTGCATATAATTAATTTACAATCGTCTTTTCTACTAAGTGCTACATTTGTTCTAATTGCTCATTGCAGATACATGTTATTCAGAGCTGGAGTTCCACGCCATGCAATTATAAAGAAGTTTGCAGGTCAAGACATATCAAGACTTGATGACTTCATCTCTGTGCTATCGAAGTTAGCAAGGGGTGCAAGAGTACCATTGGAGTATATAAGCTATACTGATCGTCATCGAAGAAAGGTACTCTTGGTGCATCTTATGTATATTGTTGGATTATACGTTTATGATTGGTGTTTCTTAGATAACTAGTTCCATGAATCTATAGATGGTACCTGTTTCCGACTCTCTTCCTCTGCATGCTACTGTAAAAAAAGGGAACTTGCTGTTGCATTTCCACTGTTTGATAATGATTTACATTTCAAGCAACCAAGTATCATACACACTAATACCATGATTTATTGATGCATAGTTTTGTATGTCTAATCTTTAGCCATGCTTCTTATATTTAGTGAAACCGAGTTGTTAATGATTAAATGCCTTTTTGTTTTTTTTTTTGAATCACATGCTTCTATAATGCAAATTCAGTAAAGCGAAGTACTGAATCTGTACTTATTTCATCCTTGATTAAAAGAAGTCCACTTGGAGGGTAAAAAACAGATGAAAAAAAACGAAGGCTTTGGTAGTGTTTTTCAAGCCCATCTAACCAGAATGCCATTAGCATACTGCTATTATCATATCTTAACCAATCAAATATTTAAGTATAAGATATTTTCATACAAATTGTTTGTTAAGAATTAATATTAACTACTCTAAGATGTTTGCTTTATCTAATTATTTAATAATCTAATGTTTATATTTAATCTTGTACATAATAGTTCTATAACATCCTATACTTGCCTTTCTGAACTTGTCTGTATTTATAGATTATTACTTTAATATTTGCTTGTATGTTATTTCTATAATCTAGATAATACTGTTTGGTTTCTTTTGGTGCTTTAATGTATATGTACATAAATCCCACGGTCACTGTTTTTTCTTACCAATGAAAGACAGAACTAATGACCTATTCTAGCACTCAAGATTGACCACAGGCATGGTTTTAGAAACATTGATGAGCCATTACATGCTATATCTCGATAAAATCCAGGAATTTTGAAGGCTACCTTATGCTTTGTCTTTTTACAAACATGATTATTATACATTCCCTTAGTTATTTGTTTGTTATCCTTGTACGACATTTTCATAAATACCATTTCTGTGCTGCCATTATAAAATAATTTCTGATGTTGCCTGTTGAAACTTGGAGCAACATTTAATGACATTATCTCTGCAGTCTGTCCTGGTGACAGTTGACCGCCATGAGTGGTATGCGCCTCCTCAAATATACATCCGTAATGACAGTTCTGGCTTGTGGACTGTTAAGCCAGTTTTACCACTGGACTCTCTGCTCCTTTCATCATTGGTCAACCCAATTGAGCAAGATCTAGCAAGCCATAGAGATTCATCATGCTCTGCTGAGGTTACTCCAATGGATCAAGCACAACAATGTGTTGGCCAAGAGCCAATGGATGGGGTGGCTAGTATGGAAACTAGTTGTGAACAAATTGACAATGGAGCACATTCTCTAGATGAATCTGATTCTGGAACCAAGAAAAGGAGGGTGGAGGAGGATTTGTCTGCTGATGGTGTTTTGTCACCTGACTGTTCCTTACATGAACCTCGGGAAGAAAGATTGGAGGATACTGGGACTGAGCCTGAGGCAGTTGTGAGAGATTATCAAGGTGCAGTAGCTGCAGCAACTAATGCTTCAGTAGCTGAGCGTGTGATTGAGCCTACACTAGTGATGCTGGAGGTAACATAATTACATGATTAACTTCTCCATAATTTTGTATTACTTTTGTTTTTTGTCATTTTAATTCGAATATAATCTATTGGATGGATGGGCTGTCTGGAACGGGGTGAGTAGACTAGAGAATGGGGGGACTGCATGACTAGAAGGAGTGGTAAATTGGACTAAGCTGGTCATCAGGAGGTTCAGCTGCAGTTGAGAGGGGGGGGGGGGGGGGGTTGTCTCGGGAATGGAAGCAGAAGCTGGGGTGTTTGTTGCTTTGGCTATATTGCTTTTGACTATGTAACTTTCATTTCTTTGCTTTGTCATGGCTTTGTTTTATATCTTAATTTACACAGATCTAACTAAGTATCAGTTCTAATTAGTTGACTGTTTCCTTGCTTAACTGTCTTGTATTTTCTGAGGAAGATGCCTTGTTATACATCTGTTCATGTAAATGGATGACTATCCCACAAACATGACGAAGTATAATGTTGTCAAAACTAAAGCAGCGGTTTATCTCCATTGTCTGTGCCTGGTTCTCATCCATTGTGTCACCTAAGTGGATTTATTCTGTTCTCTAACTCTACAGGTTCATGTTCCATCATCTTGTATGATTGATGGTGTGCACTCACAGCATTTCTTTGGAACCGGTGTTATCATTTATCACTCTCAAACCATGGGATTGGTTGCTGTTGATAAAAACACTGTTGCAGTGTCCGTCTCTGATGTGATGCTGTCTTTTGCTGCTTATCCAATAGAAATCCCTGGCGAGGTAATATTGTGTTTACCAGTTGTGAAGGCTGTTATAAAAGCGATGTTATGCTATCTAATAATCTTTCTCAGGTTGTTTTTCTCCATCCTGTGCACAATTTTGCACTTGTTGCATATGATCCTTCAGCTCTTGGTGCTGGTGCTTCTGTAGTTCGAGCTGCTGAACTTCTTCCTGGTAGGTTGCATGAATTACTATACAGTAACGTGTCTTCCTTTATGCAATTCATCAAATTCTGCTGCATATGCTCGTAATATCTGATTTTAAGTTCATGCCTGCATCTCCACAAGATCTTGAACTCCAAATGTTGTTAGAAAGTAATGGATGGAAGGTGGAGTGATTTGGAGAAATTAGGGGCATAGTCTCTTCTACTAGGATCATTGATTTCACATGCATGATTATTGATGTTCTATTCAGGACTATTTCATGCATCTTACCTTTGGTGAAAGCACCATTTCTTAAACCTCGTTGGTTCTTATGATGATACTTTCCAAACCAAACACATGACATAATTAGATACTGAGAAATGTTGATAATTTACCAAATGTTTTTTAACTATCAACAATAACCCTATAAATGAATCTCAAACTATCAACTTCATAAGTCATGACAACAGCTTGTAGTTTGAATTGTTGTGATGGAGTATAATAACTGAGATACTAATGATCTGGAATTAACAGACCACTTCTTTTTAGTGCATCAAAGATGAATCACGCATCATATTTGAAATTAAATTTGTATAAGTCAAGGGAATCCATTCTGTGATCAGTTGGTTTTGCTGAACCAAGAAGAGTTTAATGCACATCCATGTGTCAATTGTTGTGAAAATTGTGTCTGTGAAGTGCACATTAATGTTAACAAATTAATATGGTGAGTGATTTTATTCTCAACATGCAATGTTATTACTCTATAACTCGTAGGCTGCAAAATTTGAGTGCCCAGCTGCCACTTATAAACCGACCTCATTGGCTTTGGAATGTATAGTTAGTCACCGCTCTCCAGTGCTTACATTTTGGGTTATAGCATCTTCTGATGATGGGTGTGCTTGAAACTATCTATTGCATTTCTTTGATTTATGATTTATGATACACTCTGTTTGGACAATAAAGCATTTGGAATATGTTCTTGCACTTCTCTGCCTATATATCCCTGGCAGTAGTCAGTAGTTATTTCAGAGACTAAATCCAATGACATTTAATCTTATATTTCAACAATAATTGTTAGATATTTAATATTTTAATTTTTATTGCATTTCGTTAATGGCCTTTTGCTTCTGACATGAAGCTATATCACTTTAACCATTCATGTGCCACAGAACCTGCACTGCGTCGTGGAGATTCTGTATGCCTTGTGGGATTGAGCAGGAGTCTACAGGCAACTTCAAGGAAATCTTTTGTAACCAATCCTTCTGCTGCTCTGAATATCGGCTCAGCTGACTGTCCAAGATACCGAGCAACCAATATGGAAGTAATTGAGGTCGATACTGGTGTGTGGGAATCAAACTTTATCTTATCATTTTAATGTGTTCCTTTTGTGGCTTGATTTGTATGTCACTTTTCTCTTTCGTGCTGCCAAGTCATATGAAATACTTGGGCGTGATCCTTTTTGCATAATGTTTCAGACTTTGGTAGTACATTTTCTGGTGTTCTCACGGATGACCTTGGAAGAGTTCAAGCTATCTGGGGAAGCTTTTCAACACAGGTTTGTGCTTCTTTTGTGCTGCTTAAGTTCAGTCTCAGTTGCTTGAGAAATATGCTCTAATTGCTGTTTTAAACTTGAAACTTCCAGCTTAAATATAGTTGTAGTTCATCTGAAGACCATCAGTTTGTTCGAGGGATTCCAATTTCCACAATAAGTCACATCCTTGACAAAATCATATCTGGTGCCGATAATTCTTCTCTTCTCATAAATGGAATTAAAAGGCCAATGCCCCTTGTAAGAATACTAGAGGTCGAACTTTATCCCACTTTGCTCTCAAAAGCTCGTAGTTTTGGCCTGAGTGACTCTTGGATCCAGGTAATGTGTCTCTAGGCACTTCTCCTTTTACTTTGCACATGAGTTATGATTCTATGACTTTACTTTATTATCTATTTTGCATGTTTGGGTGATGTGTTTTGCTAAAATAAATGGGGACATGTTATATATATTTAGTTTGTTTTATCAACGTTTTCTGCAATCAATTTTTTTTTGGGGTGGGGGGGGGGGGGGGGGGAGTGAAAAGTTGAAGGGCATGTTTGTCAAGTTTTTCTTTGTTATTTTTTCATTTTATGGAGGACTTCGTATGAAACTAACAATTTGGCATGAACGAAACCCTACAGCAAATTCAGTCTGATATTTAATTTGACTTTCATGTTAATTTGAATCTATCACACCATATTCGATGAACTTCTTTAGGACAAGACATTGCCATACTTGAGGTGTGGCAAAAATATTCAAAGTTGCATTGCATGTCAAATGCTGTTTATCTTCAATTTTGATAGCCACAGTAAATGTGATATCATTTGGACAAAATGACTGCATTTTATATTTATCATACACTTGACATCCATACTTGAGGATGGAACTATTAAAAGTTGCATTGCATGCTCAATGTTCTTTATTTTCAACTTTGACATCACTCAGTAAAACATGGTATTAATGTGGACAAAAAAAGTGCATTCAGTATTCAGTCATAGCATGACTATCATTCTTTCATCCTGTAATTCAGTCTAGACAATCGTTAAGATTAAGATTCTTAAATCAAATGATAGTGAAATAGAATATTTTTAGTGTCAAAATATAATCTTTAACTCTTAATAAAAAACTTAGAAGTGATCTTCTCAGAGTTTGTAATCAGCTTTGACAGTTGGTTATGATACATAATAGTAAAAACATCTACAGGGTTGTTAATGAGATACTAAATGAAATGTAACGATAATAGTTTAATGGGCTGTGTATACTTATGATCTTATCAAAACTTGGTATTATTGTACTCACTGATAAAAATTTACTTATCACATCAAATTAGTGTGGCTGTGTAATGTTCTTGCAGACAATTTTTTAACTGTTGAAGGACATTCATATCTCAGAATGCAGTTAGTAGTCATGTAAAATTAAAAGAAAATGCTTGGAATATTTTAATAAAGTACATTATGTTTAAATTTAATGGTTAATGTTTTGAGAATAATGCATGCATGTGGTGCTGGTAATACAAAGTATGACCAACACTTTTTTAAATGAATGCAGGCTTGTGGTTAACAAAAGCTCTGTCATTTAGAATCTTAGATACTTCTGGATGTATTTAATCTTGAATGTTGGGAACTGTATCAAGCTTTTTTTTTCTCTGTTTCAGGCACTGGTAAAGAAAGATCCTATAAGGCGTCAAGTTTTAAGGGTTAAAGGCTGTTTAGCAGGGTCTAAAGCTGAAAATTTACTTGAACAAGGTGACATGGTTTTGGCCATTAATAAAAAACCAGTTACATGTTTTAATGACATTGAAGATGTTTGTCAAGAACTAGGCCGGTGTAATGACAGCGACGGGAAACTCAAAATGACAATTTTCCGCCAGGTCCTTATTTTTTTGGGTGTATATACATTGCTGTGTATGCATATATGCATCTGGTGTGTGTGTGGTTCAGTTCATTTAATAATTTTCACATGAAAAACAAAGCAACTGTTGGATCTGTACGGTCAAATCAATATGATAGACCATAAATGTTTCTTGATCATGAGTCAGAATATCTTATTATTATGTCTTTTCAGGGTCATGAAATTGATCTTCTGGTGGGAACGGATGTCAGGGATGGTAATGGTACCACACGTGTCGCAAATTGGTGTGGTTGTATAGTCCAGGATCCTCATTCAGCCGTACGAGCTCTAGGATTTCTTCCAGAAGAAGGTCATGGAGTATATGTGGCAAGGTAAGGACTTCTTAATCCCAAGATACTTTGTTTTTACTAACTGGTGGACCTTAACTCGATAATAAATTATGATTTGCCTATGATTAGACTAGTATATTTTACTTATGGTGCAATTGAATTTTCAGGTGGTGTCATGGAAGTCCAGTACATCGATATGGTCTATATGCTCTTCAGTGGATTGTAGAAGTAAATGGGAAACCAACTCCAGATTTAGATGCTTTTGTTGCTGTAACAAAGGTATGTCTCCTCTCTTGCCATAAAGAAAAATCAATGTGTGACAACAACTGTAAAATGTTAATTACCAAGTTCAATTCATTTTTAGCTAGAGAAGAAAAAAAATGCTCAAATATATTCCTTCGGGTTTTGGTAGTTTGGGTTGGGAACATTTGGTTTTCAATGGTATGACCAGTGTAGGTGGAACAAAAAAAATAGCGTTGAAGTCGATTTTTATTGATCAATCCGAATTGTTGAGTGAAACGACTTGTGTTTTAATGGTACGAGCTTGTGTAGGTAGCACAAATAGGTATAGATTTCAAAAGAAAATGTCCCAAGTTTTTGCTAAAAGAAATATTTTCTGAATTTGCTCTAGTCTTTCTAGACATTCGTTATGAATTGTCTAACATTATTTGTCAAGACAAGCATTCGCAAGATCTTATGCTTTCACAATATGTGTGATTACTTGCTACTATGATGATTCTGAACTCTTGAATTATTTACAAATACCTATGCCATAGGAAATAGAGCATGGGGAGTTTGTTCGTGTGAGAACGATTCACTTGAATGGGAAGCCTCGAGTACTGACACTGAAGCAGGATTTGCACTACTGGCCTACATGGGAGCTGAGATTTGATCCTGAAACTGCAATGTGGCGTAGAAGGATTATCAAAACACTTGAAACCAGTGCTGTGTGATTGAGGTTCATAACAATCAGAAATTAGTTATATTCATTACTGAGTTTATATCATGCATTATTCATAGCTACTACCATTTTGTTTAGACAAAAAAGGGTTCATAATAATTGAAGATCAGTATCGAATTATTTGTTGTATATTATGGTTATAAGAACATGCATCAAATTTATATATATTATACTTGTACACTTGTAGAGTGCATGAGAATATGGAAAAATAATAAAGATTTTCCTTTTCCATTGAAATGACAGTTATATAATTACTTTTATGTTCTTAGTTATGTATCTCTTTTCATTATTCAGAAGACTTTGATAAGCATATTTAGCTTGGTATGTTTATCACTAGGAAGCAACCTTTTTTTTACCGTTTTATTTGTTAAACATACTTTGATGCTATGAGGAAGCTTTAAATTAGCTTTTGAAAATGTATTTTGGTTGTGGGTGGTGGAGCTCCCTCTTTTCGAATTATATATGTGAAACGGTATCATATTAGTTTTTACGAAGAAACAAAGTTCATGAGCTGATTTGGAACATATGTATGGCTATCAAACTTGAGTTGAAGTTGGAACAAGTTGAGTTTCTCTCATAGAACTTGATTGAAATACTAACATGATTAGCCTACAAATACAATGAATGGTTATGTGAATATAGATAGGCTCATAAATCACAGGATGGGACTTAGGAGAAACAAGATGCTAGAAAATGAAGTATTGAGCAGCCCATCATAAGAAATGCCCATACTACACTGAGAAGACAATCTTGTGGTGCATTGGAGTATATCTGCAAATTGAATGGATCATCAGTTGGATACAGGTTTCCCAGAGGGCCCGTCACGTAAATGAACCTCGGAGGAGGTGGTGCAAGTGTTGGTGGTGGTGGGCTGCAGTGCTGCATTGGTGGCGGTGGTGGTGGTGGTGGTGGTGGTGGTGGTGGTGTCTGCTGGCTGCATGGATTCACACAAGGACATTCCCCACACTTTATGATTGGATCATCATCAAGCTTCGTGGACAACGTGGCAGTTCCGGTCGTCAAAACAAAACCGACTAACACAAGCATCATAAGAAAATTTCGACTACATTCATTAGCATTCTTCACAAACATATGCATTTTGACAATCTAGAAAAGAGCAAGAAGATGAGATGTGTGTGATATTCAAACTCTTGGAGCAAGTATATAGGAGATTTTGAGGGTTTGTTTGGTTAGGTGAATTTTGTGGCATTAATTGGGAAAGGGACTTGGTATTTGCATTGGCTAACATCATCTATATGTGGTTATATAAGGAAATCAAGAATGTGTAGGGCCCATTTAATTTGAAAGAGTAATGTGGTGAACAAAAAGGTGGTGAAAGAGGGTATTATATTGAGGAGAATAAGTTCGATTTTTGAAGTAGTGGTGGAAGAACATGTTCCAACTATCTACTCACTTCTTTACCCTTTATACAGATCAACAAATTCCCCCTAAGGAATGGCTGATAGCTTTCGATAAACGACTTCTTTTATCTCACAATCTCATGTTCCATTCGTGTATCACTGTTAAATTGCGTGGTTTTGACAACAATAGATTAATTGTCCAAGTTATGTGGTTATGACTGCAGTACTCAAGTGGGACACGAGTAGTAGGATAGATGGTGTGAAATGCATAAAAAGGTTTTTGTTATATAAGATATTATTCCATTTCCTTCATGAATGAAAATACATAAATGCCTTTCTTTATAACCAGCTTTGATTTATTTCCAAGTCTTGGTGTTGGCAATGATCTTGATATATAATTTGACATGCATCATTGCACATCTCAACTTCATGAGTATACAAGTTTTGTGAATTTAAGAATTGAGATTCTGCTTTGAACCCTAAAAACAAGAAACTAAAAAAAATTAAGTGCTTAATTCAGTGATTAGAAGTTTATGGCACTAATTTTTTTTCTTTCTAAAATAACACATTATTTCTTTTTGTGTTTTGTTTTTCATTTGTGTGGACATCAGAACATACTTCAATGACAATACTTCTCATGTATAAAATATTACCTTTTTTTTGTTTTGTTACAATGACAGAATTTCAGTTGATAAAAATATTAGTCCACAAATATGAGCTTATAGTTATGTATGATCCACATATAAATTGAGAAAATTAAGACAAAAAGATCAGCTAATCTATATATATAAAGAGAGGGTTGTGTCTCTCCTATGCTTGACAAATAAGCATTTTCAAGGCTTCATATTTCGACAAGTGGCAATCTATGTAATATCTTACGTGTCATTATATTTTTTATTTATCAAGAAAATATATGAAAGGTTGAATGGAGATAAAAAGTCTACATCTCTTAATTTAGTTATGAATATATGAAAAGTTTTATCTCTTAATTTAATTATGATTGATATGAAAAGTCTTATCTCTCAATTTATATATATACACATATATATGTATATATCATCTCCTATGCTTGACAAATAAGCATTCCCAAGGCTTCTTATTTCGACCAGTTGCACTATATGTAATATATTACGTGTCATTATGTTTTTTATTTATCAAGAAAATATATGAAAGGTTGAATGGAGATAAAAAGTCTACATCTCTTAATTTAGTTATGAATATATGAAAAGTTTTATCTCTTAATTTAATTATGATTGATATGAAAAGTCTTATCTCTCAATTTATATATACACACACATATATATATGTATATCATCTCCTATGCTTGACAAATAAGCATTCCCAAGACTTCTTATTTCGACCAGTGGCACTATATGTAATATATTACGTGTCATTATGTTTTTTATTTATCAAGAAAATATATGAAAGGTTGAATGGAGATAAAAAGTCTACATCTCTTAATTTAATTACGAAGATATGAAAAGTTTTATCTCTCAATTTAATTATGACTTATATGAAAAGTCTTATCTCTCAATTTATATATGTGTGTATGTATAGATTCATGTTCTTTACTTTCCTAAATTCGTGATGTTCTTTATCTTCTTGAGTTTTTTTGTAGAAATAGTTGTTTTTCCCATCATGATGTTTTTCAGGTATGTTCTGTCTACATTCCCAACTTTGCTTGAAGGTATATCTAAAGTCTTACTGAGTTGATGTCCTGCGAAAGAACTAACAATTTATAACTTTTGAAGGAGCGTTACTTTGTGACAAACGAGCGATCCTAGCAGAACTCAAGTTGTAAGGCAAATGATGTAATCACCTTTGTTAATTCTCCTGATTGTATAACGTAATTCTCTTATAGTAAGTTCATTCTTGAGTGCATAACTTTAATTTAAAAGGGCAAAATGGTGGCTTAATAACACTTTAGTAGCTTAGTTACATGTTGTGCCTAGGAACACCTTGCTATGGATGTAATATTCACTTTTCAACTTTAGAATTATACAAATTGTTTATGTCTCCAGTAACTAATGTTAAACATAGCGTGACTTTCTTTTCCATTGTCATAAAAACATTGTTTATTTTGAACTTTTTTTTTGAAATTGTCATTTTGTTTCTTAATTCTTATGTGATAGAATTGTATTGATTGGATTGTATGATATTTCATGAGGGATTAGTTTAACGCTTCATTTTCATTTTTTTAATCTTTTTTTTTTCTGATCAACTTTGTATTATTGTTTCAAGAATCTATGAATGGTGAGAAGCATCCATGAGATCCTTGGTGTATATTTTGAAGTTTATTTTGTCTTTGACCCATTTTAGATGATATCTTTTCACGCAAAGTTTAGGTTTTAAAATTCACAATTCAATATTTCATTATTAAAAATGTGTTAATATGTTAAAGACGGTTATATTATATGCATGTATGCATGCTTATTTGGTGTATATTATGCATTTTCTCTCATAATATATAAATAACAAAAAGATGCATTAATTTATGTGATTTATCTATAAAAAAATGTAGAAGAACAATGTTTTAAGGAAATTGTTTCTCAAGTAACATCACTACAGGTCTTTCAAGAAGATTTAAGTTTACTTTGGAAAAATGATTCACTATGCATTCATAAGGAAGGAAGTTGAATATTGTATTCTTTATAATTATGTACAAATAACAAACTTACTTCAATACTAATGTCAATGATGTCAAATATATCTCATATTAAATAACAAAATTGTTTCATGATCAACGAAAAATAAATCTAAATTTAAATTTAAATCATTACAAAAGATGATTTAAGATTTAATTTTATAGGAAAAATATTTAGATATAAATTGTAAACCAATCCCGTGCAACGCACGGGTCATATCTAGTGATTAAATAATTACTATGTTAATTGTTAAGAGACAAATAGATCAGATAATGGTTAGATAACCACTATGTATGCTCATTGTACACAAAATGTTCAATTTACTATGTGTGAATATAGATTCATTAATTGCATTAAGTAGGTTGATCAATTTTATGTCATTGAATTTGTCATAGCTTTCCTAAGTCATTCAAGATTGTGCTTCAATTATGTGATGTAACAAATTATTTGTTTTTTTTTGTTGTTGTTGTTGGTTGTTTTAATTCAAACTTTTATTGCTTGATGTTTGATAATAAAGATGAGAAGAGAAAGAAAAGAAAATTGAGTTTTTGCATGGTTAAATGTTCGTAGGATGAAGTTCAAAGTAGAAGTAATATGACCCTCTTCTTCATTCTATTTTTGCTCAGCTTTGAGCTTATTGGCTAGTTTCTTTTAGATTATGTCTTGATGGGGAGTAATTTAAAATTTTCGATTCACAAGACTTCATTTGGATGAGTGGATTTGAAATTCATGGTATGAAATCAATCGGTGTTTGGATGGACATGAATTCAAAATACATGACTTTTATTTTAAACTAATTTTAGAGTCGCTTTAGTGGTTTTCAAACTCACCCCAATTTGAGTGGATTATGAAATTCGAAATTTCAAATTACTCTATTCAAATAGAGCCTCAGTATGAATTTCAAATCCGGTTGAAGTGGACTTGAAATCCACCAATTTTACTGTAAAAATATTTCAAAATGAAAGATATGAATTTCAAATCAACATCTATATATTCTATCCAAATAGCTTCGATATATTTATTATAGAAAGTTTCAAATCCCTGCATAAATCCATTCCTCCATCCAAATGGAGTTTTATTGGAGAAAAGATTGTAATGTGTAGTGGCCGCAGCATTATTGCCATGTTTGATTCAATGGAGTTACATTATTCTCTTTGTTAATTAATGATAGAATTTCTAAGTTTCTAATAAGAGGAACTTTTTTTGTTCTATAAGTTTGAGCAAATCTCCTATACTCTCTAATAGGAATTAAACAAACCTAAATTTAATCTATTGCCTATATACCAAAATAAAATTACTAAAAATGCAGAATATGGTATTATTTTTCAGAAATAATATCAAAAATGAAGATTTGATTGAGTTTCATTCAATCATGTGTAATGAATAAGCCTCAACTTCATGGATCTCATTGACCACCTTTTGATTTAGATCAGACATTTTCTTTAATTATATGTTAACATATATACTAATTACAAAAGTAAATAAAAATTAAATAATTAAAACAAAATTTCTAACACAAGGTGTGTGGGTCTCATATGACAGGAGGGCAATTTTCACGCTCAATACGCACATCAAAATCTGTACTCAAACCCTAATTCAATAACTTAAACTTTTAGTTATTTCACGTAACCTTTTAGCTAAGTTCACATAAATCTTTTAGTTAAGGACGCATAACCTTTTAATTAAGTTCGCATAATCTTTACATCATGATAATTTCATATTTTATACAATATTATAAATATATATTACATTTTAAACTTATATGTTATATTAATATAACTTTTACGGTATTATAATTTAATTTTTATATTATAATAACCTTTATATTTTTCAAAGGTTATGATAGTTGTACATAAAAGTCATATCAATATAACATAAAGGTTAAATTATTACAATATAAAAGTTTTCAACTGTATTGCATAACTGAAAAGTTCTAAGTATATAATTTCAAAGTTTTAATATTTTTTAAACCTTTAAATTGTAATAATGTAACATTTATACATAATAGTATTAACCCTTATGTTATATTAACATATCATTTATGTTATTTTTTAAGTACATAAAGGTTATGCAATATAAAATAAAAGTTAAATTGTTATAACAGAAATATTTTCAACTATATTATTTTACATTTTATACTGAAAAATGTCTAATCATATAACTTAAAGGTTGTATGGAAATGTTATTCTAATATGATCTAAATGTTATACTCATATATTATAAATGTTGCAGGATAAATCAAAAATATAAAAATTTAACCTAAACACAAAAATGATGCAGATCAGGACTAACCTAACCCACGAACATCCAATTGCATGTGCAAGTGATGCACAAGAATACCACTCAATTTCTATTCACAACAAAATAATACCAATATACAAAAGGTCCAAAAAAATAAGGATAAAATTCGTCAAACCCCCTTGTGATTAGAAAATGTTGTGTTGGTTCCCTCTATGTTTTTGAAATTGCACGAGTTACACGTGTGATATCAAGAATTCGACACACACCCCTTTTCATCTAACGCCGTTATATTTTAATTTGAATTTTCCATTATACCCTTCAAATAAATAAATAAATTGAATAAATAGGGTGGCATGACTCTTTTAGTTATATTCATATTTTTCTAATTAAAAAAATAAAAATGGAAAAGAATTTAAAAAAGCTACCATCCTCTCTCTCCTTTTCAAAAATGAAAATATCGGTTTCGATGGATATATCAATGAGTTGGTCTCTTGTGAGATTGTCTCACATGCGACCAAATTCAAGTATGTCTTTTATAGGTATAAGTATGTGTTTTTCAGTTATAAGTATGTGTTTTATAAGTATATTTTTACAGGTATAAACATGAGTTTTAAAAGTATGTCTTTTACACTCATAAGTATGTCTTTTTCAGCTATAAGTATGTGATCTGGAATTCTGTCGCATGTGTGACGGTTGCACTCGAGTTTTGTTGTATATCAATACCTTGATTTTATGGAAATATCAATGAATATATCGATTTCGATGAAAATATCAGTATATATCGATTTCGGTGGAAATATCGATACATATATTTTTTCGATATCTATCGATTTATTTATGTTATTTCCCGATATTTATAGATATTTACTGATATTTTCTCGATATTTATCGATATTTTTTCAATATTCATCGATATTTCAACATATATACTGATATTTCCTTGATATTCATAAATTTTCTTATAATTTTTATCTGAGTCATTAATATTGAAATCGATATTAATTTTTACCGACATTTGGCTAATAATTATTTTTCATTTATTTATTTTATTAAAAATAAAAATATTGAAAATATTAAAGATATATCATGATGGCCCATTTTTATTTCGGTTATATGAAAAAACAAATTATCGAAAATATAACGGGATATTTGCATACTTCTCCTCTTCCTTCTATTGGCGATTTTGGATCTGCCCCGCCGCCACCACCACCACCGCCTACACCTCCTTTCTCGCCACCACATACCCACAACCAAACAACAACCCTCTCTCCATCATCAAAATTAGATGTAGCCGGCTACCATCACCATCGTTGCCACCGCCAACAATAAAAACTTTCTGAATTCCATTATTCCTATATAATGGGTGGAGGAGAAGCGGCGTATTTGAGTGGAGGAGGAACCCTAGATCGCCGGAGGCGAGAAGCGGCACACTTAGAAGCTTCTAACTCTAGAACTCAGAACCCTTATACACTTGAAGATGTTACGGCGCCTCCTGGGAGAGATGGAAACCCTAATCGCCGCCGTGAACTCGGGTACGAAACGACGCTGCTTTACCGTGTCCTCTTTGATTTGGGGCTCTTCTCCACAGATCTGATATCTCGCTACTCGATCGCCGCCCTCCACCCTCCGTTCCGATTACGACATTGACTGTCGTCTTCAATATCACCCTGCTGGTCGGAGCTCTCTGACACGAATTGTATCTGTGAAGTGGATGGTGGTGGAGAGTGTGTGGTTGTGGAGGTGGGGAGGGGAAGTTGCAGAACCGGCGCAACGTGAAGAAGGAGATCTGTGTTATTTTAAATTATTTTTTCTTTTTAATTTCTTATTTTGTTAATTAAAGGAAAATCATGAAAAAAAAAATTTGTTATGTATTTCAAATGGATTTACGTGAGAATATGGTAAACTAATGAAAATTATTGAATAAAATAAAAACAATTAGTTATTAAAGATAATTAAGGGTAATTATGGAATTATAGTATCGGTAAAATTAAAGGTAAATTGGAGGTAACTAATTTATATAATTAAAAATTAAAGGTAAATTAATAAAAATCTATTAAATAAAATTCTAAAATTTGAAAAGAAAAAAGAAGAAAAGGTAAATTAAAGAATATTAAATTACAACTTAATTATTGAAAATAGTGTTTGCTACAATTTTGACAAAAGTAATTCATAAACAAAGTTAGAGATAAAATAGTCACTTTACATCAAAAAAAATTACAAAAGACCAATCAATTTCGCACATAAGGTGCGTACACCACACTTCCGTCAATTCTAACGATTTTAGAGCATCTCCAACCAACTACTCAAAATGGACTCAAACTCAAATTTATTGAAAAATTCTCTCCAACCCAGCCTCAAATTTAGTGGCAAATTTGCCATTGTGAACAGTTGCCACTTACTGTTCACAACTCAAATTTCTTTTTTTTTTTCTTTTTGATTTCTTTTATTACTTATTTCCACATTTTTCTTATTATATTTTATGCATTGATTTTATATACTAGATATTTGATATTTGGTACATTATATAATTTATATATTTATAAGCATAACTTTATATTGTGGATTATATAATTTATTAGATATAAACACAAATTATAACTAATAGAAATATAATAAAATATCATACAATGTACGAAATATTAATGATAATCATCTTTGAGAAAAATTGTGTAATTCTGAATGTTAGTGATGACCATTATATAATTTATATTTACTTGTTATATGTAATTTAATTTCATTATGTTGTATGACTAGATTATTTACTTTAGTTTATTAATATGTATTTGTGATGAATTTTATAATATAATTTTGGTATTTTTAATAAGATTTATAGTTCATAAATATTTTTTTATAACTGAAATCGATATGATTAATTTTTTTATGAACTTAAATAAACAAATATTTGATATTAAAGAAAATTAAAAAATAAAAATTAAGAATATTGTAAGAGAATATTCTAATTTGAGTTTAAAGGGTTGGAGATGGTGACAAATTTAGTGGCAAATTTGGTGGCAAAAACAAGATTTGAGTCCAAATTTGAGTTATAGGGTTGAAGATGGTCTTAGAAATTCCATGTCGATTTCTTGATATCACACATATTAATCTTACAATTTCAAAATCATAAAGGGACCAAACGCAACATTTCTTAATCAGAGGGGGATTTGGTGCAATTTACCCAAAAAAAAAAAAAATACTCCTTCCGTCCCAGTCGAATTTGTCTACTTGCCATTTTCGTTTGTCCCAATCCAATTTGACAGTCCATAAATAACAATAAATTATATTTTTTTAATCAAAAAATAACATTTTTTAAAGTAAAAAGTATAAAAAATATTTTTAATCAAAAAGTAATCTAAAATAACAGGTTAACTGTAATTTTTTTAGATTTTTTGCCCAGTTCAAGTAGATAAATTAAAACGGGAAATAAAGACTTAACTACTACGTTTAGTATCAAAATGAAACACGTCATCCCAATCACAAAAGTTATTTAACTTCCATAAATGAGGAGAAAGAAACGTGTCAAGCTCGGAGTGATCAAGAACAACACGTGTACATCAGTGACACGTGTACATCAGTGACACGTGTACGGCAGTCTCACATTATGCTTTTCTATTTAAACAGCCTTTTTTCCACTAATAAATCTCAACATATCTGTATAATTTCAACAATTTCAAGACAAAAAAAGAAAGAAAGAAATCGAAGTGGAAATAGAGAGTGATTGAAAATGGCAACAGGTTGTATGCAATGTGGGACGAGGAGCAACCCATGCAGGTGCAAGGTGGTGGGCCCCACCGTCGGTTTCTTCGCCTTCGCCGTCACGGCCTTGGTGGAGTGGCCCATCGGAGCTCTTGTCTACTGCTTCCGCCACCAGAAGGGCCGCCGTATCATGGGCCACCCCGCCACCGTCGTTTATCCCAAAGTAAACAGATGCATTCCTATATAATTTACTACTAATTTACTTTCTGTCTTTTTTAAAATATCTCGAGATGTGTCTGAATATATATGATGTGTACTTGGGTTTCTCTCTCAAGAGTTTTAGAAGAGAGAAATTGAGCAGACATTGTTGGCTTTTTTTATGATCATGTATGTAATAAATGAACCGTCACATACTTTGTAAGAGATTTTCCAGTAATGTTTGATGAGTCACTTTCGCATTTGTGATGGATTGTAGTTCAATCGGTTAGAGCACCGCCTTGTCAAGCGGAAGCTGCGGGTTCGAGCCCCGTGAGTCCCGACGGATCAAAATCAAATAAATACATTAATTCATTTTTCCCTTTACTAGTTCATAGTAAAGGGTGTCGGGGGGCATACTTTCATTCCCAAAGCAAACCGGAGGTAGTAGGATTCATTCTCATAATAATAATAAATAAAAAAATAGGTCGAAATTTTTTTTGTGAAAATTATCGAATTCAAAAAAATAAATGTCCGATAGCACGTCGATCGGTTAATTCAATAACAAATGGGAGTTAGCACTCGATTTCGTTGGTACCATCCAATTCAATTGTTTACTTATTCAATTTCAATGAGTCAATTTGCAAGCTCAACCAAGCTATTTTGAGAGCTTTTTTTTTCATAATGTCAGTTTGATTTTGTTGCAGCAATATAATTATTTGCTCAAGTTTCAATACGTATATAGTCATGTGAAACGCGACATGATAATTCGTGGATACTAAAATACTATTCATCTTTTGATTTCTGTGACAGCTATCACTGTCGTCTTGCCCTTTATCTTTCAATTTTTGATTCTTAGTTATCTATATTTATTTCATTAAATTTTTTGTAACATGTCAAATAAAATTAAGATTTAATTAGAATTTATGAGAATTTTAATAAATAAATTCATGAAATTGAATTTAGAATCGTTTTTTCGTAATTTAAATTTAAATCGTAAAATTTATCTGGTAATAGAGTTACGAATAAAATATTATTTCAATACAATATTGTAATATTCTAAAATTAATTATTAATTATAAATATTTTATTTTACGAAGAAGATTTAATAAATCGTATAATAATCCGAGTTATTGATTAATTCTTATCCTAAGTAAATTATATATATAGTATTAATTGATTTAACGAAACTTTAATTAATGAGGTTGGACTTGATAGATAACTTTTATACAGGATCCATAAACCGTACAAAATAAAATCTCGACCCAAAGAAAATACAAATCTCGACTCAATTGATTGGTAGTCCAAAATCCGGTATGTTTCTTAGTGCGGAAAATGGGTGAGTCATCATCACCCATTGCCACCTCATCCTTTATAGGGTTCTCTCTCAATCTCATCCAAGGATGAAAATATCGGTTTCGTTAGTTATATCGATACCTTAATTTTACGGAAATATCGATTACGGAAATATCGATGAATATATCAATTTTGGTGGAAATATCGGTACATATATTTTTTCGATTATTACCGACATTTTCTCGATATTTAGCGATATTTACCGATATTTTCTCGATATTTACCGATATTTTCCCGATATTTAGTGGTATTTGCCGATATTTTCTTGATATTTACCGATATTTTCCCGATATTTAGCGATATTTATCGATATTTTCTCGATATTTACTGATAATTTTCTGATATTTAGCGATATTTGTCGATATTTTCTCGATATTTACCGATATTTTTCAAGTATTTACCGATATTATCCAATATTTACTGATATTTTACCGATATTTCTTTTATATTCATGAATTTTCCTATAAGTTTTACCTAAAGTCATCGATATCGAAATTGATACCGATATATAATTAATAATTATTGACATTACATTTATTTTTTATAAAGAAATAAAAATATCTAAAATATATCATTACACCCCGTTTTTTTTTCGATCACGTTAAAAACGAAAATACCAGGGGATATATCCGAGATATATCGGGATATTTTCTATGATCTCATCTCTCTCTCAATCTCAATTCTCTCTCTTCCTCTCTCACTGGATTTGAAACAGTTGAAAGGGCACTTCTCTCTTCCCCATCTCTCTCCCTCTTTTAGCGGCTGTGCATCGCCACTGCCGGAGAATTGGCCAACGGGTTATTTCTCTTTCCTTCCTCCTTTCCTCTCTTATTTTCTCTCTTTTTTCCTCCCTATTCCTCCGGCGGCCGCGCTGCCATGATGCGCCAGTGTTGAGTGCTCCGTCATGTCCATAAACTTCCATATGAATTGTTAAGTGTGGATTATGGGTTGACCCGTCTTACGGGTCATATGAATTGTTAAGTATGGATTATAAGTTGACCCGTCTTATAGAAAAAGATTCATGAAATGATCTTAAACAAGACTTGTTCTTATTTTTTAGTTTCGCATTTAATTTTATAAAGTTTCTCTCTCTCACACAAAATGGAAAAGGGTTTAATTTTTAGTTTCGCAGTTAATTTTATAAAGTCTCTCTCTCACACACAATTGAAAAGGGTTTATTTTTTAGTTTCGCAGCTAATTTTATAAAGTTTTGTTTATTATGTATAAATTTGAATTTCTGAAGTTCTTTTATCTTTAGAATATTATACATAAATAGTCCACCCATTAGATGATATATGTATATATATATATTCGAATGGATACTGTGTATTTATTATATTCAGAAAGAACTAACATTTCTCTTGTGCAAATTGTCATATTTATAACTGAATTTTACTGTTATATCAAAATTTTATTTATTATAAATTAAGTTAATATATATTATTTATGAACATATTAAAACCAAGTACTTATTATTAGTTAAATTCTTTTAGCCAAAGTGACATTATAAAGTTATTAAGTAGTTGGCAACCGATTTTTTTTTGTCACCTCAATAAAATTATTGAAGATATTCTATAGAAATCTAATATTGCGTATATAACTGAGAGAAAAATTATGAGGAACTTATATTTTATTGATATAAAGTCTAGTATATATAATACATTTGAAGATCTAAAAAGATAAAATGAGATACAAAAAATCTTAACAACTTTTTGGATAAATATTTCTAACTTTATCTACAAGTGAAATTTAAATTATGTGGAAAAGTATTCCTTTATAATCTAAACTTTATTTTTTAATTATGTGGGAGAATATTCTTTTATAATATAAACTTTATTTTTTTAAGTAAAATATAATTACGATGCTCCTAGATTCACATAACGTTGGATTCCCAATTCAAAACTACCATTATCAACCACCACTACCTTGAATGAGGTACAACATGCAAGCACCATGGTACAACCATCCAACTGGCATGCCCAATATATACTACTCCCTCCGTCCCTGCCATCTTTGCCTACTTTTTGTTTTTTGTTGTCTCAGCTAACTTTGCCAGCCAAAAAATGGCAACAAAAAAATTACGACCTTACCCCTCAATTTCTTTCATTTTACTTACTTTACACTCAAAAAACACACATTAATTACAAATCTGCCACTCAAAAACATTAAAATAACACATCACATCAAAATCAACAGTTTTTTCTTAGGATTCGTGCCGATCAAGGGTGGTAAAGATAAGGGGGACAGAGGTAGTACTACTCATCCAAACCATATAATATTTATTTATACAATATGTGAGTTTAAATATATTATATTTATATCAAATAATACATATATATATCCCTCATTCAAATGTCCCTGAAAAACATTATGTTATAAAGTAACACCACTCTTACATATCATGAAAACTATTTATAATTAATTGAAATTATACTCAAACTTTTCAGAGTACACTAGCAAATACGTAGCACAAAGCTCATCTTTCAACAAGTTTTAAATATAAATTACAACAAAGTTTAAGAACTATAAATCTAAAGAGTTTTAGTTAATATACTAGAGATGGCCAACATGATAAATTTTAATTACAACAAGAAAAAAATCTGCCTCATATGTACAAATCAAAACTGTGAGATATCACATGAAGAACTTCCATCATCCAAAATCTCTACCACTGGAGCATACTGCAGATGTTGATACATAATCAATTAACATCGATCAAATTCATTATAATTTTTTATATATATGTAGCCTATACATACCTCATCGTCTTCATCAAAGCTAATTCCATCAACTTCATTGTTCTGCTGAAATTTCCATCCTAAGGATTCCTCGAGCAGCGTTTTCAGCCTTCTCGACTTCAAAAATTAGATCAAAAAATCAATATCTAATTTGTTTTATTCTTCATGAAACAGTAAAATAAAGATAAGTTTCAAATGAATCCTGAAAGCCTAATGCTGAAAGGGTTTAGGCTCTAGGAGGACAAACATTCAGCATCGTTAACGAACTAGATTATGCAGTAAAAATGTGATGGGCGACTGATACAAATAGAAATTCTTTTCTTGTTAAAAATGAATACACGATAATAATTTCAAGAACATGTACCCAAGAGAGAAGGTCCCCATCAACCACTGGAGCTTCCAGCACCACTGAAAAGAAATCCTGTGATACAAAAGTTTTTAACTTGTAAGCATATCTAAGTATCAAGTTCTAATTGCAGATGAATGAGTTAATTGATTGCATCCCATCACATCACCCTGCAAAGATGGTGCAAAAAGCTATCAGAAGATAACCAAGACTCGTCCAACAATGCTGAAACTCCTTCACTTGTAGAAGCACCAGTATCCTTTTGGTCCCTTTGAAATCCAAATTTCAACTGATAATATACAACTTTAATAAACTGTGCATGAAACAATTCCATAAATCAGTGGCAAGTACATGACCAAGATAAAATGAGAAACACCATAAAGTTTCAATACTATATGATGTAAAAGGAATCAATTAAAAAGCAACGAAGCTGATGCCTTAAAACCTCATAGAAATTAGTGGCTCTAAACCTCCTTTATGCTAATCAAATGCACCGATTTATTTTACTTTGATGCTTGTTTGTTTTCAAATTGGATTCGGAAACAAATATCCTAATAAATGATGTATGTGTATGAAGAAATAACTCTGCCGTCCACCTTTAACTGCTAAGTACTATTAATGTTGGAGTTAGTGGTTGAGTGTGCACGACATGCAGAAACCAAATGCCTTTAAATACATGATGCAGTCACTGATCACATCCAACTTGAATAGGAACCTAAAGGCTAGGACATAGGTGGCATTGTTGAAAATAAGAGGAAAAGCTGGACTTATTGGTGAAGCGCAGCAAAAACTACTAAGGTTTTGCCTTTCCAGAAACTTAAAAATGCAAATTCACTTATCTGGTAAACCAAGTCAAGTATCTACTCTAAACTGAGTAGGCAAAACATTCTGATCAATAATCTATACATAAGTACAGATGTCACTTTTGTGGTCCTAAGAAACGAACTCAGTAGTAACTAGAGTGAACAATTAGAGTGGCTTATCCCTTAAAACATAATGCCGTGACGACACTTGAAGCTTACAATTTCACATTGTACAGAAAGTGGAAACAAAACATAAAGAAAGAGATGCCCCTCATTATATACCTTGGTAAATAACCGACTCCTGGAGTACAGAGGCTACAATAAGAAAGCAGAGGAAAAAATTAGTGTAAATCAAAGGAAACGAAATGAAAAGGTCAGCTCCCAGCTCTTCCATAGCCATCAATCAAGGAGGACCATTAAGCAGATCTCTTATAAAAGTTTCAAAGTCAACAGATAGAGAGACAGAACATAAAGATCATTGAAATATGCCTTTAATTTAGTAATATCCTTTAAAACAGAAATATACACAACTTTCAAAAATGCAACATAATTTTAACTGCATATAAGAAAAGCATAAAGAAGGCTCCAATATCATACATCCACATTCAAGCAGGGAACAATGTGATTTATGTTATGCTTGAGATTAGAATTTCTTAGAACAATTTAGACTAAAATCACTTTTCCTGATTATAACTTTGACTGAAACATACGTCCATTCGGATAAGGTTTGTCCATTATTGTTGATCATTATTTAAATGAAAAGTATCTAATACAACTACTTTTTTACGGGAAGTAAGCATTGTTCTCCAATAAATAAGATGATGAATTCAATGTTTGGATTGCTCTTACCGATTCTGAACAGCCAAATAAGAGACTCAATAAAAGCTTCCACTGCAGAAATGCTTCAAGAGATTGGCCCATCTGCATAATTGTAGATGACTGTATAAGCTAATTAACAAGGTAAAATAGCCTCATGACCGAACACATGTCCAAGCTTCTCATTGTTCAGATATATATATATATATATATATATATATGAAAAAGGCATGACATAAAATATCAAATAGCAGACGTCTTTATACCAGGAATGCAATGAATGCAAACTCCAGTTCTGCCAAAAGTGCATCTTCATCACCTCCATATTCTTTCATCAGTATGCTTTCTAATAGCTGAGTCTGAAATAGTGAAATACCTTTATATAAATAAGCATACTGTAAACTCTCCAAAGTGATGAGAAAGACTTTCAAATACCTTGTCAAGATTCAAACTAGTAAGATCCTCTCTGCATATTCCCTTCTGCTTGACAACCCGAGGAATTGCAGTGTAATAACAACCTGTTCTTTGTGACTTCTGTTCAGGAGTTAAAAACTTGCTGTTCTTTAACTGCTCAGTTAAGGCTTTCTCCATGGCCGTTTTAGAAAACTTTCCAACCATTTCAGATTCGTAGGCAACAGAGATTTCTCCTCCAACAGGTTCTGGAAGTGTATGTCCATAGATGTATATCATAGAAAAAGGGCAAAAACCACTTCACATTGGGTTTACTTTAAAATGACAAGACCAGCATATCAATAAAAGAGACATCTAAAAAATTACAATTAAAATTGGCAATTGGTGGCACAGGTAACCATGATGTCTTCAGGGGAGAAAAAGGTAATTCAGTTTCAAAAGCTTGCACATCTACCAAATGATTATGGACATGGCATTCAACAAAGGCTGCAAAAGATCTGATATGTTTTTTATTGGGACGTGCATGTGTAACCCCAATTTTGTTGTCAATGCATATTGAGTCTGCATGTATACACTTGGAGCTACTTGATAAATAATAGACCAATTATACCATCTACGAATTTATTTCTGAAGATAAAGCTTAGAGTTCCTCCATAAAAAATTTCAGTATGACTCTTTGGATATAACTTAGGTATTCTGAGAACCATTTGTCCACTCAACTCTTAGGCAAATTGCCATAATAGAGGCTAACAATAGCAAAGTCAATCTAAAACACGAGAAACCTAATCCAAATCATCATCTACAAGTAATATCTTATTGTCTATTGGCTACAAATAAATGATGTATGTTTTAAGCACAGAATGCTATATGAACATTTATCAAGGTAATTGCAATTGCTACAAAATTAGTATGCTTTATAATAAATTCATTCTAGCTGATGTCTTGTTCTAATAAATTACACTGTTTACCAATGCTTAGCATTTGATCCCACTCATCAGCTTCAAAACTTGACAAACCACATTACGAAATTCATAAAAAGATAGAAAGTAAAGAGAGAATCAACTTAGGCAGTTATGCTGAAACCTGTATTCCACATTCAGACATAAGGTAACAAATATGCATCGATTGAGCAATTAACAATCCTACCAAGTTTTTCAATAGTGTCCTTGGTAATATAGTTGGACAAGTTTTTCCAATCCCCATACTTATTCAATGTGTATGGTCCAAGCTGTCTATCAAATTCCAACCTTTTAACTGCATTACAGTATCTCTCTTCCTGTATAAAGCATAATAGAAACATCATGGGAAGATAAGCTTATGGACATCAATATAATTTTCCAGCCATATTTGTATTCAAAACATCACAGCATAAATTACATTTCATGAAGTCCATGAGATGTAAAAGAGAATTAATCTACTAACTAAATAGAACTTACAGATTATATTATATTTGTCTATAAACTAGTAGAAGCATATGCATCAAGATAAGGTACCTTTTAGGGCAATCCAGAACAGATCTTTTTTTATAAATGTGCTGCATCATTGGTTGTAAAACACAGCAAGACATTGACACCATATTAAAGTACAGCAGAGCCATTTCTAGAAAAGCTCAAGCAGTTTTTTAGAATGTGCATACTCCATTTAGGAAATATTAATTTGTGCAGAGAACCATTAAATTAAACAGATAAAATGGTTAGGTTACTTCGGGTAACTGACATGATTGGTTTTGCTTCTAAGAGAAATAGCTAAGAAAACACCTGTTGTATCACCTAAACATGGAAAAACGAGATTTTTCTGCATGATCAGCATGAGACTAATAGAGTAATGCAGTATGAATTGACAATAATAGAACTATGCAGTGTAAGCTTTTTAACTATAGAAAGCACTTAAAAGTCTCAGGCTTCAACAAGGAATACTGAAAACATGACAATTTGATTCTACTTTTATGTGCATATGCATCATTGTGGAAAACTAGACAGGTAGTTTCACAAAGACTCACCTCATCTTCTGGCAACTTGACTAACCGCTCTTCCTCTTGATCCCATTTTCGAACAAGCACCTGCACCCATGTTTAATTACATGGTTAGTCATGTGTCAAAGTTTTCTCCTCAGAGAATGGATATAAGATCTTCAAATCATCAACAAAAGAGAAGAATTAATAACTCAATCTGTAAGGTCAACACAAAGCAAATGAACAGAGACAAGAACATATAAAAGCTTGTCAAGAAACTATATTTGGACCATGCATCCTTATTTATCATGCTCTGGAAACATGCCATTATATATCAGAAAACTCCCCAAGTGAGGATGGAGTTGCAGCAGTTTTCACTAGATGATGTCGTCGATTCACCCACCATAACACAAAATGAGCTATGTACACTATCATTTGAATCAAGGCAAAGCAAGGAGATTTGCTTTGCCCATAAACCAGCATACTGATCATTTACACTATGCAACCCCACCAGAATTATGATAACCTTACATGAGATTTGATATGCATATCACCCAAAAATCGCCAGTCATACAGCGGAAAGCGTATAAATTAAGCGATCAGACCGAAAATTAGAGAACACATTCAGAAGAGAACTAACCTAAAAGGCATAATTCCATATTGCTACATATAAAACAAAACCCAAAACCACAATGCAGCAATTGGAAGCATCAAGCACACAATACCTGAAAAACAGAATAATGCTAAATACCTGTGACGGGTTCAAGTTAACGAAGAAACCAACAACAGGAGACAACTCCCTGCCTTCCCTGCAAAATAACATATAGAGTGCTGATCAACTCATCAATTAAGAACAACACTTAATCAATGTAATCGTATCATCATGAATGCAAAGCGAACCTGCTAGATGAGCTATAGTAGATGAAGTGAACACCAGGAGGAATCATCTTTATACCCTTAAAATTAGGACCAGATGAAAACATCTGCAAACAAGGTTCCAGTTCTAGAACTATCAACAGAGCTGACAAGCAATTTTCAGAGCTAAAAATCATAGAAACACAAACCTGGGTATCAATACCAATAAGAGTGTACTGAGGAACATCGAGAAGAAGAAGAGTGGCGCCTTGCTTCACAAATTCTAAGGCCGTCCCTGGGTCCATTGCTAGATTATCACCGATGATCGCACTTTCCAATTGAACTCGTGCCTAGGGTTTTCGAATGGCCAGAACTAAAGGCACCACACAATTTTCCTAGAGCACCACACATTTTTAGTATAAAAAATAATTTTGTATGAAAAGACTAAAATACCCTTAATGAAAATATCAACTACTAAGGGCACCACACAAATAATTAAATTTGATATGTAGTATACTAAGGGCACCACACTCCCTCTTCTTCTTCTCTTCAACCTTCTTCTCCATTAACAACACTTACGAAAATTTTTTTGGAAAATTTGAGAACAAAACTCTCACAAATTTTATCATTTTCCCCATCATTAAGTGAAGATATAATCAATGGCTAGTGAAGATTCAATCGGTACAAACAATGTAAGTGTTTGCATAAATGTAGATAGCAAAAAAGTTTCGTTTTTTTGAATTTGAAAATTCGCGCAGAAGGTATCCGTTCGGCCAACACAGACCGAACAATCTATAGGAAGTTCGGTCGTGTTGGCCGAACCTTTCAGGGCGATTTCGGCCGAGTCGGCCGAACGAGTCTGTGCGTACCGAACACACGTTCGGCAGGACCGGCCGAACATTATGAAGCACGTTCGGCAGGATTGGCCGAACATTTTGAAGCACATTCGGTCACCCTGGCCGAACAGTGGCGTTTTTTGACACATAAAAAATTTCAATTTCAATTTTTTATATTCTTATGATGTTCTTTACTCGTTTATAACAGGAACATATGCAAAACGATGATAATCGAAACCTTTCGAACCCACTTGATATTCGACAAGCAACGGATTCGGACGAAGTAGATCCTCAATATCTTGAGATTGATTTTGCTGAGGAGTTCACCACAGATGAAGTATTTGAATCTCGGACTTCGATGATGAATTGGATTAACGGCGTAGCTCATAGACACAATATGGTGATATTAGTCGTACGCTCTGACCTTGCTGGTCATCAAGGTCGTCGACCTCGGGTTGATTTGGGATGTGAAAGGGGTGGCGTGTATCGTGTACGCAATAAGGCCAAACATGTACTTGAAAAGATTGACAGTCTACAGATTGCTCAGAAGAAAAGTAGGAGAAACACAGCCACGAAGAAGTGTGGTTGTCCGTTTCTTCTAAGGGCATTTGAGTTGAACGAGAGCGGACAATGGTCTTTATCTGTCGTTTCTGGAGTTCACAATCATCCAATGGGTAGGACCTTGGTTGGGCATTCATATGCGGGCCGACTAACACCGGTTGAAGATCAATTTGTGGCCGACCTGTCAAGAAACAAGGTAGCCCCGAAGGACATATTGTCTACGTTGAAAGAGACATTCGTTGAAAATGCCTCCACCCTGAAGACGATTTATAATGCCCGTCATAAGCATAGAGTTCTTGAGCATGGCGGTCGATCTCAAATGCAATATCTCTTAGGGAAACTGGAGACACACAAGTATTATTACCTTGTGAAAAGATGTGAGAAATCTGATAGAGTCAAAGATCTTTTCTATGCCCACCCGACTAGTGTCGACTTGTTGCGTGCTTTTCCAAATGTCTTGTTGATGGATTGTACGTACAAGACCAATCGATACAAGATGCCGCTATTGGAAGTTGTTGGAATTACATCAACGGACATCACATTTTCTGTAGCATGCATCTATCTTGAAGCAGAACGTGAGGAGAATTATAGATGGGCTCTCTCGACTTTGAAAGGAGTGATGGATCAAGATTTCTTGCCACATGTCATTGTCACTGACAGGGAGTTAGCTTTGATGAATGCCATTGAAGTTGTGTTCCCTCAAGCTAGACACATGTTGTGTCGATAGCATATTAGTAAAAATATTTTTGCTAAGTGTAAGAAGGAATTTCACAAGCAAGCGAAATGGGAGTTGTTTAACTACTCGTGGAACACTTTGGTTCTTGCCGAAAATGAAGTGAAGTACAATGAGTACGTCAGGAGATTGAAGGACGACTTCCAGGACCATCCAAATGCCGTTAATTATGTCATCTCCAATTGGCTCGATCCATACAAGGAGAGATTTGTCTCAGCTTGGACGAACAACATTCGGCATTACGACAACACCACAAGTAGTCGGTACGTAAATTTATAAATATTTGTCTTGCTTTAAACAAATGCTTTATAGTGTAATTTATTGAATCGGTCACATCTTGTATATGTTTTTCACAGGGCCGAGAGTGCACATTCAAGGTTGAAAAAACAACTTGGCACTAGCCAATCTAACTTTGAAAGCTCGTGGGAAAAGATACATGGATTGTTGATCACATCCCACACCACCATCAAAGCATCATTTGAGCAATCACTACATAGAGTGCATCACCGATACAAGTCTCCAATTTTCAAGATCATTCGTGGCTTGGTGTCACACACTGCTTTACATAAGATATTTCAGGAGATGGAGGGGGTTAACACGGCCGGCGTTGATTCTTTGTTGTGTGGTTGTGTCTTGAGAAAGACATGTGGTCTTTCTTGCTCCCATGAACTTGCCGAACTCATCCGTGTGGGTGAACCTATTCCTCTTAAGAGCTTGGACAACTTTTGGAGGAAATTGGACTGTGAGCCATGCAAGCGCGAGGACGGTAATGAAGACAAAGATCTCCGTGCACGGTGGACTGAGACGGTGGTGAATGTGAGTGGAATGTTTGATGACGCCAATGAGGAGAGGAGGCTATTGCTTTTGAAGAGATTGCAAGAGATTAAAAACGTGGAAACCTCCTCATTGCTGGAGCCCGAGGTTCACACACGTCTTCGTGGTCGTCCTAGCAAGGAAAAGGCACGTTTTGAAAAGTCAACCAAACGCGAGAAAAGTTCTTTTGAATACGTTGAGTCCGTTAGGGACAGTCATTCCCCACCATTGCAACCGGTGGTCGAAAGTGGGGCTCCACTGATTAAAAGGTAAAAACAACGCGTTATTCGCCGTTCTGCACGTCAAACCCTGGATCTTCCTTTCCTAGACTTATTGCCCAACCGTTTGCGACCCTTTGTTGCCAACACGGTAAATGTGAAGGGCGATGGTCATTGCGGTTTTCGTTGCATTGCAAGTGCTCTTGGTTTGGGCGAGGATTCGTGGCCGCAGGTAAGGAATGATCTCATTCAGGAGCTTGAGAACAATCGTGACTTGTATACCAGGGTTTGGTATGGTTGCATGAACACGGTTGACGAAATCGTTAGGATGCTGAAGTGTTTCCACTCTGAGGTGTGGGACAGATCGTTCTGGTTCACTTTCCCTGAGTGTTATTATCTTGCTGCTTCTGCGTATAACGTCGCCATTGTACACATGTCACCTCAGATGACTGTACTATTTTTACTACTTAGATCACAAGTGCCGGTCAACCCACGGCTTATGTGTATGGCACTCGTTGGGGACAATCACTTCATCCGGGTAAGATCGTGTTCGTTTTCACTATCCATGTGTATACATCATCGACATTCAATACTAAGATTGTAATTACTTGAGACATGTTCTTATTTCAGGTTGAGCTCGTTGATGGTGCACCGCTTCCACCCATTATAAATATGTGGTTTGCTTGTCGGGATCCAGCTGCAGTGGGTTGGGGTGTGGTCTTCCAACAACAAATTGCTCGGTATAGCGAGATAGTTGCAAGTGAAAGCAGCTCCCACGGTGTGGATACGATTAGTTTAGACGATTAGTGATGTATTCTCAGTACATCTATTACACTTAGTCCATGTATATTAAGCAAATGTTGTAATATGTGGTTACTAAGATTTTGACTTTAATATTAAGCATATGTTGTATTAACAGGTTACTCAGTTTGTCTCATTCGGAAAAAAGTTTCGGTTCGACCACGATGGCCGAAACTCCTTCCTATCTGTCGGCCGTTGCGGCCGAAACTCCTTCCAATCAGTCGGCCGTTGCGGCCGACACTTCTTCCTATGTGTCGGCCGTTGCGGCCGAAACTCCATGAAATCAGTCGGCCAGGGCGGCCGAAAGCCATTAGCATTGTTCGGCCTTCGTGGCCAATTTTCCTATGTGTCGTGGCCGATTTCGGACGTTGTGCTTGGAGTTCGTTCGGAATTGCATATTGAGTCATGTTCTTGCATATTGACATTTGGTAGACAATAGTTTTCATTCGAAAATTTAAGTGGTTGAGAATTCGGACTTGTTAAAAACAATAGATTAACAAATTGTAACACATGTTGCTGAAAACTTCAAAAATGTCAACCAAACTGGCAACTACATATATACTACGATACTCTATCCTCTACGGGATCTACGAGGCCTGCTAGTTGATGCACGATGTTGCTCTTCGTTTTGCTGAGTGTCCTGTATGGACAACGCATCGTACGCTTGCTCGACATATGGCATCACGTACTCAAGTGAAAGGGAAGAATCAGATGCTTTCCACATGTCAAGAATAGGTGCAATATGGGCTCGAGCACTCTCGATCATCTCCCATGGCTGTGGATGCGAATGAGTATGAGAAGCACCTGCTCCAATAGACGTCCTCTCCGGGGTTTTGCACGACGGGATGTGAAACTCGGTGGAACCAGGGCATGTAATCGGGCGTGCACTCCCATGGTGGACTTGAGAGCCTTCCTCGCACCTCATCGGCCAGTACGTGACTTGTCCACATCTTCCAGTATGAACCGACAACATCAAATGCCAACTTGTACTGGTTTCCTATACTGCCACGTCTTACAGATGTTGGCATCAACGGCTGTGAGGGGATCGTCTGAACATGACCAAACTGCCTCAAAACGTGATCGGGGTGGTACGGTTCGACGACATCGAGGGATCTTATGCACCCATGGTAGAATGTAACCATACTGCGCGGAAATGCGTCCCTCACACCCGAGTATGGAGTCCAAACAACCTACAAAATTATTCAAAAAACTTCATCTGACGTTCAGCAATCGGTTAGTACAAATAAATTGAATCGGAAAAAACAAAGAGGATCTACTTACAGAGTTAGGACTACAAGCATCTAACATCTCCCTCCAAGCAATGAGGCGATCAAGAGAACTCCCTGAAGGGGCATGTTGGGCCCAACGCATTGCAAGAGGCTCCCCTTCATTGTAATTGACATTGTGGGTGGGTCGCAACATAGGAAAATACTCGTATATCCATGCCTGCAAAAACAAAGTCAGAAAATGGTGACAAATACGTGGAGTAAACAAAAAGTCAACGACTGTCAGGAAACAACAACTCCAGTACAGACAAACTTACCTCTAACAATGTCAAGTAGCCGCTAATCTGCTTCACTCCATACCGAGATGCAAGCCCCAACTGTCGATACAAGTATGCTAGTGCTGCAGTGCCCCAAGCATACTTGTGTACCCTCTTGACGTGCTCCAACAGGGGAAGAAACTGGGTGGAGACTCTACTGCCGCTCTTGTCAGTAAAAATAGTACACCCGAGCACGTACAAAAGATACGCCCTCGCAGCGTAGAGTCTCTCATCTTCATTAGGAGACGAGGCCATGGGAGAGAAGGTCTTTCGAAGCCACTCCAACCGAACTCCATAATGTCCAAGGCTTTCCTCCACCGCCTCATCCCTACTAACCCCCAACAGACGTTGAAGCACATCAGATGGCCGTTCGAGACCTGTGGCCGGTGTGACCACAGCTTTTCCCTCAATTGGAAGTCCAGTGATGCAGAAGACATCATCTAGTGTGATCGTCATCTCACCGAACGGCATATGAAAGCTATTTGTCTCCGGATGCCACCGCTCCACGAAAGCACATATTAAGGTCTTGTTGGGGTTCTTATACGAAACATTTCGGAGATCGGCAATTTTCGAACGCCTCAAAAGCCTTAGAAACTGGCCTAAGTCACCCCCTGACCTCCATGACTCTAGCTTAGTCGTGTGACATAAACACTTCATTATGCCACGTTCCTCACCGAACCATATCTTGGCGGCCACATGCGTCTTAAAACTTGGCAACAGACGATGATCGCTTGGTCCACCGGGAAAAGGTCCAGTAAGTACCTCAGACTCTTTCTCTCCCTGGGCCACCGGTTGGACCTCAACTTCCTCATTCTGGTCATGCTCAGGGGGATAATAATCTTGTTCAGTTTTAACAGGAACATTCTGTGGTAGATCCTGTGGGAGATCCTGTAGGAGATCCTCCGGGAAATTCTGTGGGAAATCTTGTGGGAGATCCTGTGGAGCCTCCTCATAAGCAAATGGCATGGGTACGGCCGCTTCTTGCGTGCCCGAACCTTCGCCACGTAGAACTTCTCGACGCCTCCTTTCCGAAGCAGTGGGTCTGTTCCTCCTCCAATATGTAATTCCTGAATTACAAAGAAGAATAATTAACACAAAAATCAAAATAAATGGAAAAGACATTTATCATCTGTTCGGCCAGATCGGCCGAGCGCGCGCATAAGTGTTCGGCCAGATCGGCCGAGCGCGCGCATAATTGTTCGGCCAGACGGGCCACGCGCGCGCCTAAAGTGTTCGGCCAGCCCAGCCGAGTAGCGAAACTCCAGCTTCGGCAAGATCGGCCGAACGACCCGAACGACCCAACATACAATCGGCCGAGGCCACCGAGCATCGCGATGCGCGTTCGGCCGAGGCGACCGACAAGCGCGCTGCGAGTTCGGCCAACCAGTGCCGCGCGGGTATGCTCCCCTACAGACTAAAAACCGCCCAAATTTGCCCGAATTCGTTCGTTTTTGCATACAATTTCAGCAAATTAAAGCATTAAACCCTAAACCCATAACAAAAGCTAATACTACATCAATTTCTACCAACATCAACTCACAAATATGCAAATTTCAAATTTGAAACAAAATTTTCAAATCAACTAACCTTTGAAGAGTATTGATCTAGTTGTTGGAGTTGGATGAGTTGGTTCCATTTTTGTCGAGCTTCGGACGAATCAACCGAAATAATGTCTTCTCCAACGGATTAATCAACCGAATTTTAGGCAATGTTCTTCCTTCTTTCTCTCCTCTCTCTCGTTTCTTTCTGCAAATGTTTTGCTTTTTTTTTTTTTTTTTTTCACTTTCATAAAATTTAGTAAGGGTATTGTTGGAAATGAATGTGGTGCCCTTAGTAAAATTTTGAACAAGTTAAATATATTGTGTGGTGTTCTTAGAATAAGTGGTGCCCTTGGAAATGGAAGTGGTGCCCTTAGTTCCTCCCTTTCGAATTTGCTCAAGAAATCTCTGGAAGACGCCCAATTTGGTGTTCACACGGCGGCGTTGCCGTTGCAGTCACTGTCACAGGCGGTGCTAACCCAGTTCTGAAATTCAGCCCAATCAGGCCCAATAAGAACACCTGAAGTTCAGCCCAATCAGGCCCAATAAGTTCACATAAACAACTAGCCCAGATCAGTAGGCCCAAAAGATCTTCACAGCAACCAATATGGGCCAAGATATTCAGTTATGGATCAACCAATATGGGCCAAGTCATAATAAGATAAAATGGGCCGGCAATTTGCATTAATAAGATTGGACACTACTGTCATTCTACCCTCCATGGGCACGTTAATATGTGCTGATGTGAAAGATATTCAGCATATCTATTAATTTTACTTTCCTTATAATCAATGAATGTCCATCGTAGACACGTTAATATGTGTTCGCTGTTGAGGTGTAAGATATACAGCATATCAATTAATTTTACTTTCATTATTATCAGTGAATGAGATCATTACATGTCAACGTTTGACATATTAGTTATAGATTTTTTATTGAAAAAATTGGCCCCATAAATTAGCCTTTTTTTCAAAAATAACAATATGAATACTTTTCTCAGTTAGATATCATTCATAAAATTACACTTCAATTTTCAATATATTTTGATAATGGTAGTTGACAGTTACATGTTAAATTTGTATGATTAAAATTACAAGAATGGACATATGCTCACCCTAAAAATTCTTGTCTAAAAATTAATCTTTGTATCTTTTTTTTTTTTAATTAGTTTGGGGGATTGTAAGGGAAAGGACAATAAAGATTAGAAAACTTGGAAATGAAGGGACAATAAAGACTATAAAACTTCTACTGCCCAACTTTGAACCAGGTTCGTCACATAATCTACACCTTGGGATACCACTTAAACTACAAAGCTTGTGGTTGAATTTTTATATTTTTGATTTCTTAAATAATTGGGTGTAACAATTTATTTTTCCACATAAATATCCTCCTCTCGCTCTATTTTTACTACAAAAAAATGCACAAAATAATAGATCAACGAAGGTGACATCTAGGGTAGTTCAAAATTGAATGAGAGTGATTTAATTGATAGCAAAGATTAATGATAATCAACTCCACACAAATCTTCAACTTGAAAATCATTTATCATGCAAAGCATTTAAAACTGAATTTTGGTTATCATAATTGTAATAATAATGTATATCTATCTGAGTAAGTCTTGTGTGAGACCGTCTCAAAAAATTCTTTTTTTATGAGGCGGATCAACCCATAACCCACACTTAGCAATTCATATGAAAGTTTGTGAATACTGATTCAATTCATGGGTAATAAGGATCCGTCTCACGAAAACTATCCGTGAGACCGTCTCACATGAGTTTTTACGTATCTATAATTGCAATTCTCGAGAATGGGACACATCAGATTTTAGAAGCATTCTCTAGCTACCTTTGGAAAATTTGAACTATGAAAAATTTTGATTAGACACACCTCTCTCTTCTACTCCGCCTCTTCATGTTCAATCACCAACAATGGACAATTTTAGTCCTCTCTCTACCTCTTCATCTTCAATCATCAATCTTTTGTCATTAACTTATGCCAGATAGGTTAATGACTGTTGCAATTCCAATGAGTAATGTTATTAAATACACATGACGTGTGATGATTGATTTGAAATATGAGATGTAATACTAAGTGTAATAAAACTTCTCACTCCTGTCTCAATGTCCTAAACATGGTTAACACAACCATTATTTAAAACGAAAGTCGTATTTGAAATAAGATAGTTTTGAAAAATTAGTTATTATTATTTGAAAAACAACAGTATTGGATTTATTAGCAAATTATAAAAAAAATATTTTTTTAATCAAGAATTCGAGATTATTCTTTTTTAACCAAAACATTTTTCTGGACCATTATATACTTAATAAAATTAACCTTGTACAAGTCTGCAGCACCATTTCACTCTGTACCAGCCTGTAGCATCATATTTCACCTTGTATCAACTTATTTCACTCTGATCAGTCCATACTAACGTAATACACCCTCGTATTATAACGAATGTGGTCCTTGCGTACCATCATATCATACAATCGTAACATTATTAATATGCAATAGTACCACCATATTACACCTCATGTACCATCATTAATATAGTATGTACCATCATATTACACCTCAAATGTTAGAAGGTTGTAGTTCGGTAAAAATCAATTTTCTTGGCTAAAAAGGAATAAAATTTAATGACTAGACAAAAAAGATTTAGAGTTATAAATATTTAAAATTCAAATAAAAATAATGTTTTTAGAAGAATGGCTGATTGTTTTACACAAATTCGAAAAATCAAAACATTTAATTCTAAACTAAATAGTAGGGGAAATTGCAAATTTAGGACGGTAACTTCTGGTCATTCATCATTTAAAGACATTTTTTTTCGAACATTGGAATTAAGACACTATCTTTAAAAAATGATCAATTTGAGGATTAAAAAAAGTCCTAATCAAAACAAATTGGGCTAATTGCATGTGATTTGCAGCTCTGCGCCTCAAATGCAGCTTCTTGCTGATGTGGCGCAATTTAAAATGCCACATAACTAATATGTCACATCATTAAAAAAATCTGAAATTAATATTTTTAATATATTATTATTTAGTGATAATAATATAATTAATCAAACTATTTATAATAAATTATTAAAAATTCAAAAATTTACTTTTAAAAATATGAAAATATTTCTATAACTTTAAATACTTTCTTTAAAAATCTAAAATTACTTATAAAATCTTAAGAATTATTTTAAAAATATTATAGTTTACTAATATGAATTTTCTATATTATAATTCATATTATAAATCTTAAAAAATATAATAATTTTTAATTTCAAAACTCTAAAAAATTGTCTTACAATTATAATTATTTTTGTATAAATCGAAAATTATATCTACAATCATAAAATAATTGTTTTGGATTATATTATTTAATATAAATAATATTAATTAGATAATTATGAGAAACTTGAAACACCATAATTTGTTTTTTAAAAAAATTCAGAAATTTCTTATGCTATTACTTTTTACAAATTCAAGAAAATTATTTCTAAATAATAATTTTAAAATAATAATATAAATGAAATATTTAAAAAATTAAAAAAATTCTTAAATGTACTTTTGAAATTCAAAAAATTATCTTAAAAGTTATATTTCTAAAATCTTAAAAAAGTAGTTTTAAAACATATATATTATCTAGTATCAATAATTATTAGTTATAAATCAAATAAAATCAATGAATTTGTTGTTAAAATCGTATACCACAATATTTAAAACTATTAAATAAATATCATATTAAAAAAATAAAAAGAAATGAATACATGATTCATCATCTTCCTCCTCGTGTAGATGTGCTGCCCAACACCACCACGACGGTCTTCGTATCTCCATCTTCTTCACCGGCGAGAGGTGCCCCTCTTTTCCTCCACACAATCTTCAATCCCCTTCTTTCCCGACCAAACACCACTTCATTCCGTCGCCATGCAACTTCCGATGAGCTTTTGGGGATGAAATTTTGGGGGCTAGCTATATATGTATGAATGAATGAGAGTACGATTGAACTTTGGGGGAATTGAGATTAGGGTTCATTTTAATTTAAAGTTTCTTTTGAGTTTTTTTTTTTATTCTTATTAAAATATTATTTTATTTGATGACATGGAATTTCATATTTTATTTAATGTAGTAATAGAATGTCCATATCAGCAATAGGCCCGATTTAAGACAGCCACATGCAAATCTCGTGTCAATTAGCCCGAATTTTTTTGATTCGGAATTTTTCCTCAAATCGATCGTTTTGAAGAGATAGTGTCCTAATTCCAAGGCCCGAAAAGTTACTGTCCTCAATTGATGAATGTCCATAAGTTACGGTCCTCGATTTGTAATTTTCCCCTAAATAGTATGATCTAGTAGTTTATGAAATGAATATGGTCAAATATTTTCAAATGTTACCATAATATTGTTTTAAGTTCTAGTCTTGCCATGCATGAGTTTTTCTTAAAATTCAAAATGAAATTGAAAAGTTGAAATATTAAAGTGCTTCATATTAGATTATAGTCAAAGATTAGGCGTTGTAATTTGATGAAAGATGAGCTTTGAGTACAATTTCAATTTCAGATGATTTTCATGATATGTAAGAGTGGTGTTGCTTAATGAGGGATATTAATGTATTATTTGATACAAATATATTAATATATGTAAACTCCAATATCTAATAAAACATTAAATGATTTGCATGTTAATTATTACTACCTCCGTCCCAAAATAAATGACGTTTTAGCCTTTTGCACATATATTAAGAAATGTGATAAAAAGTCCAATGTACCCCTATTTAAGTTTAATTAATGAGGATCTTTTATCTCTTTAATACATTTAATTTGAGATGAGTAAATAGGGGCATATTTGGTATATTGTATGTAAATATGCTTTGAAATACGAAAACGACAATTATTTTGGAACAAATTTTAGTTGCTAAAACGTCATTTATTTTGGGACGGAGGTAGTAGTAAATAGGAACAATATAATTATGCATCTCTATTGTGGTGTGTGAAGCCATTGAATGCATCATTCATCATCTGGTTCATTGGTCCTGCATGAATGCTGCTGGTGTATATCATGGGATATGGATGGTTGTACCATGGTGCTTGCATGTTGTACCTCATTGCAGGTAAGGGTGGTTGATAATGGTGGTCATGAATTGGGAATCCAATGTATGAATTTTCAAGCCTGTGTGCAGGAGCATAGTCTTCTGGTGCACCCCTTTTGTGATTTATAGTATCTTCATCTTCATTCAAACCCAAAAGCTCTTCGTCTACGAGTTGCATTTCGCCAATCTCATCGTTGCTTGGAAAGCCTTCATCATCGTCGAGCCAAAGCTCTGCGTGTTTACCCGATTTAACTAGTTTCTTGATCAGCATCGTGCAATCGACATTACCCGAGACGATAACCTTGTCCTCCTCCATTTCGATTTTCACTTCGTAGACACCTTGAGTGTTGAGACAAATTAAACACGTTACAACCATTGGCCTTGCTGATATAAATTGCTAAGTGTTGGTTATGGGTTGACACGAAAAAAGATCCGTGAGACGGTCTCACATTGGACCTACTTTTAAAACTTATGTTACTATTGTATTTTTCTATGAATATATTCAAATATGCTCAACTGTTACCAGCTGGTAAAATGTAATTATATAGTTACAAGATGGTTAATTTACTTTTAAAAACTTAAAAAAAAACTATGAAAACACAAATGAGATGGTTTTATGGATATAATTATTCGGTAAAAAGATCATAAATACTAACACACAAATCAAACTCATTTTTTACAAATTCATTAGTGAGTTATGAGTTGGGATGTGAGCTGTAAGTTGACTCGTATCACATAATTAAATGACGTCTTATAATAATTAAGTACAGAGTTGGGGAAGATATACCTTCAATTTTTCTGAGAAGTTTTTTCACTTTGTGCAGGCAACCTTCACAATGAATGTGGACCTTAAGTACATGTGTCTATGGAATAAACACCATATACATCAGAATTATAATGAAAAATAATTGAATGAATTGGATATATAAATGAAATTGAATGCTTAATATTGACCTTAATCTGCACAAACTTGTAGTCTATCTCCTCATCTTCACCCATTTTTCACTTTGGTTGGCTTTTTTCCTCACTTGTGATATTATTGAGAATGATTGAAATATGTTTTTCTCTAACTCATCTTATCCCCTTTTTAAGTCCTTTTGCCTGAAATCTTTTTGGTAATAAGTTTAGTAGTACAGATTGTGGAAACTAATGTATCATGCAAAATATGTTTCATCAAGTACAAGCATGGATATAAGTGTGTGTATATATATATATACTCATATATATATATATATATGTCTGTAGAATACTGCAGAAACTAATATATATTATTTTATTTTATTTTCATATAATTAGTGTGATTAAAGAGATGGTATCAATTTGTAAATACATATCAAAACTTACATCATAAAAATAAAAATAAAAACAAAATTTATGTCATGTAATATATATATATATATATGGCAAAATCTTATATGTCCCTATGGCACACAGGCGCAAAGATTTATGTGTTATATACATGTTCTTCAAGTTATATATATACTTTACAGGTGTTATCTTTCTTGGTATTATACATATAATCTACAGGTATCATATGTATATGAGAGTATACATGAGATACCTTAAGAGTATACACATGATACCTATAGAGTATATATTTAACATCATATGATGATTAATTTGGGGGCACCATACCCCCGGGACACACAAGTGTCACTCTATATATATATATGATTATATCTTGGGAAGAGACAAGAGGGCAAAGAAGACCTAGTATTCATAAAATAAATTGATATAAGTGATTCATTATAGGGATAAAAGCGTTTTCTCATTCGAATTATCTGTAATTTGACATCTTTTTTATAAATTTTGAAATGTTCTATTTTGTTGTATAAATTTTAAAACAAATATATATATTCGTATATAATATAAAATACATCAAATTTAAAGATCGAATATTATTGTATTGCCTCATTTTACTGAAGTAGAATACAATGTTATTACTTGGATGATGTAAGCGTATTAATCATAAATGTATTAGTGCATTAATTACGTATTACCTTAATTTTTTTTATTAAATAAAGGTATTAGTTGTATGAAATAGAAATATTACTTGTATTTACGAGAAGTTATTACCTCATTTTACTAAAATATAAAGTAAGTGCGTTACTTTTATCACATGAAAACATTAACCATATAATGTAAAAGTACGGGATAAAATCACATTTGGTCCCATAACTATTGTCTTTTTCACAATTAGTCCCACAACTATTTGTTTTTTTAATTTGGTCCCATAATTTAAATAATTGCTCTATTTTGATCCCAATATCGTCAAAATTTTCAAATTTGGCCAGAAAATAGTCATATGACATCCAATTTGAGGGTTTCCGATGAAAAATAATGACATGACATGAGATGTGATGATTATTGTTTTGGTCCAAACATTAAAACAAATTCTAAAATGATCATGTGAAATTTTAATCATGTCGGTATATTAATATATTAGAGGTTATTCAATTACATTTAAATAAACTATAATTTGTACTATTATTTGTAATGTCATTTACTTATATGAAGTAACAAGATTAGCATTATTACTTTCATTATTATCATGATTTAAATCAATATTACTCCTTTCACTTAAAACTTAATTTTATATAATGTTTTTCTAATATTATAAATTACAACTTAAAAAATGATAGAAATATAAAATTAAATTACATTTATATTATATATATATATATGCGTATTGAAATAATTGGAAGATGATCTTATTAAGCTTTCAATTTATACATGTTGATTATATTATTAGAAGATCGTTTCTATTACCATAATAAAAAACATAGTGCACATCTCAGGCACACGGGTGAATTACTTGTTAATATTTTAAATTATGTTAGAAATTAGATATCACATAAGACATGACAATTTTCTGGTCAAATTTGAAATTTTCAGGGACATTGGGACCAAAATCGAGCAATTATTCAAGTTACGGGACTAAATTAAAAAAGTAAATAGTTGTGGGACCAATTATGGAAAAGACTATAGTTATGGGACCAAATGTAATTTTATCCCTAAAAGTACTGATGCATTTCCTTAAAAGTATTTTCTTATTTTATTTAAAATTTGATTTTATTATTTATTAAAATATTTTAGTGTATTACATAAAAGTATTAGTTGTACTACAAAACAAAAGAAAAGAAATTGGCTCGTTTTACCGAAATATAACGTAACAAGGGTAATATTACTCATTATCGCTAGCATAACAAAAATGCACAATTAAAATTTATTACCTATATAACTGAATGTAATATATAATTGACTGAATACGAAAATACATATATTCATGGTGGTGTGGGCATGAACAACTTGACGACTGAAGAATCGTGGAAGTGGATCGATTCAAATAGAATTATATGGATCCTAAGTTCATGCACCAATTACATAAAAAGAATTAAAAATAAAATAGCGGTACTTCTCAACAACTTAAATATCTGATGGTGGCTACATCTTTTAAAAAGTATAAAACTTGATTCTTTTCTATCAATTATATATTTAGAAAAGGAACTATTAATAGAATTATCAAATGTAGTATTTTCTCCGTCCCAACTCAACTTGTCTATTTGCTAGTTTGTCCCAACTGAACTTGTCAGCCCATAAATGGAAACAAAAGTTAAATATTAATATCCCCATATTTCAATTACTTTTTCTTGGTTGGGTTACAACTTAATCAGATAAAAAAATATTCAAATTTAAAACTTTACTCAATGTTGAGAGATTTATCTGCTGTAAAAAACTAAGTACACGAATAATACAAAATTTCAAAAATACCCTAAAATTCAAAGAGTGAATACTGTTCATTTTATGCGATACGAACCAACCCACAACTCAAACTTCACAATTCACATATAAATTTATAAAAATTAGTTTGATTAGTGGGTAAAAATGGTAGGGTCTCACGGTACTATCCATAAGATCGTCTCAAACAAGTTTTGATGAATCTGAAACGTCGAAACTAGAATGAATATAATAATCATCCATTTTCATCATGAAGGAAAAAAATAAAAAAACTGTAATCACAAATAACAGTACACCACCTTTCATATATTATCTAAAGATCTATGTTTTGAAGTTCAACCTTGCAAATAATTAATAACATAGAAAGTGAAATTAACATCTGAAGGGGTTGACCTAATATGAAATTATGATCATATTATAATACTATTAATATAATATTTGAGCAAACATTGATCTTATTAAAAGTGTAAATCAATCTTTCTTGGAAAGCAGAGGTGAAAGAGAGGGGCAGTCGTCAAATCACCAAAACAAATGTGGTAAAATGAAGATTCAAAAATGAAGACATAATTTACTTTTAAGTTGTGGTAATGGAATTAGATTCTTGTAGCCTTATTATACCCACCCCAATATAGATGGAATTAAAGTCATTCACTTTTACATGAAAATAAATCATGTATCGAACTCGGGAAAAACTCATTTTTGTCCTCTCCAAAGCTATTGTCCATCTTTAATTCTGTAAAAATGCATTTTTTTTTTATTTAGTCCTGTAATTGAAAAATTCGTCCAATTTTGATCCTACTTTTTTCAATTTTTGGTTCGGTAATTGAAAAATTCGTCAAATTGATCATTTTTTTCATTGGATTTTTATTTTCTGAATATAGAGCGTAGCGCACTCGCAGGAATATAGTCGGAAAATCGAAAATTAGGCTAAAAATGGACCAAAATTGCATGAAATTGTCTTGTTACAGAACCAAAATTGAAATTGAAATACATTGTTGCAGGACTATAATGGACAATGACTTCGTTGGGATAGGACGAAAAATGAGTTTTTCCCATAAAAACTGACATAACACTATTTTACTTGACATAACACAAATATACAACTCAATTTATATTTTGTAAGTTATAAGTTTTGGACTGACTTATAACACAACATTAGATTTTGAGACTGTCAAAATATTCATATTCAAGAATTAAAGTACATATATAAAAGCTCTTTATAGTTTGTATGAGCCTTATAATTATTTTGTTATGTATAATCACTTTTTGGTTGGGACAAATTTAGAGTAACCGGCCAATTGCTTAATATTAATGATTGAGAAAATTACTAAAATTAACAAGAAAGAAAAAGGAAAAAAAAAAACAAATTGGATATGTAACTTAAGTAGAACGAGTCCTATGTTTAAAATGATTAAAAAATTAATTAATTATTTATCACAAAAACTCATATGAGATTACGTAAAACGGAGCCTTGAGAGTGTTATATGAGATCGAGTTAACCATATATAGATGGGTTGACTCACTTTTATATATTGATATATATTCATATAAATTTCAGTTTACATAATTTACTATAACCGTAACACATAAAACTTATTCATGATATATTATGAAATGGTTAAGAATAATATATTAAAATAATTTGGAACATTGCTTTGGCATAAGCTATACAATACACCATATGTGCTTTAATGCTAAAAGGGTAACTTTAACACAAAAGTTTTCAATCACAAAAGTTTCGCGGAATAAAGTGCATGCCATTGAAATTAAATGTCTCATTTTGAATGGGTAAAACCTAACCAGAGTTGAAATTGTTAAGAAAAACACCAATTGATCTCAACTCTTAAGAAACTGCACCACCACTTCTTGAAGCTTGCAAAGAAACTCAAAGAAAACTAAACAAAACAAGCACTCAAAGGATTTACGTGGTTCGGCTTTAATGCCTACATCCACGGGAACGAACGGGGAGGGAAGATTTATTCAAAACGAAAGGAAAAACAATACAACACTCTCTGCAAACTTGCAGCTCAAACTCTCAAACAGAATGAACACTCTCTCTTCTCACAAGAATATCTCTCAAAGCTATCTATGCCAATCTAATCTAAACACATCCCTTTATAGCCATATATATAGGCTTTACAATGCACTTGAAATCAGATCGAACGGATAAGAATTGAGCTCTGTAGAAGATCTTGAAGATCGCTGCTTCAACACTCTATTTTCCTTTTCCAGCAAATCCCAACCGAATTAACTGCTTCCAAGCCACGTGTCAGCATCTTATTTGCTCGCAAGAATCAGCCACATAAGCAAAGCTCAAACACGCTTCCATAAGTAAAAACCCGACTTTTAGTAGAGATAAGGAAATGCAACTTTAGTTCAAAAAATAAACGCGCCTTTATAAGTAAGAAACGCGCTTTCAGTCTTTCACAACGCTTTGAATAGTCCAACCCTCCACAACGCTTAATTTATAAGCGTTGTCTTTCTGTCTTAACAAAAATCTATGATTTTATGTGAGCTTAATGATCACCTCACATTTCCAGGTTTCAGCCATACACTTCACAGAAATATAGATGGTAATATTTACGCCATCTTCAATGATGTATACACTTTTTAAAAGTAAATTTTACATGTAAAAATCGTCATTGATCTTCAATGCATGGTTTGAATATATATTGCATAGGTAAAATGTTACTTGATTCTTGTGTCATTACGTCATTAATGTACATAATACCATTAGTTTTGAAATTTTATCCATGAAATGTTTTGGTAACTCATGCTTTTACCGTCATGGTACTAAATGTGAAAATTATTTTAAATCTTCGATTACTACGATCAAAATATGAAATGGTGTGGAAAAACATAACAAGAAAATTGTAAATTGAAGGCAAAAGATTTTGCCTCAAATCAACATAAAAAATCTTAGCCAAAACAATTTAGTGGAAAAAAAAAATCTTACTGCAAATGTTGCCACTATAAGACCTTCATTAATTGACTTATATGGCAAAACGAAGATATTGCAGTAAGCTTCTAGTATTTGCGATAACATTTTTTGTAATTTCTTTTAATAAAAATAGACAAATGTAGTCACAAAAAGCAATGTATAACGACTTATTTGCGACAACATTGTTGTCGCTAATACATTTGCAACAACATTGTTGTCGCAAAACAAACTATTTACGAGAAGGCTTTTGTGAGAATAATTTAGCGACAACATGTGTCGTAAATTGTACTTGCGACAATTATTGAGGTTTTTGCGACAACATTTTGTTGTCGCAAATACTCATTTTTCTTGTAGTGATGTACTAATTGCGCTAAAGATAAGTCAAATTAATCTTATAATTAATAATTTATTTAGGAACAAATATTATTCTTGTCACTAAGATCTCACGGGTATTCTCCCTTTTTCTTATAGTGAAATGTCAAAACTAAATAATGATGGTATATTAGATTAAATGATGATTGATCTTAGGATTGATCACTTGAAACTAATATAGAAAAACCATATGTATATTTAATAAATGAAAACCCTAATTTAGGAAGAAGTCTACCAACTTTAAACTTGATCAGAGAAATACACGAAGCTAATGGACCAACCGCAACTCAATAAACCAATTGTCATGTCTAGGCAAAATATTTTGTCCATGCAACCGGGTCGACCCACCCCACACGCCTCTAATGCGTGTTTTCACGCGTCTCAATGCGCTCTCACGCGCCCCCACGCGTCTAGTGGTCTGGTGGGTGCGCTCAAACCTACCAAGATTCGCTCCATGCAGTCATAGTCTCATGTGTATACTAACATAACGTGAGGGTCACTCTAACATAACATGAAGATATGATTAACATTGTTTTTTTACCTTCATGTTATGTTAATGTTATTTTCATGTTATGTTAGTGTTACCTTCATGTTATATTAGTGTTACCTTCGTGTTATTTTAGTTCAGTGGTTTTAAACTAAGGGTATCAAATTTGAAGATGGGTCACATTAATATAACGCGAAGGTAACTCTAACATAACACGAAGATAACACTAACATAACGTAAAGATAACGACCAAAATACGTAAAAAAAGTAAAGAGGCATGGACTGTACGGATCAGCACAACCCGCCCGCGGTCCAATTGGATCCGTGCAAACTGGTGGAGTAACTCATTGTCTATTATTATTATGACTTCAAGGTTGGATATGGCCAATCATTGTGAGTTTAACATCGAAAATTGAACTCTATTTCCAAGTATTAAAGAAATATTTTGTGAGATATCAATGGTTTGATTTCGTTTTTTTTTTTTTTTTTGTATTATTAGTTTTAGGATATTTTTCGTACTAATAAAATCCTCTATTTTACGTTGATGTTTATAATTCTTGTGTATATATCGTAATCTTCGATTTTTTGTAATTCATTCAATCAATTTATATATTATCACACCAATCATATCGTATTAACATTGAAATTTGAAATAATTAAACATTTCATATATATCACCGGAAAAGAGTCGTATTAAATTTTAAAAAATTTCATCCTTCAGAAAAATAAAAAAAATATTTATTCAAATTTCAAAGGCAAAAAATTTTATGCATCCGAGGCACCTACCCGTATCGACCAATCATTTTTATTTTATTTTATATTTTTACAAACAAATCGTTTTATTTTCATCTTTTTTTAATCCTTTCTCTCTATTTCTTCTCGTTCTTTTTTCTTCTCAATCTATACTTTTATGAGTATTAGTTGTTCAACGAAAAGTATTAGTTGCTTCCTCTTAAGGTAGCCCCTAAGGTATCAGCTATATATCTTATTTTATGCTCTTAACATTTTATTTTTTTTACCCTCAATTTATCCTTATGAAAGTTAGATGCAAGACATGTATTGTGCATTTCATAAAAGGCAAAAACTTTTATGCACCGGTTGCACGGATCTAGGATCCGTGCGCAACCGGGTCGACCCATTCACGCACCCAAAATGCTCTTTCACGCGCCTCCACGCGCCTGCACGCGCTCCCACGCGCCTGAACACTTGCGCTGAAACTCACCCAAAATTCGCTTCAATAGACCAATCTTTGTGTTATGTTAAACATACATTATGTAGTTAGGTCTAACTATATACAAAGGTATGTCTAACATATATAAATGTATGTCTAACTATATACAAAGGTATGTCTAAGTATACATAAAGGTATGTCTAACATATATAAAGGTATGTCTAACTATATACAAAGGTATGTCTAAGTATACATAAAGGTATGTCTAACACAATGTAAAGGTATGTCTAACATAACGTAGTGGTATGTGCCAAAATTCAAAAATCAAGCCCAAAAAAGACAAGGTATGAAATCTGGGCAGTATGGTATGTTTAACATAGCTTAAAGGTATGTTTTACATAACGTAAAGGTATGTCTAACATAACCTATTGGTATGTGAATTTTTTCAAAAATCATGCGCGAAAAGAAATAAAAAAAGAGGTGGTCCCCCCTGACCCGGATCCAACCCGGGTGCAAATATCTAAGATTCATGCACCTGATTCACAAGAGACTTACTCTTCATAAAAAAAGTTGATAGAAAAATAGTTTATATTGCACTTCGAAAAATGAGTTGGTCTCATGTGCACTTGGTGCACATGCAAGCAATCTAAATCAGGTTTGGGTCAATCCAGATTCGCGTTTTTTAATTTATTTTTTCGCTTTAGGTTTGGAGACTCTTATGTTATATGTATGCGACCTTTATGTCATATAACTTTTATGTACAAATGAGGCAACCTATACATACTCTAACTTAGAAAAAAAAATGAAGAATTTTAGTAAAATTTGTACATAGATACATTTATGTGATATTGGAGGGGAAATTTCATTTTTGGTCGATTTAAAATCGCACTGTCCAATTTTAGTCCATCATACTAGCGAATTTCGAGTTTTAGTCCAATTAAGCCGAAAATCGTCACTATTTGATCAAATTTTCGCCGGAAAACCACTGTTGCCCCCAATTGTTACCGGATCACACGTGGATTGCTATTGACCAATGAAAATTATCCCCGTCATATATATAATATATGTTTAATTAAATATTTGATTATTTAAGAAAAAAAATGTAAAATGTACTTTTTAAATGTAAAATGTAAAATGCAGAATGAAAAAATTGTATTCTAAAATCTAAAACCTAAAATTGAATAAAGGGAATACCAATTCCCAAATCCAAAATCGAAATCGAAACCCAAAGCCCTAAAATTAGAATCAAGAAGTAGATCGATAGAAAGACTTCAATCGCCGGTGACCTTCTTCTAAGAATGGCTCCCCGAAGGCGCAGGGAAGTCTCGAAGGAGCGAACACAGGAAGGCCCAACTCCAAACGATCCTCCCCGATGAAATCAAAACGGGCGAAAGCCCTAACTCATGAAAAATCCCCAAAACCCGTCGAAGCCCTAAATCCAGAAGAAACCCTAAATCGACCAGAAACGAAAGAGGGTGAGCAGGAAAAGAGGTGCTCCAGTCCGAGCCTGGAAGAAATCCCTCCACCATATGGTGATGCGCTAGAGAAATTGAACAAATTGGAGCATGCGAGACTGCGGGAAGAAATAAAGAACGAAAAGGCGATGAAAGGTGAGTCAAAATTTCTTCCTATCTATTTTAGGGTTTCATGTTTCATGGACTATGTTTTGGAGTATATATATGAAAATTTAGTTAATTTTTAATTGTTGGTTGTTGGGTGAAAGGTGTAGCATTGAAAGTTGCACATACTTGCTTTTTTATTCACTTTTTTTGTGTGGTCCATACCTGTTTGGATGCTTTTTTTGTGTGGTCCATATAGAATAGAATATTCACTGTTTTGTTTGGTTATGTAGTGATATGTGTGCCTTTTTCTTGTTTTTTGTTTTTTACTTGTATACAGTTGGCATAGAAGATGTTTTGACTGTGGTACTTCATTGGGGGTGAATTTGTACATTTACCCGAGGCTGAGTATGTTGGGGGTGATAAAATTGAATTGAAGAATGTGGAACCCTGTACTTTGACTTTGATGACATTGACTGAATTTGGCTTAATGAGAAAGGCAGGGGGAGAATTATTCTATAGGTTTTACACAGTCTGCAACATGAAGTTTAAATTGATAAGTAGTGATGAAGAGCTTCTTAATTTGCTGAAGAAAATCTGGAAAATGGGACTGTTCATATATATTTAGAGCCTGATGTGTTAGACATGTTGGAAACAGAATGCAGTCCTGTAGATGAAAATTAACACTGTGAAACTGAATGTGAAGAATCTGAATTTGTAATTGGTGATAATGGTAGTGATAGGGAAACTGAGCATGAATTGTCTGATGACTGTGAACCTGAACTACATGAAGTTTATGTTGAGAAAGATGTTGTTCCTGACAGTGAGGTTAGTGATGAGAGTGATGATGATTTAGTAGATGCTGATGCTGTGGGCTTTGATGAAAACAGAGTGTCTGATGAGGAGAATATGGAAGAAAGATACCCCATATACAATCCCAAAACTCAATGGAACCCCACCTTCCAACTAGGAATACTATTTAGTTCTAAGCAAGAGTTTAAGAAAACAATACAATCTCATGCAATAATGACAAAAAGAAACCTGAAAACAATGAGGAATAATAAGGAGAGGGTGTATGTAAACTGCAATGAACAGAACTATCCATGGAAAATACATTTAAAAAAACTTCAAGATGTTGAAACTTGGCAAATAAATTTATACCAATCTATCCATCAGTGTGCACCTACTCATGAGGTGAAAAATATGAAAGCAAAATGGCTAGGTGAAAGGTTCCTGCAAAGATTTCAATCTGACCCAAGTAGGAAACTCAAGTCATTTAGAATGGATGTGATTAAGGATTTGAGGTGCAATATTTCTAGGCAACAGTCATTTAGGGCAAAAAAGAGGGCTTTGGAACTGTTACACGGAAACCCTGATGATCAATATTTGAAATTAGTGGTCTTATGTGGATGAGCTTAAGAGAACCAATCTGGGTTCAACAATTCTCCTAGGGACAAATGATAAAAAAAAAAAGGTTTTCTCATCTTTATATATGCTTTGATGCTTTGAGAAGGGGGTATTTGGGAGGTTGCAGGCCTTTGTTGGGGATTGATGGATGTTAGCTGAAGGGTAGTGCAGGGGGTGTTTTGCTAAGTGATGTTGGGGTTGACCCCAATAACAACTTATATCCTGTGGCTTATGCAGTTGTAAAACAGGAAAATTTTCAAACATGGGAGTGATTTTTGACATGCTTGAAAAAAGATCTTGAGATCACTAATACAGAAGCATTTACTTTGGTTTCTGATAAACAAAAAGGTTTGATCAAGGCTGTTGGAAGTGTATTTTTGGGGCAGAGTATAGGGTGTGTGTCAGACATATGCATAATAACATGAAGACAACAGGGTTTAGGGGCATGATGTATAAAAATTTGATGTGGAATTGTGCCTAAGCCACAACACCTGGTGAGTTTAGAGAGTGTATGAGGAAATTGAAGGATCACAGTGAACCCTTCTGGGAGTGGTTTAATGACAAACCCCCAAGTCAATGGAGTAAGGCCTTTTTCAGAGAGAATGCAAGGTGTGACATGCTATTAAATAATGTGTCTGAGTCTTTCAATAGTTGTATACTAGAGGCAAGAGATAAGCCAATCATTACCTTGGTTGAGTGGATAAGGGTTTACATAATGATGAGGCTGCAGAAGAATAGAGAAAGGGCACTTGCAAAATGGGTTGGGAAATTGTGTCCAAAATACAGACTATGTTCGGTAGGTACAAGGGGTGTGTGGGTGATTTCATACCCATAAAGTGTCATGAAAAGCATTATGAGGTGTCATGTTATGATGGTACACAGTATGCTGTTGATTTGGAGAAGTGGCAGTGCACTTGCAGGGTTTGGCAACTCACTGGAATACCTTGCAAGCATGCTACATGTGCAATCCTAAGTATGGGTGGGAATGTGGATGACTTTGTTGATAGATACTACTTTGCTGAGACATACATCAAAGTGTATCAACATGCAATCCTAGGTGTAAGTTATGAAAAGTTGTGGGGGGATTCAAACTATATTCCACCATTACCCCCACACTTTGCTAAGCCTTCTAAGGGAAGACCAGTGAGACTAAGGAGGAGGGAAGCTGATGAACCATCTCAGAGTGGGAAAAAGAGAAAAGGAGACCAGCTTAGTCATACAAGGTTGAGCAGAATAAGGAAGAAAAGAGGGAATAAGGTGCTCGTATTTTAATTGTATTGAAACTACTTATACTTTGTTTTTTTTATCTTGAAACTAACTTATATTTGTCTCCATTTATCTTCACAGTCCAAGGCACTGAAAATGTGAACAACAGAGAAGAGGCAACAGTCCAAGATGATCCAATTGCAACAGAACCAATGCAGTCTAATATTGTAAGTCATTACACACAATCACAACTAAATTTGCACTTCCATGTTTTCTCACAATACCTTTGTGTTTGACTCTCCCACCAAGTGCAGATCCTATGGATGAACAACATGTGGATGAAGAGATGACAGATATTGAGAATAATATTGAGGATTTTCTGATGAATCAAGAAGCTCCCATTCCAGGACCTTCAATGTATGACCAACTTTCACAATCTTTGAGTCAAAGGTCCAGTGCACATGAGGAAATCAACATTTCCCAAATGAGCCAACCACCATTCACATCACAAGAACTACCTGCAGGGCCTTCCAATCCACATCCAAAGCCCTCAAGAGTGAACATTAGAGCCCCTGCTCAAAGCATCTTGGATTAATCCAAATGATGTGCAACCTGAGAAAGAAAAAAGGCTGGTGGAGATCAATGGAATTAAGTACATGGACTTGTCAATGCAACCTGAGGAGAAGTAGTTTTAATTAAGTAGATGGATCTTGCCTTCAATGGCCAAAACTGATATTTTGTCTTATTGTCTTAGTTTACATTTTGGGTACATATTATGGATGTTTTTTTATGTATCTAATGTCTTGTGGTATCTGGTGAACAAACATGTTGGTGTTGGATGTTTTTGGCAAAGTTTCAATGGCACTGAATGAATTTTATATGTTATTGAATTTGTATGTCACATCCTTCTGTTATACTGCCCAATTTCGGGTTTCATCTTGCTAGTTATTTGTGAAATTTGCAAAAAAAAATCTACAAAACAGAGTTTTCTTCAAAATGCCCTAAGCAAGGTCTTACATATCCATAAGTGTACAACCAAACTAACAAAAACATCCAACAAACTAATACAATTCAATTTGCAATAAACCAAAAAACAACAAGAACAAACTGAAGAACTATGAATTGCATCCTCATCCTTCTGCACTTGTTCTTCCACATCTTCTTGTCTTCTCTAAGAGTCTTGTTTTGGTTAACCATACTCCGAACATCTTCTTTTAAAAGCTTTATATCTCGTTTGAGATCTTTCATTTCTGTTTTCAATATCTCGTACGCTTCTCTCAAATTTTCGTAGTCGTCATTGTCATCCCATTCGAAATAGTTACACCCTCCACCTTTCTGCAGAATTCATGGCTCACAAATCAAAATCATGGACACATACTGATAAACAAATATTGTAAAACCAATGATTTCACATGCAAAATTTGCCAAATACTTATCAATAATCACAGAGTTTTACAAAACGAATTGTGTATATAACAACTAATTTTTGCCAAATACGACCCCAATAATCATAGATCTATACATTTCGATTACGAAATCCATATTACAACATTCAAAAACAGAAACTTACATTATATTTGAGGCATCCCCAAAATCGCTTCCCTCGATTCGCATCTATTTTTGTCGTTCATAGAACCGCTTGTCAACCACATAGACACACGTGACTTGCGGATGATTGGGAGAAATCAGACATTTTCCCTCCGATTCTATTTTGGAGAACTAGGGTTCTTCGTTCTTGATTTTGGGGGAGAGGGGATGATTTGCAGAAAACCTTCTCTTTCCCGTTTTTTTCATGGTTTATTAAATATGTTTTTCATTTAAAGTTTTAATTTTTGGTTTATTTGATTTTTGTTTAAAGTTTATTATTAATTCTTTCAAATTTAATCCAAAGTGGATATTAAGTCCAGATATACATGTCAATTGTGATAAAATGTGTCACCTAAGCGCGAGTGGGCCGAAAATTAAAATTGGGGGCGATTGTATTACAACCGCCAGCAACAGGTTTTCCAGCGAAAATTTGATCAAATAGTGACGATTTTCGGCTTAATTGGACTAAAACTGAAATTCGCTAGTATGGTGGACTAAAATTGGATAGTGCGATTTTAAATGGACCAAAAATGAATTTTTCCCCGATATTGGAGGTTGCACCTTTATGTAATATTAATTTCACATTTATATGATATTAGTTGCACTTTTATGTCATATATAAAGGTGTAACTAATATCAAATAAAGGTATGAGTAATATCAAATAAATGTATGTTCATCTAAAATATGTACTGAATATTTTATTTAAATCTTCATTTTTTTCAAAGTTATGGAACATAAAGGTCATAACAATACAACCAAAAGGTTACACCAATACAACATAAAGGTCTTAACCTGAATCAAAAAAATTGAAAATCTTCAATTTTTCCTAAGTTATTGAACATTAAGGTTACCACATTTGTACATAAAGGTCACGTAGCACATAAATGTCACATACATAAAATATAAAGGTAACATCCTGAAGTGACGAAAAAATTCAGACAGGTATGGATCTGAGTCAGGTCGCCCCAATTGCAGTGAATCTAGATCCATGCACCAGTTTTCCATGCAACTGGTGCGAAGAAGAATTTGCATTGAAAAATTCTTAAACTTTAAATTGCAATCTAATAAAAAGAAGATTTAGATTGCAAATTTGAAAGCAACTTGGCTAAAAAGGTGGCCCACAACTTACTTGACACACTCCAAAAGTATACTTTGATAGTTTTTATTTGTTAAGAAACTAATGGGATGTGTTAAGTAAATTATGAGGTGTGCATAGTCCCACCCACAAAAATTACACCTCTTTGAAACCATCAAATCTTTCAATCTTATTATATATACTCTTCAGATTTTTTTGAACCATGTATTAAACTAATACCTAATTAATATTCCCAACCAAATTGAGTAGAGTTGTTAGAATCGTATCACTCAATCACTACATTGGTCCTCATTGATCTTAGCTTTGCTAATGAACATGCAATTGGAATAATGTTGCTTGCAATATGAAATAATCGGTTTATCCCTCCTTTTTGTGTTTGACCACTTTATTCATACATTCATAATAGACTCAAACACAACTTTCTTAAGGAAAATATAAAAAATCCATTTAAGAGGATCTTATGACTTAAGAGTAGGTATTATGTGAGACCGTCTCACGGATCTTTTTTCATGAGGCGGGTCAACCCATAACCCACACATAACAATTCATATAGAAATTTGTGGATATGAGTTCAATTCACGGGTTTTAAGGATCCGTCTCACGGAAACTATCCGTGAGACCGTCTCATATGATTTTTGTGATAACTTAATTGTGTCTATAAGATGGATCGAGCTAAACCATCAACTTTTACAAAACTCATATATGAATTGTAAATCGTGGGCTGCAAGTTAACATATATGATCATGATTGCAGATTTAAATTTACAAAACGGTAGTGTATAATTAGGGTTTTAATCAATGCAAATACATTATTTGACAAGGAAGCAAATGAAAAATCAGATTAAATCTAGTTTAACATATAAGTTTCATAATTGTGTTCAAAATACTTTAATTTTTCATCAAAATATAAATTTAGATACTGAGTTTTTGATCAGTTTCTTCTTGGGCAATTCTTCAACATACCTTTTCTATATCGTTTTCTTCTTTTGAAAGTACATGTATCTACATGTAAGGCCGTGTGAAGGGAATATGAGCTTGCAAAATTCTAGTGGAGATCTAATTGCTATAATAAAATTTAAATGATTTGGGTTTTTTCTTTTCTTTTGTTTGATTAACTGTAAAGTTCTAGATTTATTTAATAATCTATATTGTCACATAATTGATCTCAAATAAGATTAAACAATTAAAATAATTAAAGGTTTCACAAAAGATTCTAGTAGAAAGAAGTAGAAAAGGTGTATATATATAAACTACTATTGTAAAAATAGGAAATACTATATACCAAAATAGATTATCAAACGAAATTAGCTAGCATTTAGGTTTTAGGTTTATATTTTTAATATAAATAGTTAATGCTCTATAAACAAATCAAAATGAGTAACAACTTTTTAAATAAATGATCTTATAATTTTTTAAGTTAACAGAGACTCAGCCTTAAAATCAAATCTCTAAGACACATTTCGTGATTTATGTGGTAGCAATTTCGAGGGGTCAGTGTTTTACCTATGTAATTTTGGAATTGATTAAAAATAAAGAATTTCCGTTTTTAATACACTTATAAATTTAGCACTAGTTCCAAGATCACCTTTCACTTTCTTCTTAAAATCCCAAACACTTTTGTTAAAAATGACCACTCGTTGAATATATATACGTGTGTGAGATTCATGAACATAAATAGGGGCTTCTTCTTTTTTTTAGGTTTAATTTATGTTAATCACTCATATTTAAAGCGACTTGTTAACAAAATCTACTTAATATATAATACAAAAACTCATGTGAGACGGATCCTTATTATCCATGAATTGAACTCATATCCACAAACATTCATATGAATTGCTAACTGTGGGTAATGGATTGACCCGTCTCATGAAAAAAGATCCGTGAAACGGTCTCACATAAGACTTGTTCAATATATAATTGTCAAAAATTGTGCCAAAATGATGATTATTTTTTAAAAGGCTCAATATAATTCCGGATAAGTATCAAAGCGAATTAGTACTAAAGAAATTCTACAATCTACAATTTCTCCTTGATGGTTATCTACTTATCTAGAATACAACTTCTTCTTTTTTAATCACTAATAAGAGAGATAGAGACCCACCTTAATGAAAAAGGATAGTGGAATAACTCATTAACTTTCAATGCCTCCTAAAATAGATGAAGTATGTATTGTGTGAGACCGTCTCATGTATTTCTTCTTGTGAGATTGGTCAATTCATAATCCACACTTAGCAATTTATATGAAAATATGTGGATATAAGTTCATGAATTCATGGGTAATAAGGATCTGTTTCATGAAAACTATCCGTGAGACCGTCTAACATGAGTTTTTGTGAAATAAATGTTGTTAACCTTAATCAAGTTTTTTTTTGTTCAAAATAAATGTTATTAACTTTAATCAAGTTTTTTTTTTTCTTTTTTTGGGTTTCAAAATTAGTGTTTACTATAGGATTTCATGAAACAATTGTGTGTATATATTCCATCCCGAAATAGTCCTCATTCAAATTAAACAAGATATAAAGCAATTAATAATTGAAATTTTATCTGTAACAATTGCTAAATAAGAATAGATCTGTCTTTTTATCAGATTCTTGGTAAAAACTTATACCCCTGGGGCACATAGGGGCACAGATCTAAGTGTTACATATGTGTTCTTAAGGTGTTATATATATACTCTATATGTGTTATATTTTTTGATGTTATACATATACTCTACAGGTATCATATTTATATAAGAGTATACATGTGATACCTAAAGAGTATACACATGATACCTGTAGAGTATGTATTTAATAACAATATGATGATTAATTTGGGGGTACCGTGCCCCCGGGACACACAAGTGTCACTCTTTTTCCTTAATTTGTGTGCAAAAGTGTTGCAAAGTAAAGTTGAACAAGAGAATCAAGCCTAAGTAAACTAAATATATGGCAAAAATGTTTCAATCTCATAATATAAATGTCTCAAATACATTCACACTTATTTTACTCATCTTACTTTCTAACTATTGCATGCTCTCGAACTCATCATCATGATGAGCCATAAAACAACTCACCAAAATAAGAACATATACGCATAATTATTAACTCAAAATGAGCTAAATTCATGAAACGAGCTCACATAATAGAACAAGCATTAGGGTTATCATCACTGAATAAAAATGTGATTGCTTCTTCGGTAGTCGCATTCGACACGGGAAGAGTTTGAACATTTCGTACGTAGCCAGGCGGAGCTTTTTTGTCGTAAACTTGAGAAACATGTGAGTTTTGAACAGCATTGTATGGGATGTAAGGCCAAAATTCTGCTTTTTTTCCAGTCTTGTTCACTCTTCTTAACACCTTGTTTGGATCTACGTATCCACTCACTGTTACTCGGCTTTGCTTTCTATTCATTTCCACGCTTTTCACTCCTAATCAAACAAACATGTCGTAAGAAAATAAGATCATGTAAATCATGTCAAATTAAATCTTTTTTTTGTTTTTTGGAAAAAAAAAAAAAATAGATAGATCTCATTTGGCATCATAAATAAAAGTTAGACAAAAGTAGAAACTACTTAAAGCACTTTTGTACATATACTTTTTGCAACTATATAACATGGAAAAGCTTTCATGTTTTGAGAATCCTATGTTTAGTTGTGTGTTGGATAAATCTCCTAATTATCTCTCAAACTAAAGCTCACTTTCATAATATATACATATATATGTATTTGATTAATTGATATAATATATATATATATATATATTCCTTTTAATTAATAATTAACACAAAGTCAAACTTACATTTTCGAATAATTTACTTGAGCCAAATTAAACAAACTAGAAACATAATAATCTAACATTAGCTAAATCATTATATAACCATGTAAAAAGAGAAGAACAACGTTGAAGTATTAGATTATGATTCTTTATTTTTCTAGTCCTAACATTTTAAATATTTTTTGCAATATGTAAAACTCATTAATTGCGTGCAAAAAATAGGTCGAAGAAGATGGGTTTTTTTAGAAGGATATCAAAGAATTAATTTCACTTCAATATAAAGATTGTAAAATTAGTGGAATAAAGTTGAGAAAACTACAAATTCATTGCCAAAATTTGCACTAAATTTTGTCATATATCAGAGGATTGATTCAATCAGATTATTCAACTCAAGAACTGATGAAAATTAAAGACACACACACACACATATATATATGTAGTGATTATATAAATTATGATATAACAATTAATATATATGTATATATGATATGTACCTTTGATGTTTTTGACAGCATTCTTCACCCTTCTCTCACATCCATCACAGTCCATTTTCACTTTGATCTCAACTGTCTGCAATCAAAACAAAAAACCCAAAGAAATTATCAACAACAAAGCAAAATCAACCCATATCATGAATATGTGTGTGTGTGTACACATTTGAGTGTGTGTGATACATTAAAGAGAAGTATAATGTAGATGATATATAGAAGGCATTAAGAGTAGGTACCTGCATTGATCTCCTTTTGGTTCTTGTTGTAGTGAGAGCACACAAGTTTGAGAGATAATTGAGAGCACCCATTTTTTGCTTCACCAAACTAACAAATGCCTTTAATTCATATTTATACTACTATTTCAAACCCTTGTATGTGGACCATGTATAGGCTTGGGAAAACCAAAGGAGGTGTATGTATGTACCAACAACTACTACGATATAAAAACGATGTCGTTAATTGAATACTTGTCGATGAATTTGATACCATGAAGTCAGAACAACATATTCATTTCAAGAAAAAAAAAAGGGTTTGTGACCATATAGTTTCAACTCACTAGTAAAGTTGATATTGTGCATAATGAGGATTTTAATTGCAATTGACCTGAAAGAAACATTGGGAAAAAAAGAATTTCTTGGATTTGTATAAATAATTAGGAGATTAATGAAATGTTGTGGCATAAAATTATGATGAGTGGGTAAAAATGCTTTCTTGGTTTTATGATTTGTTAATGTTCATATTAATGTTGTAAAGTGTTTTATTGTTTGCTTTCATTCTGGTTCGATGGGTGTGACATTTCTTTTCTATAATTTATTGGCTATTACAACAATCATTGACCTTTGTTCCTTGATTCTGTCCCTTTTAACTAGAACATTATTCATGGTTTTTTCTTGCTTAATTTTCCTATTTAATTTCTACATCAATATTGAAAACAAATAAATTGAAGCATATATCTTTGAGTAAGTCTCACGTGAGACCTTCTCACGGATCATTTCATGTGAGAAGGATCTACCCATGACCTACACCTTATAATTCACATATAAATTCATGGATATGGATTTGATAAATGGGTAAAAAGGATCAGTCTTACGAAAATAACCGGTGAGATCGTCTCACGCAAGTTTTTGTGCATATCTTTTGACCAGGAAAATAATATGCTTGCTATTGTTTGCTTGTAGAAAAGGAAAATATTAATTTGTTGTCCTTCTACAAAGGCATCTGCAACAATATTGAGAATATAGTAATAATTGGAAAAGGATCAACACCATTAAATTACTATTATATCCTTTAGATATATATATTTATTTCTACAAAGGTTAAAGTGAAATAATTCAGTCATATATTACTCATGTTTCAAAATAGAATTAAATACATTAAATGCATTTCAAATTTATTTGACTATAATAAATTTTGAAGGTCATCATCCACTTTCTCTTCTTGAGAATTTCTACTGTAACATTGCATCACGTTTTATAAATCTTATTGCTTAAGAAAAAATATTAAAAGAATAAAATGTGTAAGAGAAAATATAATATATATATATGAGTTAGTCTCATGTGCAATTGGTGCACATACTATCCGGGTCGACCCGGATCCGCACACTTTTTTTGTTTGAATTTTATTTTTTCGCTTCAGGTTGTTACATTTATGTTATATGTGTGTGACTTTTATGTTATATAAGTGTGACAGTTATATACAAATGTAATGACCTTTATATACTCTTAACTTAGAAAAAAAATGAAGAATTTTAGCAAAATTTGTACATATTTACCTTTATATAATATTAGTTGCACATATGTTCATCCTAAAAATGCGGTGAATTTTAAAAAATTTCATTTTTTTTCAAAGTTATGGATCATTAAGGTCATAATATTTGTACATAAAGGTCACAAGAATTGTACATAAATGTCACAACAATACAACATAAAGGTCTCAATCTGAAGCGAAAAAACCTGAAAATCTTCATTTTTTCATAAGTTACTGAACATAAGTCATAACAGTAAAGGTCACACTTATATAACGTAAAGGTCACATTCTTACAACATAAAGGTAACAGCCTGAAGCAAAAATAAAAAACTCAGGTGTGCGGATCTGGGTCGGGTCGCCCTAGTTGCACCAATCCAAATCCGTGCACCTGGTGCACAGCATTTGCGTATGTATATATATATATATGTATATATATATATATATATATTACAATATAATAAATTCACGATATATGACCCATCTTCATCTTCTAGCATATAACTATTTTCAATAACTTATATTGTTATTGATATCTATAATAAAAAAATGTTAGAGAAAGTTGTTTAACGACCTAATGATTATTATCAAATCAATTTTATTTTGAAGTATTACTTTCTATTAATATCTGGAAAATTATTAGTCATGAGCATTTGCGACTAATAAATTTAGAAAGTAAGAACAAATATTAGTTAACGGTTCAATTACTCGTTCACAAATATATAAATCCGGAGAAAAGTGACTAATTTGAAAAAAAGTAGGAACCAAATTTTATTTTGCCAATTTTTTCCCTTTTGAATTAATTTAATTGCAACTTTTTTTTCTTTCTAAATGGTCCTTGGACCAATTAATGTTGTTGACATTTCCAATAATTGGCACTGAGTTGTATAAAAATAAAGGGAATAATTTTACTTTATATAATGCTTTGCATAAGTGAAAAGTTTGCATTAAAATTAGTGAGGCAACAAGAACACATGCATATTGAGAAGAACATCAACAAATGTTGGAGGTTGGATCCAATAATAAGAGCTCAAGAAGCCCAAGCAATGCTATCCATCTCTAAATTAAGGGAATAATTAAGATAAAATCATACATGATACGAGTATGTCTTGTGTGAGACCGTCTCACGAATCTTTTTTCGTGAGACGGGTTAACTCATAACGCATACTTAGCAATTCATATGGAAACATGTGGATATGGGTTCAATTCATGGGTAATAAAGATCCGTCTCACGGAAACTATCCGTGAGACCGTCTCACATGAGTTTTTGTGTACATGATACTCTTTTTTCTATATAATTAATATTGATTTCAATGCTGATTATTTCTTTCTTTGAAACACGTACAATGGACTACAGTGAAACCTCTATAAATGAATACCCTTAGGACCAGAAAAAAATATTCATTTAGCGAAATTATTTATTTATCGATAAATGAATAATTTATTCATTTATCAAATTTTTATTCATTTAAAGGGTATTTTTATATTTATTTTTTTATTATTACAATTATTTTACATGTACATGCACCATGTATCTATAAGATTCTATGAATGAAATATTTAGAGTCTATATTTGGAATACATGTATCATTAACTAATAAGATTCTATGTATTGAATACTTAGAGTCAACATTAGAAATACATGCACCATATATGTATATAGACTAAATGCACCATTAGTAAAATTCTATGTATGGAATACTAAAAGACTAACAAAATGTATCTAACCTACACTATAAATATAGTTCTAAAGTTTTGATTTGGTAAATCATTTGTTTATTAAAACACATGTTTTTTAAGGTATTTATACATATATATAGATATATATTATGTATTTTAATGATTATTCATTTATATTTACATAGGACCTTTAAGAATTCAAAAAAAAAAAAATATTCATTAATACATTTAGCGAGGTTATTCATTTACCTCATTGGCCCAAGTCGGGACCGAAAAAAATTATTCATTTGTCGAGGTTATTTGTTTATCGAACATTTATTTATCGAGGTTTCACTATATTAATCATTCAATTAACCAAAGAACATAAATTTACATCTGAGGAAAAAAATTCTTCATTTCAGCGTTTCGATGTTAACCGAATAATGTTCACCCCTACTCAGTTTTAACCAAATAATGATCGAATAAATCTTATGTGATACCATCTCACGGATCATTTTATGTGAATATTATAGACCCACAACCTACACTTCACAAATTTAGGGTTATTGGTTAAAATTGATCCGTCTCACAGAATTATTCATGAGATTGTCTCACGCAAGTTTTTGTGATGATGTTCACCCCTACTTAGAGACGAAACAAAATGAGAGAGAGAGCGAGAGGAGTTTGATATATGAAAAGGAAGGTCAATCAGCTCCTATATCTGTTGAGTTCCATATACACATCTCAAGATCAAGCTTGCCACTTGAATTTAAAAAACCAAATGGAACCAACAGGAAATCCACAGGTGGAGATCCTTCAACCCTACCAGGATAGTTATTTGTGTATGATTTCAATCTCAGACAACTATTTCCTCTTTCAGATACTATATCATACAGGTACTGCTCCTTCGATGAGCACGGGCTTATGCACGTTATCATCACCGTATGCCCAATACTCTCCGTTCCTTTGTTCAGAAGAAAAAGAATACCATCTTTCTCTGCTTGTAGTACCAGAAAACCTTCATTCTTGTTTAAGGTGACTGGTAAAGGGCTATTGTACTGGAAACGCCGTCCTGAGTCCCAGTGCTTGCTGCTAAAATGTTCTGATAACTGTGTAGACGAGCCTACGAAATGGCACTTCCTTAGAGGGCAAGCACAAGGTGCACACATGCACACATCTTCATGCTCCCTTCTCTTGTTGTAATCCACGATTTCTGCACAACCGTATTGAGCATTTCGGCAGGGTGCTTTCACTGGATCCGCGATTTCAATATCCACACACACTGTGTTTCCTTCATTGCCACTAAAGGGCATATCTTCCTGAAACAACATAGACATAACCTTTTTATTACATGAATCTTCGGAAAATTCACACTAATAAAACAAACTTGTATTGTTGACATACGAGAGAATCATAAAACCAAAATATCTGTAAGGAAATTTGTTGGAGCACTAGAAGCTTTAGGACTTAAGGGAACTCCATTTGATTAACCAAACTAATCTTGAAAGAATAAACCCATTAGTTTAATTCCTTAAGTGATCAGTACCCGTTCTCAATCAAATCAGTCAAGGAAGATGATTTTCTTCTAGGAGCTTTGAACAATAGACATTTTCATTTCATAGTAGGATAAAACCTCTTCACTTCTTATAGCATGTTTATATAGTTGACTTCACGTCTTCCATGTCTTAGAATATCATATTTCCTATTTCCAATATCAGAAGCTGTAAATTCCAAGCAGCGTAATATTTGGAAAGATTTTAAAAAGTAAAATGAGGATTTACCTCTGCAGTGATCATGCCCCCATTAACGTGATCTTCCCCATCCTGCAAGTAAAATATCCACAGCTTAAATTGGGAAATTTGATTATAACTAAATAGAGAGTATTTCAAAAGTTGATGATGTCTTCAATTCCAGGGTCCTACTATTATTGCTACATTGAACATAATAGCTAAATAATCCCAATGTATTTTACAAGGTAAATGGTACAAAA